>JAUBOD010000954.1:218057-230465 GCA_032353885.1 Nothura maculosa
CCACCCCAGTCCAAGGGGCCATTCTGCCAGGGAGCTCTGAGACCCCTGAGCAATTTGTGCTCCTTGCTCACGTCTTGGGGAGAGCTGGGCGATTTGTCAGCAGCCTGCAGTGGGTCCTGTCCTGGTGCCAGCCCCATGCATTTGGTCCTGTCTGTGACCCACTTTGTTATGCCCTGCCTCCTCTCTCCTCTGCTCCCACTTGGATGCTCTCCAGGTGGCCATGGCCATCTGCACCTCCCAGACAGGATGGCTTCCCCTCCACCATGTCTACCTCCTGCCTGGGATTCACTTCTGCAGGGAGGAGCCTGGAGTGCTCTGAAGTCTTTTCCACACCCTTGGGGAAGAGATAGTGGAAGAGCTGGCAGGAGATGCCAGGGCTCGCTGGACAGGATCCTCCTGCACTACCCTTGCAGAGCCTGCTCAGCGGCCGGCCCGGTCCCCAGGAGGGCACCACACCAGCACCAATAAATATTTGCCAGCACTGCCACCGTTGATCCACATGCTTTTAGAATAGAGAACATTAACCTAAATAAAGCCAGGGAAAGCATATAAATATATATACCTGTCTATAGAAAAGCATCAGGAAACACTAGAGACTTGCAGTAGCACCTCTCCTATACAGGCGAGTTTAGTTATGGGTAAACACAACAATAAATAATAAGTGTTTCAACTAGCAGCTATAAATAGCATCCTGTGTGCTCGCTCCCATGATTTCCATGCTTGCTCTGGAGCGAGCAGGCTGGAAAGAGTTCCAGCCTGTTCCTCTTCCGCCGTGGCCAGAGTCTGCCTGTTACCTCAGCGTCCTTGTTTTTATGCTGTCCAGTCCAGGGCTTCACGCCGGCCTCGTTTGTTCCTTCCGTGTCCAGTTGGGCTCCTCGCCAGCATTTCCAGAGATGGAGATGACACCTGATGGTGAGCCGATCAACTACTGGTTTCCTTCCTCTGAACTCGCCCCAACCCCACGTGCCGCAGTGCATCAGCTTCACAGATGTTCCCACTTCTGTTTTCATGGGATATTTGAAAACATGTCAAATTCGCAACTACTGGGCAAAAATGATTCAGCCCTTGAGCAAGGTGATTATTTAATCATTATTTTCCCCTGAAGGGATCAAGGCCTAACTCCCCTTAGCGTACACCCAGAATACGCTCGCTGAAGGTGAGCAGTGCATGGTCATGCATAACCGGTAGCGTCATGTGCTCTGAATAGCACCTTCAACACTGTCACATTCTGTTAGAGCCAAACACCACTTTCTGTCCAGCCCAGCCACCTCCTGTTAGAGACACACACACACAAACACACACATCTTTGTTCACACACATGAATTTCTAGATGTTTTCTCATGCAAATATCGTATTTCTTCTATTGGTTACTCTTGGTATAAAAGGAAACCTATGAGACAGAGTGTATCACATAGCACCAACAAGGAACTTATTTGGTTATTATTTGGATTGTTACAGGAAGGGCAATGATGGAAATTTCACTCGAATTTTCCCTTTACATGCATAAACACATATAAATGACTCTTAATTGTATGGACGGCTAAATGAGAGGATTCAGTAAATGAATTCATTGCATCTGCCGCCTTTAAAGCTTTCCAGCTACCTCAACTAAATGGGAGGCCAGGAAAGGGGAACTACACTAGCCCAGAAAAGGATCCAGACTTTTTAATTTCATATGCCAACTCCCAGCCTTTTGAACACAGATTCTCCATTCTCCACAGATGAATGCTGTCTCTTCTGCAACCTCCGTGTTGCTGGAACTGATTCAAAGACATATGGGGAGTGAAGGCCTGTTAGAAGGAGAGGACAGCACCACTTCTGCTGAAAGCAGGAATTGAGCCAAATAAGCGCTTGTGATTTACAGATGGAGTCGAGACTGTGCCTGCTTAGCTCACTGCTCTGTCAGCCTTGGCAATTCGCACAGACAACTGTGGAGTCACAAACATTGGCTGAGAAATATTGGCCTGGGAGAAGCCATCAGCTGCTCTGAGGTTGCTTGTAGGGAGACATGGAAGCAGACCCCGCTTTATCACAGCCACCCTCTGCAGCACGGAGGATTCAAGTTTCTCAAGCAGCAGTAAGGGCTGTAAAGAGGATGTGTCTGTGCTGTGGCCCCCTCACAGCTGCAGGCTGCTGCAGAGGGGCTGGAGGCCTTCCCACCCGCAATGACTATTCGCTTGCAGCTGGACAACGCACAGAGTTGCTTCCAATGTCCACAAAAGGTTGAAGAATGTACAGAAAACATCTCAGACAATAGTTTATTTGTGTTTAAAAAGGAGAAAAAGAGGCTCTTAATGGCGTGCATCAGTTCATGGCCAAGCACGTGTCTTTGGGACTAGAATAAATGGCGCCTCCATCAAAGGAAGTGAAAACGTCTCTGTCTTGCCAAGTTGGACCATGACACTGGTCCTCATGCTGCTGTCTCACCACAAGTGACAGAACAGCCTCTCCTAGTATGGAGCTCAGCAGCATTAGGGTCTCAACCTCTTTGTGTGTCTGTCAGTAGAGGGCAATGTAGTTACAAATAATTGACCCGCTGCCGGTCCCCACCCAACAGAAGGCACAGACCTTACCTAGTGCTTCATACTGCCATGTGTGACCTAACAGCATATCCTGCTGTTATGTGCCGTGTTTAACATACCACTAACGCTACGTCATGCAGCTGATGCTAGAATGAAGGTCCAGGAGATTTGTTTATGAAGGCAGGTTCCTTTGCAGTCGTTGCTATTTGTGGCAGGAGGAAAGGAGGGGACATTGCATTGGAATGGGCTTCCAGTGGGCGTTTGTTTACTGTATTTTGGATGCACTGGTTTATCAGCCCAGGGAATAAGTTAAAGCTTCCCAGCCTGCCTGTCTGGTTACAAATTCCAGTCTGTTCCTCCAAGCTGAATATAGCGAGCAGCTGGCTGAAGCTAAATGAATAAAACTGCCTCACAAAACAATGGTGCTGGGCTCAACGTGTTGCACCCACATCTATTTTGAGTTTGGATATTTAAAGACTAAAGAGGCATGACAAGCACATTTATGGGGCAGCAATTACCAGCAGCCTGCAGACTGTGCCTTGGATGTGAACAGATTAACACCTTCATCCCTGCATGTGTCAAACACTCTAGTTAAAGAGTTCACCTTTACAAAGAAAGTGTCTCCAAAGAGCTGACAAGTCCTTCTACTTCTTGTATCTTCAGCATTTGCTAGTGTGTAGGATGGCTTAAAGTAGAAATCTCTGTACTGCAGTCAACTCTGTCTAGAATATAGAGATGAAATGTAATGCTGTTATTTTACTCTATCCTGTACCTTTTAGCAGTGGAAAAAAGGTAAAAGGATCTAACAGGCCTTTATGGCTTATGATTTTCTAATTTCAGGGTAAACTCTTATCTCTGGAAGAATGGAAGCACTGCTAAGGACATCCATAGCACAAGGTACCTCAAGAGCAATTACTGCTTTTCCAAAGCTAATGGAAAAGGGAGGTTATTTTCTGTTCCTTGGGGCAATCAGAGCTAGGATATGAACAGATATTTGGGTCACTTCAGGAATTACTTTATCTCTTTCTCTTTTACTGTCTTACTGCAACTATTAATTCCTGCAAATTGAAAGTGGGTGCTACAGGAGGAGATTGAATTTGTGTTTTGGGGTACAATCTGGTAGCCTCTCTTGATTTCAGATGGAACTTAACATGTGCAGTCCATATGAATTTGTGCTCAAAGCTGGCACGTGTGTACTGACAAGCATGGCTGTCAGGACACTGTCATGGTACATAAAATGCATTCATGCAAGGCAGTGATAGGATGAGGCCTTAAAATGCATTTGCTGTACGATACAGCATCATAAAATTGGATATTAGCAGTCATGGGAACATGAACTCCCAGAGGTTTTATAAGTTTATGGTACATGTGGGTACCTGAAAACTCTAGACTCTGATTTCCCTCTTCAGCAGCAGGGAAAAAATATTCTCTTTTAAATGAAAAGTTCCATCTTTCTTAAAAGACCTACTGGCCAGTGACATTCAGATCAGAGCAAGCTATGATCATAGTACCAAGTGACACCATAGCTCAGCTTTAGGATTTAAGATATAAATGAATGTAAAGTAAGCAGGTGTCTGGTCTAGGCTACAACTGGTTAGCAGTGTAGACTGGTCCTCAGATATCTTGTGCTCTGATGCATCAGTAGTTGCATGAAACGTAACACAAAATACCTAGAAAATGAGAGAGATTAAAAAATAGAGTCCAGAAATGCGAAAAAAAGATATGCACTCCTGCATCTGCTGTCATTTTCTGAAGTTTTGAAACCAGAACACTTCTAACATCTCATCATGTAGTTGTGTATGCAGCAAACACAACTACAACAATGAAAACAAGCAGTGGACAGAAAATCACAGTGGTGAAAAATATATTATCATACCCCAGCAGCTTGTCCCAAAATGGAATATGATTCAAATGCTTTGGTCACACCAATAACATCCACGTTAATGAAGCTGAGCGTTTGATTAAATGCTTTGCAATATAAATAGGCCTGTTTTCAGTATTTGGCGTAGGCTTTTTGAAAGTTGAAAATTGAGTATATAATCATTTTGTGAGAAATAAAGAGATTTAGTTTACTGTGATTTCAAGAGAAAGCACAATTAGCATCCAGCAGAACTGAGCATTCACGCCTATATTCACATTGTAAGGCTTACAGCATTTTGCTCAGGTAATTAGGGAGCATATTCCCACAATCCAGTATACTTCATTTAGCTGTATAACCCCCTAAGCTGCCCATTAAGAGAGAAAGGCTTCTCTAGGGATGAAATGAACCTAGCCTTGACCTCCACAGCGCTGTTCTCTGTCTTCCAAGATAGGACACTCGAAGAGATCAGCTGCCCAGTTTAACCAGGGTAGCCACGAAGTAATTTAGGCTGGAAGGGACCTCTGGAGGTCATCTTGTCCAAACCTGCACTCAAAGCAGGGTCAACTGGGCCAAGTTGCTCAGGGCCTGACCAACAAGTTGGGCTTTGTGTATCTCCAAGGATGCAGACTCCATAGCCACTCTGGGCCACTTGTTCCAGTGTCAGACCTTTGCCTCATTATGAAAAAAGTTTTCCTAGTATCTGACAGGAATTTCCCATGTTGCAGCTCGTGATGTTTCCAGACTGAACAAACCCTGTTCTTTCAGCCTCTCCTTGTACATCATCTGCTGCAGCTCCCAACCATCTTGGTGGCCTCCACGGGTCTCACGCCGGCACGCTGAAATCCAGTGGAGTCCAAAAGAGGACGCAGTGCTTCAGATGTGGTCTCACACATACTGAATAGAGGGCAGAAATAATTTCCCTCATCCTGATGGTTACTCTTACGCTAATACAGCCCATCTGCAGCTGACCCTCTTTTCTGTAAGGTCACACTGCTGACTCATGTTCAGTGTGTTGTCCACCAGGACTTCCAGCTCCTTTGCTGCCAAGCTGCTCTCTATCCATTTGATCCCTGCCTTTCTGGCTGCACAGGGTTATTCCAGCTCAGTTCAATGCAGGACTTTGCATTTGTCTTTGTTGAACTTGCTGAAGCTGCTGGAGAGAGTCCAGCACAGGGCTATGAGGATGATCAGGGGCCTGGAACATCTGCCCTATGAGCAAAGGCTGAGAGAACTGAGCCTGTTCAGCCTGAAGAAAAGAAGGCTGAGGGGGGACCTGATCAGTGTCTATAAATACCTCAAGGGAGGGAGGGAGGAGAATGGGGTTGGCCTCTTTTCAGTGGTGGCCACCAACAGGACTGGAGGAAATGGCTACAAATTGAAGCATCAAAAGTCCCACAGGAACTTAATCAAAAATTTCTCAGCAGTGAGGCTGACAGAGCCCTGCAACAGGCTGCCCAGAGAGGTTGTGGTGTCTCCTCTGGAGGTCTTTAAAACGCGCAGCGCTGTGCCTCATACTCTAGGTGACCCAGTGTGTGCAGGGGGGTTGGACTAGATGATCTCTGCAGGTCCCTTCCAATCTTAAGGATTCTATGATTCTTTGATGATCTTCATGAAGTTTTTCACAGTTCTCCAGTTTATTAAGGTAGTTCTGAATGGCAGCTCTGCTCTCCAGCTTGTCGATCGCTGCCCCCAGTTTGGCATCATCTGCAAACTTGCTCAGGGGTCACTTTAGAATCTAAGTAGTGGGACAATCTGCTTGCAGCCCCCTCACCCCAGCCATGCTCGGGGGCTTCCCTGCAGTGCCCTGCAGCAGGGCTCACACACAGCGCCCATGGAAGGCAGCCCGTGCCTCAGACCTCGAGCACTTCGCAGTGCTGGGTCTGCTGCTGCGACGTGTCCCGGCGTTTGCAGATGGTCTTTCTAGGTGCCTGTCATTTTTCAGAATGAAAGATTGCGGTGAGTCAATGTCTAGGATTTGTGTTCTGCACTATCTAGAGAATTTATTGTTGCAATAATGATATTAGGGTGGCAAGCAGGAGAAAAAATGTCATCATATTTGTTTTCAATCCATTTACCATTAGCCTGCAGTGCTAAATTTTTAAGAACCAAGGGCATGAGAAGTAACAGAGAATCTCTAATTGAGCCAAGAGTTTTCCCTGCTTTCAGTAGTTTCCTATTCTGCTTTTTATCCTGATTTTAGGGCTCTTTGCTGGGACTGTCTTCTACTGATTGTGTGGACAAGATTTCAGCTCGTTCCAGTCTTACAGGCTAAAACCTCTGTTCCTGTCTCTGACCATGTTTTACTACTCTGGTAACTTTGCCAGAGCCATGTCTCCGATTGGAATTTGATCTAATAAAAGTCCCAGTGTCTAGACAGTGAAGCAAACTCCGTGCTGGGGATGCGTGAAGCCGGATCGCCGCGGTGCTGAGGGCTCCTGCCCACGGCTCCTGGACGGGCCTTCGGACACGGCTTTTTGTGGCCGCTGGAAGACGCCAAAACCTCTTCAGCCAAGGGAGAGCCACCAGGCAAGAGCAAACCACTTGTCCTCACCTCATGCAAATGCCATCCAGCACAAAGGGTTACGCTCTTTCCCAGGGACGTGATTACAAAGCCAAGGAGCAGCGTTCACACTGCCTATTAATAAACGTTGTGCTAGGCAGGCGAGTGAAACCTCCTCTTTATGGGCTGGTTTTTGGCAGTGCCCCATGCACGGGGCTCTAAGCTTTGCCCTGCCAGGGACAGGCGCCGCATTGTGTGCAGCGATCGCTCCTCAGTTGGCTCCCACCTGCTGCAAGGTCCCAGGAATCATTCGCTGTGGCTTCCTTATAAATAGCCTACACCTAACCCAAGTGCTAAATTAAATCAGACTTAAAATATTCACACAGTGTACACCTGGTTCCCTGCTTGTGGCAGCTAACTGCTACAATGCCAGTAAATGCTCATTTCCCGAGTAAATCTCTCTGCCATCCTAGGCAGCTCAGCACTAAGGGAGATATTTGGGGATTCTCATCTGACTCGACTCGAGTGAGGGCTGCACCGGGTCTCTGCCCATCGCTGAGCTCATTTTTGCCACCTGAAGTGGCCACCCCTGCATTTTCTTGTCACTGTTTTCCAACCAGAGATAATTTAAATTTGCATTTTTTTGTATCACAATAAATGTACCAGGTACTTTAAATATTGAAAAAAAACGAAGAAATGAACACATCTTGCCTTTTCAGAGATGCTGAGAGCAATCTCCAGTAGCAGAGTGGGTACAGACATCTCTCAAAACACCAGCTTGATTTTAATCAAGGTATCTGGTAGGTCATATCCTAAAATCTTCTTGTTTTTCACTAATGCACTAAATAAAGGCTTGCTAATGTGGCCTTCTGGTTTAGGCACTGCTGCACAATTGTCTCCATGTAGTAATATGATAAAAGGTGCTGTATTTTTAGCATCTAACTTTGGCTTAAAAGACAACTTGTCCTGCTAGCAAGAGAACCGCTACAAGAGCAAACAGCTACTGATGCATAAATTGCCTAACAAGCAAAGACTGCATCTGAGAAAGTTATTTACACCCCTAGTATAACTGCTGTGACTGGTCTCACTGAACTGGGGCTTTCAGAAATTGCACTTTGGCCTGAGCAAAATAGTTGGGGTTCATTCTTTTATTACAGTTTTGACTCTCAGATTCAAAAAAAAACTCCATTGCTCATACATCTCTATTCAGGATCTCTCAGTCTGCATGTTCCATATGGCAGGATTTTCATTATGTTTAGGCTTTGAGAAGTAATGAGTATAAAATATTTGATGCAATTTTGTCATGCAGAGAGAAACACTAAGCAAATGTTTATAATTCAGGTGCTGGTGAAACCAAAGTGAAAAAAAAGCCCTTGAAAGCAACTGTGAGGGTAATGTTTAATGTGTTAAACTGAGGACTATATCTTCTAGAAAGCTGTAACTGAGTGAGAGGCATTAAAAGCAGCCTCTGCAGGCTCTGTAAAGCCTTGCATACCATTCCTTTCGACTGTTACTTATGAGCCTTGCTCTTTATGGTGTGGAAGCTGTGCCAGCTGTGTATCCCTATAAACAGGACTTCCAACTTGATCACTTTTGAAATGATAAAACACCAATAACACTAGGGCACCCAAGTAAATGACAAGCAGAGTTATGAATAGCAAGTATAAAATATTAATGATTTTCAAGTTGCCTGCTATGTGCTGAGTATCGTATAAAAACAGGGACACTGTCTATTCTCACAGCTTATAGACCTTACTTTTTAACCAGGAGCTTGCAGTAAGCCTGTTAGAGCTGCTTTCACCTGTGCTCTTCGCCAGCAAACCTTTACATTCAAGGTCATTCAAGGCATCCAGCAGGAAGGCTGAAGAGGAAACCAGATTTCGAAGACTTTTTCTACTCCCTGCTTTCCCTCAGAGAACATGGACAAGCCAAAATCTCACGGTCCCCATTTCTAAAAGGCTCATGACAGCACCTTGTTACCTTGCAAGGATGCTGAGGATAAATGTATTAAAGACTGTAAAACTATCAGGCACTAAAAACGGAGAGGCATTCTAGATGCAGGGTAGACAGGTTGCCCTGGAAAGCCCTGAGTGAGGCATATGTCTCAGTGCTTACAAATCTTAGCTGACACTTCTGCTAGGAGTGAATATTTTCTAGCAATAACACTCTCCAAGGAACAGACCCACAGTCTGCTGCAAATCATGCACTGGAGCAGGTGCCATATTTCTGACGGTTTGGTCCATCACATGTATTTTTGGAACTCTTAAAACTAACAGATCCTCTAAATCTAGATTGAACATCCTATCTATATTGCGACATATATGTATATTCATAGCTGAAATCCTGGTTATGTCTGTCAATACTAATTAGAAAATACTAATGTGCTTAAATTTAAGCTCACTTAATTTGTAGAAAACTATTCAGGTGCTGTCACTCAAGCTGGGACTTTGAAGAATATTTAACTTGTTGATTAAGTGCTCTACATAACAGATTAATGGCAAATTGTCTGTCCTACATTTCTTGCAGTCACATGATGACCCATATAAAAACTTGAGTTCTGCCTCATACCTTCCACTGGGATCAGCATCATGTAATCCCAAATTAGGCAGGACTGGAAGAGGTGCAAATGTGTATTCCCATGGCAGGTTACCCCCTAGCAACTTGCTGGTGCTGCTCACTTGCTCACACGTGAGATGCAGCTGCTCGCTGGTCACGCACACAAGACCCAAATCCAGGGGGAACAAGAAACAGCAGCTCCACAGAACTTTTCCTGTCTCTGCTCTGTGTGTGGGAAGGGAGCAGGGAGATGAAGGAGGACCTAGGTGGGACTAGGCAGTCTCTACAAAGAGCCTGGATATTATTAAAGCTCCCAAGTACTATGGGTCAAGGTGGAATTATCAACACTAGCTGCCTGTGTGCCTAAAAGCTTCTGTCTCAGCAAATCCTGGCACAAAAATGAGCTGGAAGGTGAAACCCTGTGCCAGGGGGGCTGGGGATTTGTGCAGGGCGCAGCAGTGCGGGAGCACAGAGCAGAACAGAGCAGGTACCAGCACTGCCAGCACCACAGCTTCCATGGTGAGATCTTCCCTTTCTTCCTACAAGTCTTCGAGTCTGGAATCAAGTGTTTACAGGAGATCTGCAGCATAAAACAAACCAAAACTGCACACCACAACTCCCCATCAATTTGCTAACTCTTCTTAAAGAGAAGTGCAAGATGACATGGATGCATTGGAAAAAAAAAGACTTAAAATGCAGAAGCTCTCCCATTTTTGCCATGAGCTATTGTAAAATATAAAGATTTCTAGGCCAGTGGAGATTCTGAATGTTGAGTGTTGCTTTGTAGAGCAGCACATAGGCCACGGAAGAGAGGCCACCTCTTTCCCCAACAGCGCCTGCAACAAGGGCAGCAGCAATAGCCCTAGGCTCTGCCTGTCCTTGCATGTCCCCATCCCTGCAGCAGAGCAGTTCTGCACTTCTCTAGCTTATGCTGAATAACCCATGGACCCTGGTAGTCCATGGGGCCCATTTCTGTCCCCTAAGCTACTGCATTTACAGCACTGAGCTACAAAACTCTTACCCAGCTGTGTTTTTCCTTGCAAATGTAATTTCGGGAGGTGGAAGCTGAAGCCCTTAGATGCTCTCTTGCCTTACAGGTCTCACTTGATGTGTTTTAGGCCAAAAATAGCTCATGTTTAACCCTTGTCTTGTTTCAAAAGCTGAACAAATCCAGTGTGGTGGTTGAAACCAATTAAGTGGTTGGAGCACACCTTAACAGCAGAGATCACCCACTGGAAATGTCCTTCACTTCTACATAGGGTCACAGAGCCCATCTTGTCTCCTTCAGCTGTTGACATGCCATCCCCATAGCTGCTGCAATTACTTTACTGTGTGACACCAAGGAAGAATATCCAGGGATTTTTGCTCATTTTAATGGGATTTAGTGGTAGAAAGGAGGTAGAAAAATACCGCATCACCAACCAGTTCTCATTGAATAGCACCAAGTAGTCCTCACACTGTAATTGGGAAAGCATCTGACACAGATGACGTGTTCTGACCTACGAAGGACTCAGTGTGATGAATGACCCCATGGTTCTATTCAGGGATTAGGATTTTGGGGGTTAGTACATCCACCTATGCACTTACCCATCAGCTTGTCTGCAATTAAGGAAGTCAGATTACTGCCTGCTTCTTTAACTGATGGATGTTAAAGATGTAGTGCATCATTAAAATAATGTGTTATTACAACATGATACACAGATTTACAATTGGCTAGAAATCTAGCCCTTGTGACAGTGACACATGGAGTACGTGATGTTGGATTGGTTTATTCCTTAGCATGTGTGTGAACGGAACCAATATATTGTTGTTTACTGCAGTGCTAAAGAAAAGAGCTCATCACTTATTTCTAAGTGCTAATTCTAGTATGTGTTCACTTCACTGGGAGTCGGTTTTTTAACAGTATTCCCAGGGTATTCTGGATGTTGGTAAATATTCATTGGCAAAAACATCCCCACATGACTGGAATTCACTCCCAGCAGGCATTAAATTGGAACAGAGGAACAAAGGATATGCCAGACTTGATCAGACCATTGGCCTGTCAAGCCTGGTACCCTGCCTCTGGCAGTGGCCCATTCTTCACGCTTCAGACAAAAGGGGAAAAAAAGGCAAAAAAAAAAAAAAAAAAAAGCACCTGTCTGCAAATGCATCCCAAATACTTAACTCAAACCTGCTACCTCATCTTAAAGTAGTTGGGGCAGGAGTTAATAAGAACCAAATAACTGAGCACTGTATTGCAGGGAATGGTTGTTTTCACTTATTTTTTACTGCACTTTATTGATCATTTAATTATGAGATACCTTTAATATATACGCAGCTTCTGAGTTTGCCTGAGACCCTTGAAAATGAGCTGTGGCTTCTCAGGGGTAATTCTGGTGGGTGAACTTGTAAGAAATCCATCAGCTTTAGCTCTGGCACTTTGATACGCAAACACCATCTTTCACTTACAGCTCAACGGTGTAAACTGCTGAGGTGGGAGAGTGGCCCTGGGGTCAGCACGTTGGGTGACTGCTGCAGAAATGGATCGGTGCGCTTAGTTTAATTCCAAAAGCTAGGCTCTGCTTTTGTTATCGTAGTTTATCCTGCATTAAGGCTGTGTCACCCTGCTCAGGACCCTTGTGCAAGCCTGCTTTGCAAGTGACAGGCAGGAAGCTGTAGCAGAAAACTGAACCTGGGAAGCAGGCAGGAAAAATGGAAGGTGGGCTAGTGTATATTCCTCAGGATGAAGCCAATGGGTTTCTCTCACACAGCAATACTAACATATATCACCTGCCTGCTGAGCACGTAATTTTATTGGCAGTATCTGTGGGAAAGCTGAGGGACATGGAAACAGTGACGTTGTCAGCCCAGATGTGCTGTCCTCTGGAGCAGGTCTGGGGTGTGCTCGTGGGAAACTCGGCATCGGGACACTCAGCACCCAGGCTTGATCCTTAAATAAGGGCTTTTAAGGGCCCTTAGAGGCCTCCAGG
>JAUBOD010000954.1:259742-274206 GCA_032353885.1 Nothura maculosa
CGGGGCACAGGGATCACCAGAGGATTCAGGATTAGGCCTGAAGAGAGAGCTCCCAAAGAACAGGAGAGCGAAACAGCAGCCCTGTCATTTAAGCTGCTGTCAAATGCGCTCAGCTGGGCTCACGCTGCTCCTGCCCTTGGGGCCTGGGCTGCTGGAGGGGAACAGGATTCTGGGGACAAGGGGCACAGGAACTCATGAGGAATCAAGCAAAGCTCATGTATGTGTATTTCTTTTTTTCTTTTTTTTTTTTTTAAGTTTTAGCTCATTTACCTTGTTAATTCCTGAATTAATACATAATACAAAGCTCATGATTGTTGCACACATTCTATGTTTACCCACAGTGGACCAAAAGCAAGGATACTCCTCAATTCAGAAAGGTTAAAATCCAAACCAGAATCAGAGACTCCGAGGCTCATCGAGGCCAGCAAAGAGGAGACAAGCACAGCACTCTCACGCATTTATTTATATAAAGGTTGCTTCCTACTGCTGTCATCATCTGCAGACACCTTTGGGGGACTTGCAGGGCAGATTTGGCGTCTTGCAGAATTCTACAGAGCTACAAGATGTTCAGACACAGCACAGGGCCAAGCTGGCCATGAAAAGACCTCTCAACATGAGCATATTCCATGCCCAGTCCCAGCAATCGGACTCTTTTCCAGTCACAGTTTAAAGGAAAAATAGATTTTTTGACATAATGGAGTGTATCATAACGTATGATTTTCTGTAGAGACAAAATAGATACAGTATGTGTAAGCAGCAGAGCAGCACAGTTCAGGAGACTGTGTGATGAATTAGTGACCACAGATTGATAAAAAGCAGAGGTATTTGATTTGTAAATATTTGCTCAAACTGGAGGGCTCACTCGCCATTCGTTTGTATTCATTTTTGTAACAACACGCAAACTGTGTGAATAGCACTAGAATATGCCCAAGGAAAACATGAAGGATAAATGATCAAACACTCAAAAGGTTCTGATTTTGAATTTCCACACGAAATCTGCAATTATAGTGACAACAAGTTATTCTTCCAAACAAAGAGGAGAAAAAGCAATTTGTATATTTATATATCAGAATGTGAACTGCAAAGCACACAAAAAATCCTTCTGAACAAAGACTGCATGCAGACACATAAATTGCTAGCACATAAATTAAGAAAAACATATTTTCAGGAGTGCTCAGGTCAGCAAGTATTAAATTCTTTTACCTTTCTTATTCTGTGCTCAAAAATCACCCCGTACCTTCACTATGCAGAGCTGCTCTTCAGGACACGCACTCTGGGCACAGGCACCAGGGCCTGCTCTTGTGCTCAAGTCTAAACCAGCTCCTTGAACATCCTGGAACTCTCCAACTGCCCAAACTAACAGAACTGCTCGATTCTCTTTCTTGGTATCACTAACTCATGCGATTACTCGCGATCCAATGCCATTTGCAAAATGCTTTCGTGCTCAGGGGTGCATGATCCGTGCATGGGATGTTGCCGAGTGTCTCCACGTCTCCAGTTCCACATTCGGGTGCTCCAGACGACAGGCAGACAGGGATGTCACTCTGGAGAACCAGGGATGAGGCCACCACGGGGGTGACCACCACGCTGCCAGCAGAGGGGAAGGCACCCACCTCTCTCCAGGGCGTTTTCTACTCCTCTCTGTATCCCTAAGCTTCTTCTCCTAGTCCTGTTTTCTCAGGTTCTTTTCCTACTCCTGTTTTCTCAGGATCTCAGAAGTGTGTTCCCCATCTTAGGCCACAAAACTCAATACTGTGCTTTTCTATTTTTTCCCCTATAGTTATCCTGTAATACTTTTCCTATTCTCAAACTACGTGATAAAAAGGGACAGAAACACAGCAATTAACGACAAACTGGAGCCATAACAGGGGGCAGCAGCTGAATCCAAAGCAGAGCAGGAGTCTCACTCAGGCCACTGCTCTAATCCCTATCGTATTGAAAGGCCACTGCTCTTCTTGTCAATGTGGGCTGGAGACTGTCCCCTACCTGATGTTTGCAGAAGAGATCACAGGACAAGGGAGCTTTATTAAAAATATTTTCACTTTTTTCCAACTTTTTTTTTTTAGGACAGAATATAATGGACTCACACTTTTACTAGCACCTTTTCTCAGTGTGAGACCTTTTCCCCTTGGAAACGCTCTTTCCTTGCTGTGTAGGGGAGCTCTGTGTTGCTGCCCTTAGGCTGCTTCCCTCTCCTCCTCTCCCTCTCCTGTGCTGGGCGCCCTGCACTGCGCAGCCTCATCCCACCATGGAGCTGGGAACGACACCGTGGGGCTCCTAAGCATGTCTCTGGTCCAGAGGAATTTACTCACCTAAATAAAGATGCATCACAGTTTTTGTGCTTTTCACATGGGTAATACATGATGTTACAAGCTCACAAACATCAGAGGCATCTGAGTTCAACAGCTGCAAATTCAACACACCAGCGCGTTTTGAAACACAAACGTTCATAATGGTTTCAGAGTCTAAGCAAGGAATATAAATTTTCTCCAGAAAAATAATGTCATTTCCTGAATCAAGACTACTTGGATTCTATTCCCTATCAAAGCAGAGTTTTCTGTTGCTTCATTTAAAGTTCTGGCAATGGAAGGTACTGACCTTTCCCAGGCAGACTGCATTTATGAGTGACCTTACATTTGCTCAAATCCTTTGCTCTGCACAGCACAGATTTTCTTTCCATCACATTTTCCACAAATGTCTCGCTAGGCTTATTACTACAAACAAGTAAGATGCTCCTTGGCTGCAAAGAGTATCTGCATGGGAAGAGAGGCTTAAAAGGGGCATTTAATTACAGAGAACTGAGACGGTTCTACCTGCAACAAATCCTCAACCATTTAACCAATTTCTGTTAGGAAAATGAGCAAAGGGCAAATCTATTGTTGTAAGCTGAACAGTTTCTTTTTTACACATCTGTCTTATTTTTCCCTGAACGGTACATTACTGAGTCAGGAGCTTACTCCATTTAAAGAGGCAACACCTGACACTGTGCTGCAAAACACAGACAAAATGAAATATTTAATATGTAGGGTAAATCTTTTATATGTATCAACGCTGAAAAGAGAGTAACATGGAGCAGTATTCAAAACTAAGGTATCTGAATATAAAATAATGTATACAGCATTCATGAAAAACAAAAGGGCTGTTAACCCCTTTCAGGGATCATTAAAAGAGCAGAACTTTGCTTAAAGAACATTTTCTAAACTTGTTTAATCTGCAAAACATTAAAAAACTCATTTCTAATACAACCTTAATAACTTTGTATTTACAAAAGTGAAATTCAATATTATCAGTAATGTTGGTGCTATATCTTTAGATGTTTCAACAGCAACATTTACATCAACTTTTCAATGGCTTATTGCTAAATCAAGGAAAAACCACAGAATTGCTTCATTTAAAAGCTGTCTGAAACGGAACACTGTAATAGGTAGATCCAAGGGGGAAAAAAAAAGTAAGCCCAAAGCGCAGGGTTTGTCCTGAAACTTGGCTGCTCTTCTGGTGTTGGTAGAACTGAGGAGCGTGAGCAGCAACCCCTGCCCCTGCACAGGGCCAAACGCTGCCCTCGCTCACGTGCTCTCAGGTACAGCCAGCATTGCTTCCGAAGCAAGCGCCGGAACGGCATCCCACGGGAACCACCTGGAACCTGCGCCTACAATCACTCCAATAATGACAGCAAGTCAGACTTGTTGACGCATTTTATTGTGAGATGGGGAGTCTGGTAAAAAACTAGAAAATGACCATGATGTAACAAGGAACTTAAAAATGAAGTTTCAGATTGGTAACATACATACATGAATACAGGAACAAATTGGCACAAAAATGTTAAACGTTGTTCCCAACACTGTTTATAAGATTATTCTAATTTGGCTTACTAAGGAAATGAGTTTTATGGTTAGGCTAATCTCTTAATAAAACTGCAGAGCATCATGCTATTAGTCACACAGTGAATTTTAAAATTTAAGAGCTTTATATTAAAAACTGGGTAAAGGTAAAATGAATTGATTGCAATTGTAAAATTAATACATTCCCATTTTAATTCTTCTGTTCTACAGTCCAAGGCAAGTATAAATGTTAACATAACACTGTTAAATCAAATCTCAATGCAAGAGAACCAATTGCATCTCTACTTTAAATCTTATCAACTTTCCAAATTTTCATACTAAAATATATTATTGTATTAATACAAACTACAGTATTATACACTACACTGTGTAATAAATAAAGAAATATAAAAATAAGACACATAAATATAAAAGTTTTCTAAAACTAAAAAGGTACATATGTCAGTAAGAAGGGTATTAATACTGCCAGGTTTGAAGACATACAGTACAAAATGTTGCACAGATCTATAAACTAAAAGAAATAAAATAATACTGATAGGTAAAAATCAGCTAACATTGTTAATAAATGGGGTCCATAATAACTAACATTTGAAAATACTTATGAGCCAGATAACACTTCATGTATGTGTCTGAAATTAAAGTAAACCAATAAAGCAATAAAGCAGATTAGAAAATTTCCCTTGTAATTATTGTAGAGAAATTCTGCAAGTCAGGTATTAACCAAAATACCACCAAATAATTAAATAACGAAATATACCAGTGTTCTTACTTCTCGGATGGCTGAGTGTTTTTTCCCCATGATTAGTTTAGAAGATTGATACAAATCAACAAATGCTAGTTATTGTAGGCCACACATTGGAGAAAGGCCCCCTGGAGCCTTTGTAATACTGATAAATGGCACTTACAGCACACAGGTCTTGCATAAGGCCAAAGGAGATACAAAGCTTCATATCATATCCTTCATATTGTTACTACATACTCAAAACACAATTACAAACACTGATTTTGACGACTTTGCTGCCCTTTCCAGTATTAACACTGTTAGTCCCTGCAATCAGAACTCCACAACAATCTTTTCAACTACATTTTTAACCACATGAGTAAGAAACTTCAGTTCTTCTATCATCTCTGCTTCCTTAAGGCTAACAATACACTTTAAATGATAATATGCTCTACTACAACATCTAATGTTAGAAACCGCTACCTTCCAGGTTGAATTTACAAAGGTAGCCCAGCACTGTTTGCAACTGCATTGGGGTTTCTGCAGAAGGGAATTCTGTAGTGCAGAAGTTCTCACATTTTAAAGACATAATAAAATACTGAAGCGGATTTAGGAAATGTTTTACCATTAAAAAAAAATCATATAAATCTCTCCCAATTGTACAGCTCAAAAATTAATCAACTTAAGAATGAAAATTAATACTGATAAAACAAAACAATGCCAGATGCTTGTCTAATAAATCAGGCTTCCTACAACCTGGTAAACCTTTGCTTCCAGAGTCACTGTATTTTTTCTAATCTGCTTCATGTTACAAACTTGTTCCTAACTTTGAAAGCTGTGTGAAAAATTACTAAGTTTGAGGTTCAGGCACACCTGGATTTCTTTTTTTTTCTTTTTTATATATATATTTTTTTACACAGTAGTGAACAGAAATCACAGTATGCAGGCTACTGCGTTTCCATGAATAGCATGTATAATATAGAACGAACTTCATTACCTTTTTCTTTTCCTTATAGAAAAAACTATCATTTAAGCTTTATCTGTTTTTTCCTCTGATCCCTGCCCGTCACTCTGCAGAACTCCCTCTTCTGCACTGCTTCCTTCATTTACAGCTTCGCCGCTCTCGTCACCTTCGGTTTTCCCTTCTTCTTCCTCGTGCTCTCCCTCTTGTAGTTTCCCACATTCTTTTTCTTCCTGAAGTCCTTCCAACTCTTTTTCCTCCTCCTCCTCCTCCTCCTCCTTCTCGCTGTCCTCCTCTTCCTCGCGGGTGAGGCTCTCCCTCTCGTCGGAGTCGATGCGGGCCTCGCTGCCGGGGGGCTCGGCGCCCGGCTCCTCGTGCTCGGCGCCGTCGCGCTCCTCCGCCTCGCGCTTGCAGTAGGAGTAGCGGTGATTCATGTGCTGAGAGTAGGAGCCCGAGTGCGAGAAGCGCTTCCCACACTTGTCACACTGGTAGGGCTTCTCCCCCGAGTGCAGCCGCATGTGCTCGATCAAGTGGTGTTTGTGTTTAAAGGCCTTTTTACAGATGCCGCACTCGTGGGGCCTCTTACCTAAAAAATAAAGCACAGGCATTTGGAGCTCCTGTATCTTAAGGAGTAAAAAGTGTATTTTTTCCCCCACAAGAATTCTATAGGTAAATGTATTGCCAATAATTCATAGTTTTACTTAACAAGATGCTCTGCCATTATGAGATTCTCACATGGGACCACAGGAGAGCGAGGGTAACTTGTGAGCTTTCTAGGAAAGCTGTACATCAAAACAGAAGTACAGATAAACAGACCTGGGGAGGCAACCTGTAGCACAAAAAATAGCTGAATAGGTATGAACTAGAGAAGGAAATTATTTTCTTGGAGTGGGTGGGAGTCATTCAAATTCAAAATAAGTTCAACTTATCTTTTTTTTCTGATTTGATCAAATGTAAATCAAGTTAACTTTTGTATTATTTTGTGCACACAAAGCCTTTGCACCGTGTTAGAGGTAAAAGGAAAATCATCCCATGGCCTAGGTTGATAGAGCTGAGTGCCTCATACATAAAACTTACTGAGCACACACACATTAAGCAGAAAAATCTCTCTGGATTTGCTTAAATCTTCTTCTGCTCTGCTTCTCTGCTTTCTTCTTTTTGCCTTTCTGTTGCTGTTTTTAGAGTCTCTTGTAAACCCAGCAGGAGCCCTGCTATGTTATTTTGTTTCCAACACTCCAAGTTGTTAGGCAAAACAATTTTGCATAGTCCTGACATAAAAGATACAGACAATGATACAGCAGCTTTCTGGTGGCTCTGCAGAGAGAGCAGTATTTCGGTGTCTAACCAGATCACACAAACACCACCTCTGAACACGACACTTTACCGAAAATAGAACGGAAAATAACCAACTGTGCTATGAAAATAAGGAGTTAAAAGTGTTTCAAAACATGAAAGATATGAAAATACATACTCTTAACAAATACTTGAGAAATATGATCAAAGGTAAAGGGGATCCTGCATATTTTGATTTCTGTGTTTAAATAAGATGAAACAAAGCAACATTAATATGCAAAAAATATTACGGAGACA
Source organism: Nothura maculosa (assembly GCA_032353885.1). Classification (NCBI taxonomy): domain Eukaryota; kingdom Metazoa; phylum Chordata; class Aves; order Tinamiformes; family Tinamidae; genus Nothura; species Nothura maculosa. The sequence continues at coordinate 266,854 of JAUBOD010000954.1, forward strand.
ATGAACAAAGTTAAAGATTCCTTGAAGACATGTCAGAAAAGATTGTTTTTAAAGTATATAAGGCAGCATTGGCTATTCAAGACTGAAGATGCCAGGCTTCTCCAAGCTGAAGAGCCCCATCAGCTCTCAGGCAGATGGTCCAATCCCTCACCATGCCAGCAGCCCCTCACTGGCAGCTCCAGCAGCTCCATGACCCTCCCGCACTGGGAGCCCAGCACTGCACGTGATGCTCCAGAGGTGGCCTCGCCAGGACTGAGGAGAAGGGGGGGATGCACCCCTGGATTATGCCATAGGCCACATGGGCTCTCTGTGGTCTCATGGGGAACTCGCTGTCCAGCATGACCCCTAGGACCTTCTCTGCAGAGCTGCTCTTCCAGGGCAGCCTCCAGGCTGGACCGGCACGTGGGCCTATTCCCCATGTGCAGGACCCTGCACTTGCCCTTGTTGAATCTCATGAGGTTCCTGTCCAGGGCCCTCGGAAGGGCAGCACAGCCCACTGGGCTGTCAATCAATCCCCCTTTTACTTGGGAAAGTAAATTAGAAGTAAATAAAAAATCTCTGTTTACAGGTATGGCTCATAGCTGATTGCCCATGAGCCAGATGGACGAAAACAGTTTTTCAATTCAGGATTTAGTTCTTAAAACCTTAAGAAGAAACATGGAATAGCACTGTTTGCCAAATAAATATACAAAACACACTTTTATGAAGAACTCTGAGCCCATGTGATAATAAAGGATACTGCATTTCCCTCTGCTCTCCCAACACCTTCTGAGAAGTGGATTCCAGTTAAGATGATTGGTTACCCACTACCAATACACTAATAATTTAAAGTTCCACTTCCTACTACCTACCTGTGTGTTCATACTTATGTCTCAATAGCGAGCTGCTCTTCTGGAATATTTTGTCACATAAGTCACATGCATACATCCCATTTTCTGTCTTTCTCATCTTTTTCTTTGGGGGTGTTGAATCAGAATCATTTTGATCTTCTACGTTCGATACTCCTTCTGAGCTAGTGTCTTGCCTTTCATCCTTAAAAAACACAGAAATGGTTGAGCTCAAAAAAAAATACTGTGACAGTAGAAAAGGTTTTAAGATGTAACCTGGACGTGTATTGTGATCTTCATGTAATTCAGTAAATGGTCAAACAAATGTTTTAGACTTATGTAACCACAAAAAGTCTTCTGCTTATGTCTGTCTTGGTCCCTGCTACCATATGCACACGAACTCTCATTGGGATTGATTTTAATCATACTCAAATTTGACTGCTGGCCAGATCTAAACTCTAGTGATGCATCACGTTTTAAAGCACAGAAAATAAATATGATGTTCAGGAGGGAAGGAAGATGACAAAGCACCTCAAGCAGGGTTAGAAACTTCAAAGATCAAATTAAATATTTAGATATATTTTTGAAGTAATGTTTGTCACCCACATCTTGCTATTTCCCAGATTTTATGAAAGCTAAGGCTTTTTGTTTTTGAGCAAGTTTTCACATAAAACTATTTAAGTAATCATTCAAATCTGCAAAATTAACCACCTTATTGCTGATAACTCTACTACAAATCTGGAAAAAAATCCATAATTAAAAACTTAAAACAGTTTTTAAAAAATCACAACTCTGTAATATGTTTCTAAGTATTTCAAGGGCTAAAATTCACATAGAAGTATTTGCTATTGATATCAGCAGTATCAAAACATACCAAATTAATTCTATCCTATATAAAATTTTAACACAAGGTTTCTCAGTCTGCAGCTGAACAGCCCTTTTCCAAGTTTCAGCTAAAAATGCTGCATCTCTGCATGAATCACTTTTATTTTCTGCTCTGTCAATATGCTCAGTAGACACAGGTAATTCAGTAGAAAGGACTCTGATGAGATCACCTCTGACAGTACCCAGGGAGGAACAGAACAAGACACAGCAATGGCACATGCACAACATAAATACCCACCCTATTCCAACTGAAAATGCATCTGAGTTCTGTTTACAGTGTCATTATTGGATGGCATGAATTCAGTTGCACCTCAAACCAAGAAAGCAACATGAGCAAGTATCACAGCAGGAAGCAGTCAGAGGAGCAAGAAGTTCCAAATTTTCTGGATGTGTGGAAAACAAGGAAATGTGGAGCCAGCAAGAAGTGCAAGCAATGGCTTCACTTTGCTTTTTGGATTAGATTGAATTGGCTTTAAAATATTTAGCACTAATGATTCAGGAGACACTTTGGAATGACTTAACAGAGTGAACAAGTGACCTGTTGTAGGCACAAAACTCTAGTTTGTGACAGTCTGAACTCAAGCTGACTGGCTTTGCAGAGGAGCTAGCAGGAACATCCACTACTCATGAACTCATGTGGCAAATAAACATTTCAGTTTAGTGTAGTTAATTCATCTTGAAAAATTTCCATTACCTTACCAAGAACATGCCAAATACAACATCCAGGAATACACAGAAACTGAAGTACCTGATTTCCATTGGCCTGGGACTGTTTTGGTGGTGTTTCTTGAACTGCAGGAGTAACTGTAGTAGAGTATGTGTAAGCCACCTGTGGAATCAAAATGGTTTGCTTATTGGCAGCGAGAGCTCTTAAGCATGGAACACTGTTCTGGTCAGCAATGGCAACAATTGTAGGTAACTGGGCAGTGACTGTAGGTATAGCAATATTTATGGGATTGGCACTTGGTGGGATTACATTTACAATAGGATCAGAGTCTGTAACACTGTTGTCCTTTTGTGGTTCTTTTTTTGCACAAGTTAAGTTCAAAGGTTCTTCTTGGACAGAATAAACACTGTTCTGGTAAACACTAGTTATGGTAGATCTTTCCAAGGATTCTCCATGTTGCTTTGGTAGCGAAAGGTCAAGAGGTTCTACTTGTGGCTCTTCTTGTACACCCTCTGCTGTGTACGTATAACCCTGTGCATTTCTTGATGAAGAAAGGTTTAGTGGCGATGGGGATGGCGTGCTACTGCGTGAACCATTTTGAGTTGATCCCTCTGGTAAAGTCTGAGATTTTGTACTGACAGGATTTTGTGAATCGCTTGTGCTGTCCTGGGGTTCGCTCGCATCTGTGGGTCCTGCTAGATCATCATTGTCTGCAGGACTGCTTAATTTAGCTTGTTCAGGGGAAGATGGTCCAGGTGACTGCACAGAAATTTGTCCAGCTTGCATTTTTTCAAACCACTTTTTTACCACATCTAGTGGTAGGTTTACTGAATCGGCTATTTTTGAAAGCTCTTCCGCGCTTGGTTGTGCATTTAATGCGTAATATGCTTTTAGGAGCGATAAAAGGTTCTTCAAAGGTGGCTGGCCAGGAGATAAGTTGCTCTCCCCAGTGTCTGGTGGGATTGGGGATTCAGGCTTCTCAGCTTCTGTTCCACCAGGCTGAGGAGGCTGAGGAGGCTGAGGAGGGGTTTTCGTTTCATAGTGCTTTAATTCTTGAAGTGCATTGAGATCTCCTGGACAGTCATCACAAAGAAGACAAGTGCTATCATTGGTCTCTCCTTCAAAGTTTTTATCTTTCTCAGACTTCACTGTAAGATCTTCTGGTAATTTCTCATTTTTGCAACTGTTTGTAGGAACAGGGTTTTCCTTTTTTAGATTTTGTGGAACAACCTGAAGTTGACTTGGCTGCTCTAAGCTGTAGTTGATGATAATTTTGGTTGTCCCATCCTGGTCAACCAAAGGAAGACTTATAGCTGAAATGAGGGAATGGCCAGCTTGTTGTATAGATGCATTGCTGATTGTTTCTTGTTCTTTGGATGCAAGATTAGCATGATTGTTTTCCAATACTTGCCTTATTACATTACCATCCACTGCTACTTTAAGTACATTTTGAATGTCACTTAAGTTGATGCTTATGGGAGACACCAGACCTACTGTTGGCAGAACAACAGCTTGCACCACACCCTGAGGAGAATTGGTTGCCTGCAATGGGCTACCACCACTAAAAACCCCATTCTGCAAAGGGGTTGAACAATTAATTCCTGAAGCAACCACTATGGGCTTGAATTCATAATCCACAGGTTCAGTTTTAATTTGGTTAACAGGAAGTTGCTCTTGCAAGGGTTTGTTTTCTATCTTTTGTCGTATCTGTGGTCTTGCTGGGCTACCTGGTGATGCAGAAAGGGAAGGGGAGGAGCACTGAGACGTCTTGAGACCTGACCGGGCTCGACCATTCACGGGCATCAAACCAATACACTTCTTACTGCTTATGTGTGAACTGTATGAACCAGAATGAGAAAAACGTTTCTTGCAGTTTGGGCACTCATATGGCTTCTCTCCTAAAAAGAAAAAAAGAGAAAAATAAAGAGAGGAATGTGCAAACAGTTTACTGGGTTACAGTGTAACTTTGCCAAGTGATAGTAACTAGAAAAGGATACATTAAATTGACTCATCAAAGAACCCTAGCTAAAAAAAAATCTTTTGCAAACTGAACAGATCAAGTAATGGTGTCATCTACAGTTCTGATCCTAGGATCTTTCCACAATTCTCATCATGGCACAATAGTAAATGTAAGATGGGATTCAATAATCAGAATAAATTCTTCTATCTTCCAGTAGTGTTTACACATTCATATAAATCAACTATATATTATATGTATTTCAATAAGCTTCTTTCAGGTAGTAACGCTACTAACTTTAGGGGCAGCATAACTCTTATAGAAAGGAAACAAATTAGTCTATGATTAACTAAAGTAAAGATACAAATGTCATAAATGCAAATCATAAAGCAATAAAATGCTATGCACATTTTATTGCAGAAAGCCCAAATACTTTATATAAAGTACAGTATCTTCCTATAATAATCATCGGCTAAATAAAACCAAGAAAAGCTTAAGTAAGAGAAACCAGATGTGCAGAGACAGAAGCCTGTTTCCCTTTAGAGATATATCTTGGCTTAAACTGTCAGGAAGCTCCATATAGCTCTGCAATTATTGCACCTACAGAAAGTGCTCACTTTTCAGAGCATCTCTAATATGCAGGAAAAAGAAAAAGCCAGAACGGGTCTTGTTCAAACTGAAAAGTGTGTTGACTGTAGCTTCTCCACTAACAGATGTAGATGATACTGCCCTGTGGAAAGGAAGGTGATGCTTGCTGAAGCAGGACATCCAAACGAAGCTCACCTAATTGCTAGCACAAAGGCTGAACAACAGACGTGAAAGGAAAAGACAGCCTAAAACCCTGGTTTTGGACTTACTGTGAACGGATAAATTCAGGTTAAGGAGTAAAACTGAGAATCTCTTTTAAAGGACTAAACTAGATTTTCTTATGAATGAAAACATATACTGTTATAAGACTACATCACAACTTCAGATTTGTATCCTGAGAGACACTTTAATGTGACTTAGTCTTGAGTGGTAAAAATCATAGGCACAGTTGGAAGTGCAGCTGCTGTATATTTACTATTAATGAATTAAGATTTTCTAATAGGGGTGATAACAAGCTGAGCGCTCTGCAAATAACTGAGAAAGAACAGACTGGCAAAAAAAGGAAGGAGCCTTTTTTTGTAGCCTCCGTATGTCCTGCTACAAGTGAATCTTTCTGTAAGTATGAGATCTGAAGCCACAGCTGTAAATCCTCTTGAGTTATCCTAAGTGTTTTCTGCAATCAGATGAAGACTTCAGTGAGTAGTTACAGAGTTTCAGAGCAAGAGAAAAGAAAGCACCAGTATTTTAAACTTAAGACTTATGAGAGTAAGTCTTGCTCAAGACCAAAGTTATAAAGAGTACAAATCACAGTATTAATTACAAGATCCAATGCTTGGTTTATTTACCACTGTGGATTCGTAGGTGCTCCTTTAGATGGTGTTTATATTTAAAAGCTTTTCCACATTCAGTGCACTTGAATTTTCGGTTACCACTGGACTGCGTCACATGCCTCTGCAAGAAAATATTCATAATTATTGCACAGAACAATATAGCATATTTGAACACAATTGTCTATTTTCATCCTGCAACAAAGAAGATAAAGCTCAAAATTGAATATATTAGTCATAATTTTATGGGTCTGAAAGTGGTATATGTTATATATATATAAAAAAGCAACAAATTAGAAATTAGGTTAAAGTTGAGCCAGGTGTATCTTCTGAATAAAACCAATACTGTAAAAAGATCACTGTTCTAACTTCACTTACTGTAATGAAGGTTGCACTGACACGTTATGTGAGTGAAAAGTTCCAAAATATATACTAATTTTACTTGTGAAAAGAAAAAACAAACAAACAAAAAAAGCCCCCCTGAACCACTAAATATGCCAAAGTGTATGGCACTCAAGATAAAGAAACATTAAAGTGTTTAAAGTTTAATTAGTTAACTTGATTTTCCATTTGCATGCTTCCAGCTCTTACTGTTGGCCTCGATTCCTTTAAGTAACAGTGGCACGTAATTGCTCAAAAGAGGGCTCCATAACAGGAAAGGCATTATCAGCCACAATTAGTTCTCGAAATAAATGCAAAAAAACCCCAAAACTAAAATAAGAATATTGAGAAATTTCTCATGTACATAACATCAAACCTTTTCATTATTTTCACTGAAGCTTTGAAATGATTTTTTTATATTTTACCTTGTGGCAGCTCTTATTGCTAAGTTCCAACTTATTTTCAATTCAGTTGTTAGATTGTCATAGCTTTGAAAACAGCAAAAGCTAATAATCATATATTTATATATTTATATTTAAATGTATAAATTAATATTTAAATATATACCACTGCATTTTATTACAAATGTCATAAATGAAAGTGTATTGTTAACGTCAAGAGTTTTAAAAGTCGGACCTCCTCAATTCCCTGTATGAAATGGGGGTTCAAGCTCCTTTTTTAAGCAGAGCTACTTTTGCAGAAGGACACATGATCATCATTTGGACGCAGCTGCAGATTTTGGGCAATTGTGGCAAGCATTTTCATAAACGCATTGATAGAGCTATTCACGTCCTCTGGGGAAACCGTTTGCATAGAGGCAGTCACCGCAGAGCAGCTGACGCGTGTGACCGGCCTCCTGCGCGGAAGCGCGGCCTGCGGCTCCGCGCCGCCTAACATGGCGGGGCCTGCACAGCGCTGAGGGAAGCCCTGCAACGCCCGCCTGGATTGGCGTCGCAGAATGGGCTGAGTAAGAGGGATGGATGAGGCCCGTATTCCCATTTGTGACTTCTGATCTTAAGAACATTTTGCCGTATCAGGTGGCTTGAGCAATCACAGAATGGTTGAGGTTGGAAGGGACCTCTAGAGACCATCTAGTCCAACCTCCTGCTCCAGCAGGGACACCCAGAGCATGGGACACAGGGCAGCATCCAGGCGGGTTTGGAAGATCTCCAGAACAGGAGACTCCACAACCTCCCTGGGCAGCCTGTGCCAGGGCTCTGT
>JAUBOD010000954.1:334637-347902 GCA_032353885.1 Nothura maculosa
GAGGCAGATTTACTTTGCTTAGAAACTACTGTAGTCTGTACTACCGACATGCATTTTTGCTAACATAAACCATTAAACCGTGTACTATCTGTACATTGGGAAATACGACTTTGGGTATACAGGGCTTTGTAGACTCCTGCAAAACATTCAGAGAAACTGAATCAGTTTCTTTTAGCCCAGACTATCAAATATTTATTCTTTTTTTTTTCAAAAAAAGAGTAAATACCAAATTAGTATTCTCTCAAACCATGAATATAAGTAGTTTTAATTTCTGTTCTGACTTCTGTTCCCTGTATCCAGGGAGTTAGCTGATCTGTGTACTAATAACTTCAGTGTCCTTGATATTATCAGACATCTCTAGAGTGTCACAACTGGATTTAATACCAATAAAAACTACCATTCAAATTTGTATTTTGTCTTCCGTTTGCCAAATACCCCAGCTCAAGTACGTTTTTAACCTTGATTTTTTTAGGTAAACAACATAAATTAAGAATAGTCTTGGCAAAAAGCTTAAAATAATTATAATCAATTTTCAAAATGTCTCTGCTTGAGAAATTGCTCGTTAGGGATCTAGTCCACTAAACCCTTATGTAAACAGCAACCGTAGTGTTTAAATACTGTATTTTAAAGTTTATTTTTCCCCTCAGTTTATGACAGTGAGTTGAACCTAACAAGAATCATTTATAGCATATAGGATTTTAGCCTGAGAAGATTTTGCTGTTTCTTGCATACACTTCCTAAAGTGGCTCAGAGTTATAACAAGTCCTAGGAGTTTGCTCAGACCCTCAAGATAGGAGACAGGCACCAGAGAAATCCACAAAAAGCAGCTCACCACAAACCAGTTTCCACTTGTGATTCTGGGTTTACCTAAAAGCATTCTCCTAAAAGAGGCCTGAACTGAAATCACTACTAACTGACTGACTAAATAAAAAGGTTTCAGGAGTTATGGGCTGTTCGGAAGTTACCAACTATTTCTCAGGTTCCAGAGAGCAGGTTTTTGGGCTGTGCTCCACCTCTTAAAATTGCAGTCACATCTATTTTGTGACAGCGCTTGAAGTAGAAAAGCAGTGGGCAAAGAGGCATTAGCTGGTTTGAGGCTATAAAGCCAAATACAAGTTAATGTGGAGAATGAATAGTACTAAAACTCTGGATCACGCCATAGAGGAGCTCCCTGTGCACAGCTAGGAGAAATTCCTAAATTTGACCTTAAAAGGATCACACACTTCATTCTTAATCATTTATACTAAGGCAAGAAACTGATGACTTTATCAGAAGAAACAAATGATCCCATAATAATTTATTTTCTTACCTCCTTTTGATTGCCCTTTCCATAATTTCATATTTTTCAAGATCCTAAGCCCTCTCCAGGCTCTACCCTCCTGACAAACAGTGCAGATAATCCACAGTGTGTGGAATCTGCCACCATATCCGAGTGTCCCATGTTCCCCCTGCCGCAAGGGGCTGGAAGCAGCTCCCAAGACTTGGGAGCTGTATGGTACCTAAATGACTCTTTAGTTGCAATAACTTCAAAAACAGTAAATGGGAAACTGCACATAAAAGTGAAGGCCAGAACAGGGTACACTTTTCATCTACCAAGCAACCCTAATGCCAGCATCTACCATTCTCCTGGAAAGTCCTTCAGAAGAAGGAGATAAGAGAGTGCAATCACAGCTTAGAAAAGCTCAAGGGCACCACACATAAAAAGCCAAAATCCCACATACTTTAACAAAATTCCTCTATCCGAGTCTGTCAACACCATTCAATCAAAGATATAAAAAAAAATTAAGCAAATTTATTTTTGATCCACAACCTTAATGCTTCCCATTTCCTCACTGCTATTCTTGAAGGGGAGTAGGATAGCAAATATTTGTAACTTGTGAAGAAACAAGTGTTCACAAACAGCAAACCTTTAACTCCTTCAAAGCAGGCACTTCCAGCAAGGTTACAAACAGTCACCTCTTACTTTGTCAGCAAATTCATCACCCACATTCATGCTAACGGGGAAAAAATGTAGAAAAATGACTATAAGAAACAGTAGTGAGATTCAAAGCAGAAATACTGAAGCTGTTTGTAGAAAATGCTGGACATTTTTACCGCTAGCTGAGTTCAATCCTGCATCTTGCAAAGTTTCTTGATAAAAATGTAGCATCAGACGGCACTCGCTTCTTCTACCAGGTAGATCAAAGATACTCAAAGCTGGGTTTGATTAAGACTATCTTAAAAGAACATTCGTCCTTCGATTCCCTGAGGCAGCTTTGCTCAAGGAAACAAAACCCACTTTTAAGTTCTCTTCAGGATTTGACTATGTATTACATCTGATGAACACACAGAAGTGCGACATTAAGAGGCCAGTTTAATGTACAGGTTGGATTTGGCTGTGGCACGCTTCAAACCTAGAGCAGTTTTTGTCGTTCAGTGGCAGGGGTTGATTTCCATATTAGAAAGGGCAACTCACAGTTACCTAGCTTGTATCTTTCAACTTGAGAATAGTTGACTATATAGTTCAATAATTCAACTATTATCTATAATAGTTGAATATAGCTGAGGATTTTCGGAGAGGAGGCCACTTCCTCCACACGCGCTCGCTCAGGAGACCGGGGCTGCTCTGCTTGGCATGAGTCTGAGCTCCCGTGTGTCCAACCAAGGCAGACAGGGAATTCAGAGCAGAGGCTGAGGACCCACACAGGGCCCTTCTTCACGCTCAGGAGCCCAGGAGGAGCAGCCCCAGCCCGACCGGCTGGAAGGGCTACAGGCAGCACCGACGGGGACATGAGGAGGACAAGCACGAGGAGCCTGGCGGGATGAGAGCAGTTTGGTCCCTTCCCAACCAGCACATGCCGAGTTCCTCTGCTCAGCCCATACATAAGGACACATTCATGAGCAGTGCCTGAGGCTACAGGTAACCTAAGGACACATTCATTGCAATGCCTGAGGCTACAGGTAGACCTCATAAAAATTTAAATTATTATAATATTATTAAAAGATGCTCACAATTATTCAGTTGCAGAAAAAAATGGTTGAATTGTAGTAACACGTGAGGAACAAGAACTATGAGCAAACATTAAGTCTAGTTTTAGTTTGAAATAGAAGAACAAGTTCTTAAGTGCAATCGAAATCACTAAATGACTTCAACAAATATTGGAGTGCTCTACATTGTATGTTTTTTATATCTCACATGATAGAAGGAATAAACAGAATATGTGCTCATATTTCAATTATTAATTAAAAGAAAAATGTTAGTTTAGCCCAAAATCCTCATGTAAGCTGTACTGCAAGTATAGTTCATCTGATTAATTAAAATATATTTGAAACTTTCTACAGTGATGAAAATGCAGACTAGTAGGAACAAGGCATCTGCACCCTCTCTAATTCAACATCAAAGTCCATTTAAATGCATAAATACACTATATTGAAACTCCTTAAGTCTGGTGTGTAAGACTTGCACAATATGCTTTTTATTGCACTTCTTACTACAAGTGGTACAGAAAACACAAGAGCTTCTCGTAAATTCATCCCTAAAACTTACAGGTCCAGAACTGGGGTATGAAATCGAAGTGAAAGGCAAACTTGCAACTGGTGAAGAGGTGCCTAAATAAAGGACAATAAGTTATATTTAAGGACAAATCTTATGCTCAAGTATAAATGAGTTTTTAGATATCAGTTTTCCTCTAAAGAGAAATTCAAAGCTAAGTGGGAAGCAAACCAAACAAACCTCAGCTCTGTCTGGAGATGCCGACCTTGGCCTGCCAGGTAAAGGCTGGAGAACTAGTTTCTTAGAGCAGTCATTTAGATACTCGGGGAAACAAAGAGGTAGTTAACATGCAAAGAGGGAGGCGTTTGTTTCTGCATTTCTTATTCATGAGCTCCAGTGAAACTTCAAAGCGAGCCATTCCTCCAGGAAGCGGTACCCTAACAGCATGGGAAAGCACTGGGATGCAGGGCCCTCGCAGGGATCACGGCTCTAAGGCCAAAAGAGCTCATCGGGCCCAACAAACCGCCTCCCAACGCCAGTCTCGAGGATCCAGATACCAGTCTCGAGAGTCTAAAACAGAGCAGAAGCCAGAGAAATACACCTCCTACCTCTTAAAAGCTTTTATTTTCTTGGGGTAATCCAAATATGAGGCTGTTATCTAAGAAGAATGAGCTCCCTTTTATTATAGATGAGTGTTCTCATAAGTAATTTCCTCCACTGACTTTGCTTCCAACTTCTTGAATACTTTGCATGGTTTTGTTCATAGATATTAAAAAGTACATTAATCTCCAGCAGATACCAGGAAGGAGCATGGGCTTCCAGACCTCTGGGCTTCCAGATCTTATGTTTTCTTATAAGATACAAGATGAGGCCTCGCAATATTCCCCGGGAGGGAACAAAAGCTTCAACGTGAAATCTATCACAAACTGAACAGAAGGATTACATTAGTGCGGAGTCACAAGGGGTACAAATGCCCCATATACTTAATTTTCCTGTCATGATTTGTTTTGCTATACAAGGATCCTTAGTGCAATGGAAAACACAAAAGTCCTTTGTGCAGAGGGCAAGTGTAGCTGAATTAGTGCCAAAAAGACTGACATGCTTTTTGCTCCATCTGCCTGCTAAAGAGCACCGGAGCAATAAGCCAGCTGTCTGTCCTGTCCATCTCCAGCACAGAGAAGCTCCTCAAAGACACAAAAGTCCCCAGCCCCCTCCCAGGCCAAAGCAAAGGGAACGCAACACTGCCCTGGATGAGGGCTGGCAGCTAAAGAGCAACAACTAGAAAATTGCTGGGAATTTCAAGCAAGTGGAGTTGTTGCATTGTCCGGGATTTTCAGGGAGAGGAGAGGGAGCCTTAAGCCCTGCGCTACCCGGGCAAGCAAGGACCAAACTGCAAGTCCTGTCCCAGCAGCAAGAGCAGGGCCCTGGTGTCACAGGGGCACCCTGGAGTGGCAGCAGGGACACGAGAGGTGGCAGCCCCTGTGTGAGGAGGCAGGAGACTCCCGGACTTTGGGCAAACGGCACCTCTGTTGGCCGAGCTCGGAATGCAGCCTCCAACCCAGCCAGTGCTCTGGTCATTGGGAGGGCCACACAGGCATGAGCCTCAGGAAAACATCCTGCATTTACTTAGTCTCACACCTATAAATCAATAATCCACAGTGTTGTCATCTGCATAAATGAAAGACATACTTAGCCCCTGGAGGGCTCTCAAATCTCCAGAGATGCAGACATTCAAGTCCTCTTCAAGCATCTTACCATTCCAGATTTGACAAGCACAATCACTGTGACCCCTCATCACAGCTTCAAAATTAATGCTTTAAAATGATTTTTTCCCAAAACAGTATTTACAGTTATAAGCCATGACATCAGGACTTGGGTGCTTTACATGAAACAGGAGCAGAAGAAAGGGCCAAGATGCTGCATATTAAGTTGGAATTAAGCCTCAACACTAGGGAAAAAGAGCTTTACTTTTTCCAAAGCTCTGTTCACTTGTCAGAACAATATTTAAAAGGGCACGCCAAGCTGCAACCAGAGTCTGTTTTTTCTTCATTCCTTCAGGTTTCTTGCTGTATAGATGGAGCAGCTTGAGACTCCCTTTCTTCACTCAGGCACCCAGATACAGAATCACAGAATCTTCAAGGTTGGAAAGAACCTCTAGAGATCATCCAGTCCAACCCCCTGCTCCAGCAGGGACACCCAGAGCACAGGGCGGCATCCAGGCGGGTTTGGAGACCTCCAGAGAAGGAGACTCCACAACCTCCCTGGGCAGCCTGTTCCAGGGCTCTGTCACCCTCACAGGAAAGAAGCTCTTCCTCACATGGAGATGGAACCTCCTGTGTTTCAATTTGCATCCATTACCCCTTGTCCTGTCACTGGCCACCACTGAGAAAAGCTTGGCCCCCACCTCCCTGCAACCTCCTTCATGTATTTATACGGGAACCAGGGCTTCTTTGGGGCAGTTTGTGCCATAGCTACGTGTTCCAGAACATAAAGCAGGCGGGTTTGCCCCGTAACACCAGCGCTGAGAACCAACTCTTCAGTATTTAGCACAGAAGGAAAGCTCAGGAAAGCCTAAGCTCTCACTCACAGCCCTGCTCTTAATTACACATCCTTAACAGGCACTGACCCAGGGCAGAGTTAAGATGCCCTTTATGTTGATATTAATGCACTCAGCAGGCAGAGGATTGCTCAAAAAGAAACAACATTTTTAAATAACAAAATTGGAGGGTTTTTACCTTCACAATTTTAAATACTGCTCCTAAAATGTAACGCATGGCTTGTGAGACTGAGCAGTGTAACAAACAAGCAGCCAACACAGAAGTAAAACTAAAAGTGATGTAGTTCCATTTTGAATTTGGTAAGAACATTTCCATTTGGTAAGGAAAAAAGTACTTTTTGCTCCAAATTAAGTCTCCTTAGGCCACCATGTTAAAAAAATCTTTGCTTGACAAAAGAATAGTATGTCCAAACTAGCAGCATAACTCAAATACAGATACAAATGTTATTATATTATAAAATACATATTTAAAATACTTTCTCTTCCACTATTCCAAGCTCTCTACTTAAAGGGAGTAGACTCTGGGAGGAAACTTTAGGGGAGACTCTGTTATCATTCACCTATCACATTATTTAGAGTTTTACAACTTATTTCTTGCAACTCACATGACTAATTTTACAAATTTAACTGTTTCAGAGCACAAATGGATCATTTCTAATCACAAGTTTTAAGAAATGCAGCACAATTTCCTTGGACATACAGCTTAAGACCAAAAGTGGGCAGCTCATACCATTTTCTTTGTGATTTTTGTTTCACTGAGTTCGCATCTAAGCCAGTTACACAGAAGTGTGGATAGTTTACATAATATGTAGTTCATAGTTTAAGCCTTTTGACCTTAGATATGAATGAGAATTTTATTCTGGACGCCTCTGCCTCTCCACATTTGTCCCATTTGGCTGAATGCAGTAGGGTATTTTACCGGGACTGATTGCCCCTGAGGGAAAGAAGGTGAATGAAACAGAAGGAGCCGGGTTTACCCTTCCCATGACTTTTTTCTGAAGGGGACTAATGTTTAATGCAGGTCAGTTTAGCTCCTTCTGAAGTTGTTGCTGTTGCTCAAAGTCAAAACTCACAACGTGCTTCCAGCACCATGCCATGTTAATTAGTTTTAAACAGGTCATAAAAAAGCCATAGTTCACATATAAAGCAATCTAACCATTCACTACAATCCTATTCAGCAGGCAATGAAGCTGAACAAATGGCTTCCTAAGGAGGTCTAGCAAAGACAAGCTCCAAACTCTCCCCAAGTGAAACTGCTTCCACTGACCTTTGCTATCAAAACACCCGGCGAACGGCTCCAGCCAAACCAATTCCCCCCTCCACCCAGCAACTGGAGCATTAAAAGCACTTTCAGGGAAACTTAAGTGATTTTTTCCACAAATTGCTCATGCTCAAATTGCATTCGCAGAAGGCGGAAGACGTTGTTAAGAGTTAACATTTACACTTAAACTTGCAGAAACTTTCTGTATTGAGGATATGCCCATACCTTCAATATCGGTCACATACATTAACAACAACAAAATGATTAAAGATGAAAGGATTGAAGCACAGACACACAGGAAGAGCTTCCCCAAACATAAAACAGTTTTCAGAGTTTGAATCACACAAGTTCAGCTGCTTAAATAAAGCTGACTATGCTAAGAGTTAGTTGTGCCAAATCTGCAATTTGTAGATGCTTGCTGAAAATGTTACATTAATAATTTGACTCCATTATATAACGCTTCATGTGCGCAGAGCTGAGCTCCAGAATTTTATAACCTTATGGAGACCAGTGCTCCGAAGGCCGGGCACAACCTGCTGCCACCCTGCTCACCTGGGCTGGACACTGCAGCCCATCTCCCATTTGCTGTGTTAGGCAATGGGGAGAGTTGGTCCTAAGCTTAGAAACAAACAAAACAAAAGGCTTAAGAAAACACAGCCTGACAAGTCTCCTCTCATACCTGATCTCTGGCACTGCTCCTGTTGCAAACCACCCTCATAGAAGAGGTGCAGCAGCTCCAGGACCTAAATTACAGTGACTCATGGCTCAATCTACCCCTGGATACTTCAAAATCTTCATGTTCTTCGTATTTCCCCCATGGGAGCAGACACAGGCTACAGAAGAATGTAAGTATCCAAGGAGAAGGTCCACAAGGATGAGCTTGCCACTAGTTAAAAATATTATATAAACAGCCCAGGTTAGTAGAAAAACCTACTGCAAAATGTGCCCAACAAATGTTTCTGAGACCACGGCTCCCTCTTCCTGGGCTCTTCTTGTCACGGGGCTTTTCAGTCACATCAAACTCAGCCACTTGCCTGCTCTGTGACTAAGGCAGCAGCAAACAAGGTTCCCAGAGGGAAATCTAAGGCTTTAATAAAGCCCTCAGGCACTCAATAGTGTTTCATGATACCTAAACACATCTCTTCCTCTAGGTGTTCCTGTTGCCACAACGCCTGCAAACTTTTCTTCAATGCACTGCAGAGGCAGTGGATCTTACAGGAGGAAACTTAAGAGCATGAATCTGCTTGCCTTGAATGGTGCTACTAGCTGATAACAAATGACACAATAATCAAATATTTAGGTATGAGGTTTATTGAGGAAAAGAACACAAGAAACAAATTAGGCCAAGAATCAGGGTAGCAAACATCTTATTTCAGCACTTTTACCTACTTCTTATCCAAGACGGTTTTTCCACACTCAATCCTAAAAGTTTATCTTCAAATAACAGTTGAAGTTCCACAGAGCTTCTGTATGAAGGTTTATCATTTTACTTTTATCACCTATTCCTTCGGGAGAAAAAAATGTCATGCTGACAACCCCAACTTAGCAAAGTAATTTCTGGTAATTTTTCTCATTTTTCTTAATAATTTTGCTTTAGTTTTAAGCTTGGGACTGATTATCCCATTGTGTAACACAGGGAATCCTTAAGCTCTACCAGTTCTGTTAAGGAGGGGGGTTTCCAGCAGCAGCTTCACACCCGAGCCCCTTCACACCCCTGTGTGAAGACCCCTGTGGGCTGCTCCTCTCTTCCCAGGGTGGAACAGCCTCCTCAGGCAGCACGTGGCCCTGGCCAGGCCACGCGCTGGGCAGGTCCGGCCTACAAGGGTTACAGCCCATTTGGCCGGCGAGATCCCGTTTCCTCCACACCCTTCCTCTCCCGAGGAACCGAGCGCTGTGAGGAGCTCACCGGGGCTGGACGTGAGGGAGGTGAGAGGGTTTCCACTGAGCAAAACGCTCTGCGTGCATCTCCAGTGAATCACAGCAGCTGAACATACAGGCATGACAAGGCAGAAGTTATCCTGAGAGAAAGCCATGTTCATTTAATCATAAGGAGGAAATCTGTTTTTACAGAACATGATCAGCAATCATTACTTATTATTTTCAGAGAGCCCGTTAGTTGATCAGTAGAACCCAAGCCTGGTTTGGGTTCCCCTCGGGAGGAGCACAGAATGTGAGGTCAAACGTAGGAATCATCAGTGTTAGACTCCCAAGAATCCTGTTCCACTTTCTGCAATGCAGGATTTATAGGCAAAGGCCTTGCAGTGTAACACAGCTAGCAGAGTGATGAGCCGGGGCGTCCCCTTCAAGTATTGGGTTTGTCCTTCCCTTATTAGTTTATTGCAGCAGCTCCAAATTGACTACAGTAAAGTCAACGTTTTGTCCACGTGAACTTGGAGTTCCTTTAGGGAACTTTCACTGCCACAGCTGCATCAGTGGCAAGTCACACTGCCTTCCCTCTTACTATTGCAGGATTTCTTAGCAATTAGGATCCAGGAAAGTCTGCAGTTGCATCTGATTTGGGGAAAGACCAACAAGTTTCAGATCGTAAGTCTATAGGTACTGCTGCAGGGCAGGAAATTTCATCTAGGGATGACCAAATTCAGAGACAAGAAGTGAGGTGAACTACAGGCATACTGACCAAATTCCAAGCTCACCATAATTGTAAGTACAAGACATTATAATAATAGGCTGCACATAGATCTGCTTAAATGACATGTATAAGTACAAAATACTACTGGTTTCCTAAAGCAACTCATGAGCAAGCAGCAACGTTTCCAAGTTTCCGTCCAAATACAACAGAGGCCTAAAGGTTGGAAGACAGAGTTAAATGTAACAGAATACATGTAATAAACATAAATAAGAATAAATGTAATTCAGAATACAAATCTACTTGATTTGTATATATTGCATATGGCAATATAATTGCCAAAAAAAAAAAGAACTACTTCAGGATGCAGCACTAGATTCTGGATTTACAACCTACTTCCCAATCCCCTTTTTGTGTCTCTTATTCCTAGTGACTGTATAAACCTCCCTGCCCAATGAGTCTATTTTACAGTTCCCCTACTTCGCTGGCCTTGCTGATAGTTAGTTCTGTGATGAAGAGACTGCAGACGAGAGGGGTCCTCGCTCGACACAAGAGTTATCTGCAGAAAGCACTCAGCTCGGGAAAGAGGATAGACAGGTACAGGAGCAGCCGTGTCTAGTGCAAGGTTTTGAGCTGAACTAACAAAACAAGCAGTGAAACTAAAGCTTCCAAAGAGACTGCTGCCCTGCAGCTTGTCACACGTTGCTGAGTATTCCAATAAGTATTTAGAGAATAATAAAGGCACTGCAGAAGTGTCCACTTGGCCAGTTTTGGCCATGCTACATGTGACACGCTAGGCTGCTGCATGACTTCCAACAGACTCAACGAGGTAACTCCACAAGGTGACACCTCCAGGTTTGGATGCTGGAAGGTCAGAGACAACAACCCAGGCTGGCATCACCAGGGATAGCAAAGGAAACCTTCACTAGAGCCTCTCCTTACACCTAACAGGAAGATTCTGGAGGTATTTAGCAAAACTACAAGACCAGGTGCCAACCTGGAGTCAGAAACAGCAAAATAGTATCAGTGACATTTATTTCTAAATGTAAGTATCTAGATTCAGAAACTTGAAAATGGAACCTGATGCTTCTCCTAAACCTGCAGCTAAATACCACACATTTTCAATGGAAATGAGCTGCAAAACAGATTTCAACATCTCTGCATTTGATTTCCTGGTGGTTGGTTTCATCTCTCCCAACCACGTGTCAGGGTGGGGATTTGTTTTGTGAAGGCCAAAGCTATAGGAATTCTCCTTAGGGGATTCCTCCAAAGTCCTGTGTGCTGCAAGCTCAGGGCAAAATTCAAGCATTTTTTCATGCTTTTTATAGTAATTATAAAGAGGGTTGTATCTGTGACAGTGCCAGAAGTTTTAGGGTAAGAACTTTTTGCTCCTTTTTTCCCCTCTCCCCTTAGCACCCAAAACTTTCCAAATGGTGTCTGGCACTTTCCTTGCACGGTTATAGCTCAGGATCTGAAAAACATTTTTAAGAAGATGAATAAATAAATAGAGGTGACCAAGAACTCAATGTTGCAACGTTTTATCATAGTATTTCAGTTTTTTGATAGAAGCTACTGCATACTGACGTGTTTGAAGCAAAGCACCTGCCACTCTTCCCTTCTGAACGATGCAGAATCTAAGACATTTTGTTGCTGTATATAAACAGAAGTACCAGATTTGCACAACGCTATAAAAAGTGAAATTGCAGCCTATCTCAATGGCTGCAGAAGCTGCACTAGTTATCCTAACATCAAGAGAAAAATAATAAAGAAAACTAAACAGCTGCAGAATTAGTATTGCATTCTGCTTATCTCCACCACCAACATGCCATGTATAAGCTGAGCTTTAGAAAATACTCAGAAACATCTTGACAAATAACCTCATGAGACGAGTAAGGAATATTAAGAGATGTATTACTGTATGTGCTATATTTTTGAAAAAAGTTACTCACATATATATATATATTCTGAAGTTTCTTAGAACACAAGTGCCAGAAATTGCACTCGAATCGACCCTCGAATGCAATGGATTCCAGTATGTGGAGCCTGGAGTGTTCCTCCCTCCTCGCCAAAATCCGATGTCCTGATGATTCTGCAGTCTGATTTCCAGAGCAGATCATAGAAGTTTCCCCCATTAACTCCAGGAGGCCACAGTTTCTGATTGATCTGGGACCTCCTGCTTAGAAAGGGAATAGAAGCTGGTTTAATAGATTCAGTGGTGAATATTGCAAGACATTTGTTGAAAACTTCGCCAGTTGTAGCTGTCCTTCAAGGCCTGGCCCACCGGCTCAGCACAGTTTCTGCTTCCACACACCGAGCTGCAATACACAGTGTGTGTGTCCCTGCAGGTTGTGGTGCCTGCTAGAACCTCCACACTTGAGCTTTGGGATTGTCCTTCCTTGGACAGGTTTCTTGGCTCCTTCCCGTGGACAAGCGGCCACTTCTGAGTCCTGCAGGCTCATGCTCAGTGGGCCACCATGAACCTTATCATTTTCCAGAACCTCTCCTTTCTGAGGTATGCACAGATCAACCCAAGGGAGCAACTATAATCGAAAGGAGTAGCCAGAGTTTTCTGTAATAATAATCTCTAGCAACTGAAGCTAGTAATTCAACACTTAAAGTCTATACAGTCAAAAAGTAAAGTAACTTTCAGTGGGAGGAGATTCCTCCTGAACAGATACTGCCATTTAGTTATGCTACGTTCTGTGTAAATTATCTTAAGACCACCAGTAGCTTTTACAGAGAGCACCTTACGTTTATTAAGGTTAGCTATCAAGAATGTTGATTTATGTTTCCAGAGGATATTAATTCATTTGGAACAGCTAAAATGTGTTTTTGAAAGAAAGAGAGAAAACATTTCCTAAAGGCTTCTTCAAATTTACATTTGTATCTTCAAATTGCCACTGAAAACTCAGAAATTCTGATTACAGTTCTGCAAAGTAAGCAAACAGATTTAGCTTCTCAATGATTTTAATCACCAGAAAATTCTCAAAAATTCTCTCTCTTGTAAATTATTTTTTTTAAATCCTGCTGTTTTGCAGGCTAGCAGACACTCCTCTGATACAGCTGCTAGAGGATGGAAGAGAACAAGGCAGGCAGGTGTGCACAGTGTGAGTATCTGCTGCACAATAAATACTGCAGGAAAGCACTAAATTTGAGAGAAAAGGGAGTTTTCTCTCTGAATTCCCTTTTGGGCTCCTCTCTGGACGGCCTATGTCTGAAGGAGAGGTGCCAACAGCCCAACTCCTTCACCCCACAACCTGAATTTTACAAGCGACTGTTACAAACTGATTTCCTACTAGGTACCTACTATGTATTTAACTGGCCCACTGATTCATTGTGATGGTACAAACCTATTCCCACTCTGTCCTAAGTCTCTTCATCTCCATAC
>JAUBOD010000954.1:358458-368784 GCA_032353885.1 Nothura maculosa
GCAACTCCCAAACTCTGATAATAATCAATCCCAAATTCCATCTCAGTTAATTCCATGCTGAGTTTGTAGGTTCTTTTTGGGGGAGTAGGAGGTATTACATCTGGAGACAGGAAGAAAACAGCAAATAACATTTTGAGGAAGGCTCAAAAAAGGGCCCAGAACACTGCAGAGTGCCATGGAAATACAAGTGCAACTAAAGGGAGATCTTCAAGGGACGTTACACATATGCCCATTGACACACAGCTACAGAACAGCCACAGGTAGACCAAGCAGGAGCAGACAGAACAAGAAAAACAAAGCAACTGGTATTTCCATTTTATTTATGACAGTTGTGGACTGTACATAAGTTGTCAAATAAAGTGTAGGTGACCGGAGTTATTTCAGGACATATTTTAAAAAGTTTTAACAATTCCTCCATCTTCTACATATTAACGTGCCTTTATGCCGACTTGCTCGCTAGTTTGGAAGCCCAGGCTGGTTTCAGAAACTGCCCTCATTTCCTGAGCAGATGCTATGCAGGAAGACCCTCCATTTAGAACAAGCAGAACACCTTTACGTGTGTGTGTGTGTGTGTGTGTGTGTGTGTGTGTGTGTGTGTGTGTGTGAGCATAAAGAAAATACTTTACCCAAGACCTGTAACCAGAAGCAAAGAGGGCACCCGCTCCGAGCAGCTACAAGAGCAGCTCCTGTTCCTCCTGCACACAGGGAAAGCCAAGTCCTTCAAAGCAGCAGTTTTATAGTGGGAATGCAGCAGAGCTGTCAAAACCTTGATAGGAATCCTAGCTGTTTTTCCTGCTTCTGCACATAGACTTGTGCCTGTGCTCTGCTCAGCTACTACAAATTTACATTTAACATCCTCCTCCAACATCTGGATTCCTTCTACCTTATTTAGCCGTGTTTCTGGCCCAGTTTCCTGCACACAGGTATTAGCACATCTGCCAAGAGGTTTAATAACTCCCATGCACTTCTGCAGAGTAATTATGTAACCCTGTCACTAATCAAAACATGAGAACTAAAACTCGGAGTGAGACCCGTGCGCGGTGCAAACGCAGCCCAGGGGTCCCGCTCTGCCCTTCCTCCTGCCACACACACACATGGGATAAAGGGAAGCACTCCAGCCACTTGCCTCCCAGGTATTCCCCATTAGAGGCATCTTCAGCACCAGCCTGTGAGGCACGCAGCAGTGTGACAGCCGGGGACAAAAAGAAGTTTATTGTACAGCCATTAACATGATCCCAAACCAAAGGCTATTCTCTCCCATACAGATACACTACATGGCAGGCTTGTCATTTTTTGCTTTGTAATGGAGTCACTTTGTTGTACACAGAAGCCTGGGGCATTCTGCTCTGCCAATTACTGTGCTGCCCACATTCAGAGGGCTAATCTGCCCTCAGCCACAGCCTGACACACAAAGGGCAGAGGCAGCAACACGGCCCAGGCGGCTGCTCCCCACGCGCTCCTGCTCCCAAATCCCTTCCCGGGAGGCCCACGAACCAACAGGACACACACAGGCAGCCCTGCTTCCTGCCTCTGTGGTCAAGGGAGGACAAAACCACGTTTCAAAGGTGTTGAGGCTGGGTAAACGTTAAAAAAGCAGGTTAGTGCTTCTGCTAGGCTGGGGGGAATGACTGAGAAGTTGACACTAAGGTGAGGTAAAGCCTTCCAGGTTGGCACAAGTGATCAGCTTACTTGCAAAGAGAATGTTTATCATGTTTTATCTGGAGAATTTACTACATTGGGCCCTAAAAATGCTTAAAAAAATACTGGAGGAAATTAGAAAGATGAACTACAAGGGCTAAACATGAGAAATAGTAAGTATTCTACTAAAATAAGGTATTTGGCAAGTTTCGGTTTCATCATTTTCTTATCTACTTAGAGAAAACTCAACATTTTTTTTCCCTGATATCCCAAGTACACACATGCACACCATGAATCCCATTTGTTTTTGCACACTCACACTGCACAAATAGGGACTCCCATTTTTTGGAAGGGGAAGGAGAGGAACCTCGCCATGTCATATGGAAACAGAGAAAATGCCCATGGGCACCAGAGTTCAGACGTATTTTACTTCCTTCTTTTCTAAGGAAAGCTTCAGAGTCAAAGGCACTACGGCAAAAGAAATACGTATTTGAGCAGCAGAGCTGCGAGTGGCAGTTCCCATGCACCAGCTCGGGAGAACTCCCCACCAGGATCACGCGCTGCTCCTAAGCACTGTGGGCATTATCCAAAGCCATCCCTTTGCATCCCTTGCAACTGCCAAGCTGGACTTGTCGCTCCTGTGCGCTGGCTCCACTCACAGAAACCACCACGAGTTGTCCTCGCCATCGGGCTCGCCGGCGAAGTGTGAACCTGCTTCATTTTTTGTAAGACATATAAGAGTATGAGGCATTTAAAAATCTGGCAAAGGGCAAGTTAAGTCTTACAATGAAGAAATAAACTTGTTACGTCTTTTGCATAGAATATAGTCTCCACATATTTAGTATCCTTACCACTATGATCCACAGTTTACCTTCAGTTACTACAGCAAATATTAAAGTCAATCTAACAGATAAAGATATAGGCTCTAACTTAAAAAAAAAAACAACACACACACACGAAATTTCTAAGGCAAATACAAATTCGTTCCCAGCATTTAAAATATATAATGCCTCAAACATATTATTGTAACAAGCCTTCCAAAAATCTGCTCAAATACAGAGTTTGAAGTTGGCAAGAGCAGTTTTCTGTGCACCTGGGGGACAACAAGTTCCGAAATCCCCCGTGCGTCAGGACAAGGCCACAGCAGAAGGGCACTTCCCTACGTTCACAGCCATCTGCAGCACCTCCCCAGCAGCAGCACCATCCCTGGTGGGGCTCTGCAGCCTTATCTTGCCCTCCCACATGTAGAGGTAAGAGAAAAACACGGTATTTGCATGCATAATTCTGGTGTAGCTCAGCAGCCAGCAAAAAAATTACTGGAAGTCCCGAACAGATATGCCCGATGACCACACCTTAGCTTTGGAATGAAAATGCTCTGGAAGGAAAGGGAAGGGACAAAAGCAGGGAAAGAAACCAGTCATTAAAACATCAAACCTGCCTGCAGTCCTTACTCACCACCTCACTCTCTTTGCAGGGCCAACTGTACCTAGGTCTGTGAAGAGCAACATAAGAGTGAATCTAGCAGCGGGTCACTGGTTCTGCTTTGCTTATGTCCCAGCACAGCTACTTCGTAAACACCAGTACCAGAGGAGAGCCTGGTCATCAGCAGAACTGGATGGAAGATTAGATATTTTGCAGATTTGTATCTTCCTTTCAAGGCTGAAACTTTACATCACTTACTGCAAATGCCATAAAAGAGCTTCAAAGAAAGAATAAAAAGGAACAGAAGGGGGCAAGAAGAGAAATCTGAAATATACCTGAAAGAACAGAAATCCTTGATGACATTGAGAAAATGTGTTTAAATACAAGTATATTTAGGAAGAGGTAAAGATGGACAACTCACCTCCCTAATATCCTTGTGCATTAAATAAAAACATAGTAGATTAAATGTGAGAGGGGAGGGTTTATTTATTTATTTTAAACTGCTCCTGCAGGTTAACGCCACCAGTTTAGTGGAAAGCAATCCAGGCTGTGCAATTAAGCTGTGCGTTTTCTTCTTTAGTTTCCACTTTTTTATCTTTTTTTTTACCCCAGATGAAATGGATTTCCCCAGGCCTTTTTCAATCATGCCACATTTGCAATGTTCTGTAATCTCATTTTGCTGTCTCCCATACAGACTCTGTGGACAGATCCCTCTACAAAATGGAACAGACAAAACCGCCCTTGGTGTCTGTCAGTTGTCAGGATAAAAGGGGATGTTTGCTGAAATAATAAAATAATTTCCTATCACAATAACTGAAAGTGCTGTCTGGCATCACTGACCCATTCAGTCCAGTGACAGTATTTGGTCCTAACAAGGAAGAGACTTACACCCTCTCTACCTCATCAGTCTTAACTGCTTCATTCCAGGAAAGTCACTTCCAGGAGCCCAGGGAAAGGCTGAGTTTGGGCTGCTTCTCTCCTGTGGTCTTGCCTGCTTCTCCAGTGCTCCTGCTCTAAAGCTTGACTTGTAGTAAGCTAAAGAACAGAACTTCTACAAAGACACAAGGTAACAAGTCCAAAAACACACTTAAGAGAAACAACTTCTCTTCCTTAACTCTCCCTTAACTATCTCTTCTTTCTGATACTCTTCATATGAGTTTTTTCCATGACAACATAGGGGTTTCTTCGCGTTCACAGAATTTGTTTCACATGTCCTTTTACTCAAGGACTACTTACTAATCATACTCAAAAATCAGTTTGAGAAAATGGAAGGATACCTACACACAATACAGAAGTATAACTGAACCTCCTAAATTCAGGAGAACACATTTCTCATCAGACATGTCCTTTATAAGTCTTTAAGGGAAGGGCAGGTGGAATATATTCAAGGCAGGGGAATGAGGGAAATGATACCCAAAAGCAAGTAAATGCTCGTAAGGAAAGCAACAAAGGATTCCAGTTTTCAGGTTTGAAACTTTGGATGACAGCAGTTGTTAACCGAACCGCTGTGCAACAAGAGGGGAAAGTCCTTACATGACAGAGGCTCTGACAGCTGAGAGTGACAGCTGAAAAAGAGAGAACTGAATAAAGCTGCTTTACAACAGTATTAACATCTCAAAGATGAGAATGCATATTCTGTTGAATTGGGAAAAAAATGCACACTAAGAAAAAAGGATGTAGCTATGTTACGGTAATGGCATCAAAAAAAAACCATAAAATGAGAATAAGAAAGCTTCTTTCTTCTGTTAGGGGTTCCTTTGGGACAGACCTACAATTCCAACAATTTTGGTTTATATGCCGAGCACTGAATTACTACCCAGCAGGTCTGTATGTAGAGATTCAAAGGCAACAAGCTTCATCTTTCAGCTCCACCACCTGTCTCCCTACCATGTGAAAGTAAGTTGTTGGGCAAGACATTTAGACAAAGAATCAGATGCACAGACACAGTTACCAGAAGATAAGACTCAGTGCATATGTTTTTACTAAGAGAAAGGAGCTGAGATACTGTGGGGATGGGGTAGCATTCTCCTCAGGAGTGCTGAAATAGATTTCCAAAGCTGGGCTGCATTTCACTGCACTCAGCATATTTATCTGTCAAGTCTCACTCTTCTGGGCTGGTCTTTCTGCTCTCCTGGGCTGTCATGCAGGAGTTTTGCTAATCTAGACAAGAAGAGCGAAACAAAAACTGAAGTTTAACAAAAAAGAAAAACTTAATAAAATCATAGTCCTCCTTTAAAAGAGGACAGCAAGCAAGGGTAAATGAGCTGCAGAACACAACAGCAAAGAGTTTATAAATAATCAAGCTTCTGTTACTCTTTCCAACAACTTAAAAATAAGACACCAGAAAAGCTACAGGCAAAAAAGGCAAATCCAGTCTGTTGAGAGATTGCTACGCATCTGCCAATGAGCTCCAGAAACAAGCTCCAAGGAGCCTCAACCCACCAATTCTAGTGTTTTAAGGTACAAACTGGCCAAGTGAGGTCAATGCTACTTCCCACTGAGCCCTTCTCATTCAGCCAACCAGAGACCAGATTCATTTTTCCCTGACAGATCAACGAGATGAGTCAGAAATAGGATATCGGGTCTTGAATGAAAATCAGGCTACTTCCTATTCCACTCTCCCCTCCTCCCACACATTTCTCTGGGTAACCATTTATACAGACATTCTCCTCTCTGTGTCCGATCTGCTTCATTTCAAGCAGCAATTCTTACACAAGAACCACTCTGTGTCCTAACTATCTACCGCAGTGTCTGGTGACTGCAATGACACGCGAGGGGACGGCTGTCACCTCCCGACACCGACGTTGCCTCCTGCTCCGCAGGCTCCCGCGGTTGGGAGCCAACCCTGCCTGCATGGGTAGCCCCTCTCCTAGGACCAGCTGCCATGCAGCCCACGCTCATTGTCAACAAGCAACCTGCTACACCCTGCTCTAGATGCACCTGCTTTTAGGGCATTTCTGCTTTACGGAGGAGTTCTGGCTTTTTAGTTACTGAGCAGTCAGCTTCAAGGGTCAGGAAGCCCAGCCTTGCAGTGGCACCTCTCCTCTGGCCACTACAGCCCCGGCGAAACCAACGTGTGGTCACAGGGCTGGGCCCACCCTGGGCAGCCTCCGTGCAAGTTAAAAACATTCAAACAGAAAGGAGTAACAACTGCTCAAACGACAAATCTGTTCCCTAAGGCCACAGAACAAACTAAATAAAAGAACGGTCCTGATGATAAAAAACAAACTGACATTGAGCTCCTGCCATGGACTTCCTGCGTGACCTTGGCTAAGTCACTTGAGAAAGCAGTTCTTGAAAATTCCTGGCCTGTTACAGCTGCCCGGGTGAAGTACCAAAGATCTGAGATCCTAGTTGTGAGCCAGGTGCTGCTGATCTCTCCATAACAGGGAAGATCTTCACGGGTGACCATGTCTGAAAATGCAGGTCTGCAGGACCAGAACTTGAGGAATTTGGCTCCCCTCACCGGCCTGAAGTGCTTGGGACTTCACAGTGAGCTGCATTTGAAAGGGTTTGAAAGTCAGCAGGAAAGTCCGTCAAATCAAGAACTCATCTGATGTCTCAGCCTCTCATTTTACACTTCTATGTGAAATCTGCTGCAGACAATCTCTCCAACCTCCAGAGATGCAATATGCACTGTAAAATAGTGGCATTACAGCCACTGTGCTGATCTGCTTGTAAAAATCAATTAACTGCTGTCAGGTTTTGATATGTCTCCAAACAGCTAACGAGTTCAAAGCTGTGAGTTTATACCTCTGATAAATAAGAAAAAAGACAGAATTTACAAGCAACAATTCTCAAGAGCCATGTGGGTAGATCCTGTAGTTCTAGCAGTTTCTCCTGCATTAGACACCAGTTGCTTAAAAACACTTAAAGTTTCTATGAAGTTTTAGTTTACTTTTTTATCATAGCAATATAGTCCTGTGCATGTTAAAAAAGATCTATCAAGTCTTTAAAGCCTAGATACTTTAAATTACCCAAAATACACACACACACACACACACACACACACACACACACACACACAGAGGAATAAACCAGCAATCCCACAACTGCACTCATAACTGGGAAAAGGGCAGATAACTGAAACATAGGCCTTGGAACTCCCTCCTTGCATTACCAAGGAAAAGAGCCCAGTTTCAGGGCAGCAAAGACCTGTTAAAAAGCCTGGGAGAGTCAATAGGAAGAGTTAAGAGCCTAACAGACTTTCTGGCGGAAGTTTCCTGTTCAAATTCATTGTATAAATCTGTGCCATGCTCAGACTTCCAACTAGCATCATGCTAAGAAAATTCCTCGGATGACTTCCCTGATACAGAAGCCCACATTTTAAGCAAAGTTATTTTTCTATTTTCCATCAGGAGCACATTTATTCAAGTCCTGAAGGACCTTTCAGGTAGCTAATCATCTTAAAGCAGTCTGCTTCAGAACCATTAGTAACAAGCACTGATTATCGAGAGAAAAATGAGAAGATGGTGACAGTTTTTAATGTATCACCGTTTTTTATGTTTCACTGGTTAAAAATAAAAAGTGTCACTGCCTTATATGAGAGAGAAGATTTCCTTGGATTCAGACAACTAATTCGGTTGCCCATGTAGACCTGTGCACTGTGCCTGGGATTTTAAGCTACATTCCTCAAATCCCAAATTGCAAATTTAAATTAATCTTGGCATAAAAACACAGTACCTAGTAAAGAAGGAAGGGAGAGGGGCACAAGAAGAAAGGCATGACGTGGAATATTGTAATCCTAGTGCCACCAACACCCAACATCCTGCTGCAGTTAACACCTCGGAGCTAACGGGCACCACACGTTGGGTTTGCTCAAAGGCACTTGCAGCTTCTCACAGGCCTTGGCTTTGCAGCAGCAGGGTACATTAAGTGATTATATAATAAAAATTTAAAGGAAGAAAACCCAACTGTAAAGCAACTAAACAGCACTCTGCCTTGAGCAAGTTAACCTAAATTACCTTTCAGTAACAAGCCTTTTAAGGGGTCAGGGAAACACAACTCCAAACCTTGGGCTCACACGTGTCTGACAGGACGCAGCACTCACTCCTCTTTGCACATTGGTCTTTCTCCCATTTAAAATGCAGCTGAGGAGCTGCAGGCACATTTAAGATATTTTCAAAGCTGGATTATATCAAGCTGATAGTGTCTCCTAGACTTTCTAGCATAGGAAGCTTTAAACGTTTGGCCTGTTTAACTCGCGAGCGATACTCGCCGTATTGCTCAACACCAAGACGTGTTATTTTTAGTTTCGCTGTGCTTAATACGAGCTAAGACAACCAAATAATACGTACGTACATAGAACGCTAAGAAAGTGAACAACACTGAACCTGAGAGCTGAACCGTAATTACAAAAGAAATTTTAAAAGTTAGCAGATACAGATTGTTTCAGATTCAGAGGGGCTTTGCAGGGTGTGACAGCGCACGGCCCTCCCTGCTCCTCCCCGTGTCTCCATCAGCCGAGCAGGGAGAAGGGCACCAGGGAAGGGCCAGACTAACAGGGCTGGTTTTCTGCTTCGTCAGAACATCGCTGCTGCCTTAGCACTCTGTTAACTCTATCAGCGCCCTGGGCACGTTCTCACACACTGGCCAAAATCGGGCAGGCTGAACTAGACCAGTTCTCCTCAGATGTGGCCCGAGGCGCCCGATCTCCTCGGCAGGCGGGTTTGGATGGCAGCACCAACCAGCTCTGCTGCTGCTGCTCCCCTAGAGCGGCCAGTACAGACAACAGGAGCAGAACCAGCTCAGGAGCTCGGCCACGACACTCTTTGCAGCTACAGTTAACGTGTTAGGAGGGCAGCCCTAAGTCCTGGCTCCCAAACACACAGGGGCGGGGGGAAGGGGCTGCACCACAAGAACTGCTGCGTTAACTTGGTTATCAACACATAAACAGCAGCATTACAGATTATTTGATGCCATGGCTCAGGACTATTAAACAGGTTTACTGGATGCCGAGCACTGTGGCTCTTTAATGATCTCCCATTCTGCATAAAGGGAGGGAAAAATGGTAATTTGAACAGAATACAATTAGGGTAGATTATGAGCAAGACGGCTCATAACGAGCTGAAGCATCTCCTGTATGTTGAGGCTTGGTTAACATAAAATATTCATCTGTACGAGCAAGGCTGGATTCAAAGATTTGGAAGCCAAATAAGTCTCTTACCTGTTTATTTCAAAGGTTAAAGGGTTAACACTTTGCTAGCAATTTTCTTCAGTAAACATTTGCAAGTCAAACATAAACCCACTGCTGAGAAATCTCTATTATCCGGAATCTATTATCTAACCGATCCTGATGCTTCGATGCACAGTGACTTAAGTTGGTTTTAATTCCTGAAGAAAAGAGCCAAGCTCCAGCTAAAACCAGACATCCATCCCACGTAGCAGGACTAGTTGATAGGGACTCTAAGGCTTTTTATAATAAAAAGGGCGCAATGACAAAGTCCAAAAGTGACGGAGATGAAAGATACCTGCAACGAGTCGCCGGATTCACCTTTTGTTTTCTGTGGGCGATGCGCTACGCGCTGCACACAAAACGTTTCGTGCCCAACGCTCTCAAATCCATTTTTCTAATATTA
Organism: Nothura maculosa; assembly: GCA_032353885.1. NCBI lineage: Eukaryota > Metazoa > Chordata > Aves > Tinamiformes > Tinamidae > Nothura > Nothura maculosa. The sequence goes on from JAUBOD010000954.1 coordinate 368,097, forward strand.
AGCACAAAGGAAAAACACCGACAGCAAGCGTGGTAAATAAATCCCTCCCTCGAGGACGGAGGCAGCAGGCAGGAGGGGGCTGACACGCACGCAGCAGAAAACTCAACACCATCTTTTTCCTCTTTCTTTTTTTTCTACCTGCCCAAGTTGCCATTTGCTGCAGCGATCAAGAATCTCTTTTCCCCGTCGATTTCAAAATCCACCTTTTCGGAGGCTTCCCCTCCCTCCCATCATCTGTTGATAGGGATTAAGAGGACGCTCTTCCTACCAGTGGGTCTTTAAGAGAAAAATCCGTTTTCTCTCCCGTTCAGGTAAACATGTTTACCGCTCCTGCACAGGCGCTGGGCGGCTCAGCCCCACATGTCACACACATGTCGTCAGCAACACGAAAAGCCCCTTTGCTCCGATCACCAACACTGCACACCGGAGAGAAAAGCACTTTCCAAACTTACCTCCAACAGACCCGAATCACCAGCTCGGCGGCTGTTGACACGAGCGAGAGGGGCGCACAAACCGCACGAGCGGCCCCAGCGCCGAGGGCAGCGCGGCGGGAGCGCTCCCGAGTTGCGTCCCCGCAGGGCCGTTATTTCTAACGGCCGCCCGCGCGAGCCGTTGGCGCCGCCGCTCATGGCCACGCTCACGCACTTCCGCGCGGCGGCGGCGGCGCCCGAGCCCGCGCAGGACCCGC
>JAUBOD010000954.1:369428-380853 GCA_032353885.1 Nothura maculosa
GTGGAGGCCGTCGAAGGCGAAGGAGTTGAGGTCGTCCCCGGCGCCGTTGCCCCCCCAGCCCGCGCCCCCGGCCGGCGCCGCCCGCGCCCTCGCGCCCCGCGGCCGCACTGACCGTTGTTGCGGCGCGGGTTCGCCTGCTTCCTGCGCTTACACCTGGGGCCATCCGCCATGATCCTCGCGCTGGTGCCGGAGCGCGCCCGTCACCTCCTCCCCCGCCCGCCCCCCTCCCCGCCCGCCGCCCGCCCGACCGCCCCGCCGCCCGCCCGACCGCCCTCCCCCCCGGACCTGGTTTACGACACTGGGTGGTTTTACTTTTACATCACCTTCCTACACCTAGTGCGAGGCCGGAACCTTGTTGCCAGGGGAGACGGGCGCTTTACGGCAGCGCGTTTGAACGCGCGCGAGGGAAAAGTTGCGGCCGCAGGTAACGGAACCGGGAGCGGAGCCGGGACAGGGAGCGGGACAGGGAGCGGGTCGGGACCGGGACCGGGACCGGGAGGAGGGGGCGGCCCCGCTGCCCCGCGCGGCGGGCGGGGACGGAGGAGGGGGGGCCGCGCGATCCCCTCCCTCTCCTGCCGCAGGGTTTCCCTGTCGTGGGATGGCTCGGAGCGTTTCCAGTGCCTCCCTTCTGCTTTCACGTGGGCGAATTAAATCTTAATTAAAAAAGGCTATTCCTGTTAATAAGCGATGAGCGGCGGCGGCCGCGTTTGCGGCCTCCCGGCGCCAGGCGCGCAGAAACGGGCTCGAAAGGACCGTCAGACACCGGCGTTTTACCCTGGACAGGCCCCAGCCTCCCTGGCAACGGGAATTTGCTTAACGAGGCAACTGGGCTCACAGGATACAGTGATTGATGCCATAATGCAGTGGCACAGGCCCTGGGGTAGGAATATAGTGCTAAAGTGAGTCTGGAGTTAGGCAAAGATCTAGCGGAGTGAGAGTTTTTGTTTGTTTGTTTTTCCAAAATTAACTGCGTTCTCCGTAAGTCCTGGGCTGGGGTATTCCTAGGAAGGTGACCACAATGTGAGCGGACCCCCATCCGTACAGGTGCACGGATCCCCTGCGTGGCTGCCCCAGAACAGGCACCGTTTGGGCTGAACGAGCAGAGAGGCACAAATTGGCCGCTGGCTGCTGAGTTAGGCTGCCCGTGGGGTTAAGCTCTCCTTGGTCCTTCCCAAGGAAGCGGAGCAGATCCAGGGGGAGCGGCTCGTGTTCCAGGTGCTCCTGGACACGCGGCTCGTTTGGCATTGGCGATAAGAAACCAGTGATAAGATAAGAGAGCGACTGGGCAGTAAAACTCTCCCACGTGAGCTCAGTGCACAGCGGAAAGCAGCCTAAAAGCTCTAATCTTGCTCTGGTCCTGCTTTAATAGCAATATCCGAGTTTGTCTTTATACATATATATATATATATATATATATATATATATATATATCAGATATCCCTGTGAAATTGCTGCAAGCAGGTGAGGGCTTGAGGTGCTTCGCAGTTCTGGGCACGACTTTAACCAACAGGCCACGCACAGGCTCTCATGCCTAATTTTCAGTTTAGAGCGTAGTCACAGAAATGTAATTGATTGGGAAATATATTAGCAGATTTGCAGCAATTGTCCTGCATGCACACGCACAATTTTGAGACTCCTCCCAAAGCAGCTTTCAGAGCAGCTATATTTCATTCCAATTTGTCACTTGTTTTCATTCCGTTTTGTCACTTTTCACCCCTGGATAGCAATTCTTGTCTCTTCCCTTTGAGCAGGGGAGCTTTCCCAGCGGAACAAAGAGTGCAGCAGTCTCCCGGTGTTCCTGTTCTCCCCAAAGAACCGCGCTGGCTGCTGGAGCGCGAGGCTCCTGAGATCCCCGGGCAGCTGGAGGAAACGGGTGACAACTCCTGGTGCCCCTGGCTCCCGAGGAGGACAATGGAAGTGGCAGGAGCGATCCCAGCACTGCACTGCTGCACTTGGGATAAATGAGAAAACCAAAGCCTCTCTGTGTATGTTATGTTTGATCCCAAGGAAGGCTAGAAACCAAAAAAAGCAGAGATGGGGGTTTGCATCAGTTATCACTTACCTCCAACACTGCACCCATGCACAGCTTCTCAGTCACAACTTGCAAATAGATAAGTGGAGTTTTTTGCACTGATGTATTTATTCCATGCCTCTGGGCACCATATATCTTTGTGAAAAAGTTCCTTTTATTTGCTGTACTGAGTAGTATTGAAATAAAGGATTCAGGCCCTGTCAAATACAGTAAGTTCTTCTAATGGCCTAGTAAGTTCTTCTAATCCAGATGCAAGCCAGCTAGTTACAGTTACAAACAATTAGAGTTAGAATATGTTTTTGTAGTGTCCTGCAATAGATGGAGGCAACATAATGTGATTTGAAATGGTTTGGGTTGCAAATAAGAATCAAAAATTCTATTTTCTGTATGGGGCAGAGCTTTCGGTCTGACTTTTCAGGCAAGGACACAGAAATTAATTACTGCAGTATATATGAGATGTAAGCAAAGCAGTATTTGTTTTGTATGTCCTCTTAAATGTGGCACTCTCAGAAATCTGTTTCTGTAAAAGAGGAGTTTTCTTTCTGTAAAGGAAGAGTTCTAAGGCAGTGGTTATCCATGAGAATTAGCTTGGGTCTAGTGACATAATTTCTATGGGAATATAGGCTATTTAAATAGATATAATGTAGATGTAATCTTAGATTGCATCTCTGTTATACTTGACTGTTTTTGAAAGTTATTTATCCAGTTTGAAGACAGCAATTATATACTATATAATAGTTTAATATTCACATTGGAGTATGGATGCTAGAAAATCACGCCATCCTGGGACGTTTTCTGCTAATGATTATTGCAGATGGGTTTTGCCATTTTAAAAAGTTGTGTAAGTTCTACTGTGGTTTATAATCTCTTCAAAATATAAATAAACAATCCTCTCTTTGTATGCCCGTTCCTCATGCATGTTTATGAAATGAGATTCATTCTTGAGTATTCCAGATGTAATGGTTTCCCCATGTTGAATCCCTTCAGTACTGCAGTGGAAAATGACTCAGTGAATTTTCTTGTTTGTGGAAATTTTCTGTTTCTTTTTGTTTTGCTTTGTATTATTTTTGTATTTTTTTCCTAATTACCTTTAGTGAGCCTATTTTCACTTCTATTCGTTTTCTTGGAATTTGAATTCTCTACAAAATTTCTATTTTGGAAATGTTTGTACTTCTCTATAGAAATGGTTATTAGAAGAACTACTAGGTGAACAACAACCCAGAAAGATGCTGCTTGACGGCACCTATCTCATGAACTAAGCTTGGAAAATGGGATTTCTGATACAGTCTTTCCAAATTGCCTTTTGATTTCTATTTTTGCTTGCAAATGAGTCTGGTAAGTATGAGAGGTGCACCCTGCAATGTAATGCAGCATTATACAATAGTAAAGCTCCTTGGAATTTGCACATTTATTTAGAGTTTGTAGATATTTATTGAAAGAGGCAATCTTTTTTTTTTTAACTTTCAGCTTACATTATTTTCTCTCTCAACTGTGAATTTATCTATTTATTTAAAATTTGAAGCTTTGTTTCCTGATGATAAATTGTCATGTATCTTATGTAACCTGAAAAAGCTGTCTCCCTTGTAAGATCCTAAGAATAGGGATGTTAACTGCCATCAAATGTCAATGTGTACATACCTATATTTAGCTGTAATGACTTGCATATATGTATTTGCCTTTAAGAAATCTTCCTTGTTAAGAAAAAGTGGTTTTGAAGATCACAAAGGTTTTCAAAACCGTTTTGTTTCTCGTGTTCTCCTCTTGCCTTACATGTCACATTTTGTTTTTCTCTTGAGAGCACTTACCCTGTGCTAATCCTGCACGCCACTCTAGTAGCCTTACTGAGTACATACATGAAAACATAAGCAGCACCTACCTACAAACTGATTTCCTTATGCCAGTTTTAGTCTGGGATGTGTTTTGGGGCATATAGAGCAGATATGGAAGTAGCCTTCATGCACACACACAAATATTTTGGAAGAGAAAAGAATTGAAAAGGCCATTCCACATTCTTCATCCCAAAGGCCTCTTTTGCGGGTTCAAAATGGAACTGGAGTGTAAATTGGAGTTCAAGCACTGGATTGCACACAGGGTTCGTTTTCAAGGCACATGGAACTTCAGCTGACAGCATCTATTTTAATCATTTATTTCATATGACTAAATACAGTAGCAAAATACTGTATCAAAATATTATTTTTTGTTTTAAATTACATCTGAGTTTGTGCTGATCAAATTACAGTTGCAGTTGAGACAGATTACCCGGTTTTATTAGTAGCACATTTTTGTTCATCTTTGTTGACGATGACTTTGCATAAGTGTCCTTATCCATTATATTATCTAATTAAACACTAATATGTTATGAATATTTTTCCATATGGTTCATGTTTGTTTCCGTCTGTAACTTGCATTCTGTTTCTGATTTAGTTCTCTCCTCCACCCTGCTTGCTGTCTCACAGCCTTGTACCGCTGTTCATTTGGCTCCCATTCGCAGTTATTTTCTTCCTTGCGGTATCTCTACACCTGGGTCTTTAAATCCCAACTTCATTTCTGAATTGTTTTATTGCTTACTCATTTATGTTTGTGTATTTTATTGCTGGAACATATTTTATTGTTAGATGTTATTCATTTGTTATCTCTTGTTTGTCATTTGTTGTTTTTTTTTTCTCACTTTAAGGTGCATAATCTGCACAAAATGTTTGTTAACGTTGCATTTGCAATGCTCATTCTGCACAAAATGTTTGTTAATGCATAAAGGAAAGCAGTTTCTGAGCTGTAGTTCATTTGGAGTTTGCAGACTCTATTCTGAATGTACAAAATTAATAAAAGGAGAATCTAATATGTATATAAGCCTCTATCAAAACGATAAGTACAATTAGAAATCTAGTTTTACTTGATAAATCTCAGCAAATGATGATCAATACTATAAGGAGGAACACATAAAAACGGTTGTTTTCTGAGATGTAAACTGAAGTGCTGATGTGCTGAACATAGTCTGACTCTCCTATGTGGCATTACAAGGATCTGTCTGCTAGGTAAGAGCAAACAGTATTAAATAGGCAATACTATAATGGCAAGGCAGGTGCACGGGCTGAATACGTTGACATCATAGAACTGTTTAAAATCACATGCAAAGCATCTGTGAGTTTGCTGGATCAGGGAGCAATATTTCAGTGCAAGGATGGATCGCGTGTGGAAAGGATTTTTTCATTCCATGTGGATCCTGGTGCCGCTATAGGATTGGAAAGGACCAGGATGAGGTGTTCTCCTGATCCGAGGCTGTCAGAGTTTATGCAGTTGAGTTTCTTTATCTCTCTGTGTTGGGAAACTAGCTGCAACTTTTACTCACAGTTTTGCGGGGTCAAAAATTCCAGAATTTGTTGCCTGGCTTGCAACTGCTGTCATTTTTACTGAGTGCTTTTGAACACTATTTCCTGAAAAGTTAATACCAGCTCTCTGGATTTTCCTGTAATATGCTATAAAACACAAAACATCTTACAGGAGGGAAAAAAAAAAGAAAAAAATAAAGCTTTTGTTGTGCTATTATAAAAATTTGCTCTTTTGTTTTATATTTGTAATTCAGCCAAATGTTGATAAATGTACAGATGTTCTAGCATAGAGAGGTTAACTGAAAAAACCTGTTCTGCAGAGATGTATTATTCAAAAGTTTGAGGTTTGCTCCTGTAAGAGCTAAGCTTAAATTTGGATTCATCACTGCAGCATCTTGAAGAAAGGGCCAGAAGAAACAGCTACTCATTAATAATAATACAACTTTGAGGTAATGGCATCTATTCTAAATAATGATGAGAATTTCATGGTTTTCAGTGCTGATTTTAGGTGTAAGATTAATTTGCAAAGTGAGAAAGCTCTTCACTACAGTAGCACCTTCAGCGAACAGGCCCTTTTTCCTGCACAGAGGATACTCTTGACACCATCCAGCAGTGAGGGATCACCCCACGGGCCCCAGCAAAGCACCTAACGAAGCTCAAGTGGAAATATTCCATGTAAATGCAGCTGGGTGCTCTTCTTCTTCCTACTTGATGCTGCCTCTCACATGCTAAGCTCAGTACCTTTCAGTAGCTTTTCTCACATTTCTGAATATTACAAAATATGCAAAACAACTTGATATAACACTTACAAGGTAAATCTGTTACTGCATAGCATGTGTTTGTGCATACGCTCACATGCACATGCCTAAAGCTGCTTTAAAGGATTTTGAATGTCACAAAGTCATGGATTTGGCTGAAATTCATAATGTGATAGGCAGGTTATACCTGGATCTGCCTGCCCCGTCCCTCCCCAGGACAAAACCACCACCACAGAGACTGCAAGTCAAGTCCCAGTGAACTGGGACCAGAAGTAGTTCAAGTTAAAGTTTTAGGTTCAAAGTACCAGGAACTGAGGACTTTTCCCCATGTATTTGAAGTGGCTGAAGAAGTTTCCATCTCCAGTTGTACAATCAATGCTGTTTTCAGCAGCTACACTTAGATCCATCAGGAGTGGTAACATTATTAGATGGAAACCCCAGTGCTCCCCTTTTCAACATTATTAAATGGAAACATCAGTGCTCCCCTTTTTTGTTTTGTCCACCTCACCTTCATGTCTTCCTGTGCCTTTAGCAGCTGTGTATTCAGTGATTCATTAATGTATGTTTTCTTTCCTAACCAAATACTTCCCAATTACACAACTTATGCGAACCCGACTTTGAAGACAATCATAACTTTCACAAAACAAAATTCTAGGCAGATACTTCTGAATTTGATTTATTTGACACACAATATATGAGAGGTCGTGCATCATGTTGGAGACTTCTGATTCATCAGTTAGTATCCTAAGTGCTTTGAGAAACTAGCCAAAATCACAAGATGACAAATTCAGGAAGAGCTTTTGTGGATTCATTTGGACATTTATGTGCAAACAGCAACTGCTATAATAACAATTACTACCTCGGGGTATAAAGTTATGAATCTCTAGGGTGGAGTAGTACAGAGCAGAGGGTAACTAGAAAATCTTTTAATACTTTTATTCCATTTTACTGGTGGGAAAAAGATTCAGATTTCTCAAAATCTTTCATTCCTCCCTCTTCATCAGAATCTCAGCAAACTCATCAGGAAGCTACATCTTCCTTCCTCAGTCACAAGCATCCCGAAGACAGTAATTTCCCTTCTGCAGACCTGCTTGCATCTGTGTCTGCATTTAACATTTCAGGCTACACCCAGTTCCAACAGATGCAGGGTCTGTTGCAATTAGGTACCCATTTTAGGAGAAGCCTCCTTGAGCCATATGGCTTTCCCTGGATTTTCCTGGGTAGTTTAGAGAAGGTAAATGTGCTGATCCATGACTTCTTGGAAGCCATGGGAAGGCTGCTTCCTTGCGAGCATCCTCATGGACTGCAAAGTATCAGCAGCGATGGTTATAAACATATATTTTATATACATATAAAATATATATTATATTCTATAAATATATTTTCAAAAAGCTAACACAGTGATTGGTAAAGGGATATTGAGATGAAGCCTGAGCACATAAGTTTCAGATGACCACGGAGAGTCATTTTTGCATCTTTCCCTTTAGAAGATGCCATTTGGTTTCAGAAACTACTTACCTCACATTTCTGAATTCTTATTCATTCCAGTGCAAGAAGCATTTCTTCTGATGTCTGGCCATCTGGGATCCTTTTATAAGGAAAACATCATGCCAGTGTTAAAAGGAATATATCAACTTGCCATATTGAATCAGGATATATTGAAGCTAGATGTAAAGTGGCATAAGATGAAAGCTAAATTCCTCTGTTAAACACTAAGTGAATATAACCTTCCTGCCCAAAGAGAGTCAAAGAAATTACTGGGGAAGTTTTATGCACAACATAACCAAGATAATTTGCTCACGAAGATTAGACGTGTTGAGGTATACATTGAAAAGAGCTTCGGGGTTGTCCCTGACATTAAAATTTAGATCACATTGCACAAATACAGACACAATGTCCTTGCTACCTTTTTCCATTACGAAATTCAGAGTGGCCTCGGTGACAAGAACAGTCCCCAGCCCCTCAAGGTCCTGCCCCTCGGAGGGGACATGAGCAGGCGCTTCGGGAGCCCTGTCCTCAGATCCCTGCTCTTCGCAGCAGCTGGAAGGGGATGCTTGGCTGGTACCTACCACGCTGTGCTGAGTCAGGGCGGCATTAAGTGGAGACAGATTCTCCCTTGAGAGTCCTAATTACAGCTGGGGATCTGAGGAAGCTGTGGAAGGAAACAGGAGGGCAGGAGGGTTTTCATAGCCTCTGCCTTTGAATATGCAGGAAAATGAAAGGGAGGGAACTGCGACGTATGGTACCTGAGAGCTGCAATTGCAGGCAAAATCCAGCTTCCCTCCCATTGCTACAAGGGGAGGGTTTCTAGTGCAGAAAGAGCTTCAGAGAGACTGAGCTGTCTGCAATGGACTTTACAATAAAGCTGACAGGTATCTGTGCCACGTCTCTCATACACCCTATTACTGGTGACTAACTTCCATTTCTCCTTGCTTAAATTGCCAGGCATAGCATCTGATTACTTTCCGAGGGCATATTTTGTAGCAATTTATATCATCATGAGACTGATTCAGTGAAACTTGCTGAAAGGCTGAATTTGCATTTCATTCATTGAAGGGCAGTAAAAGTGAAAAGCAGGTCAGTTCCTTTCTTGGAGTGACACAGCTGAAACAAATTGATCACCACGAACCGAACCACAGGCAGTGCTGTTGGAGCGAGCTGGGTGGATGAAAGGAGAGGTATGTGGGATGTGTGAGGCTGACAGACAGCCTGGGGAGCATCCTTTAAAAAGGCAAAGAAAAGCAACCCGAGAGCCAAAAGCCAACAAGAGAAGGATTAAAACGTGACTCGGGGAGAAAGTCCAGAGCTTTTCTGCCAAATGCTGCCTAAAACCGGGCTTGAAACTGCAAGCAAAGCAACTGCCTCCTAGCCTGTATTTCCTACTCTGTTAAAGGACCCACAAGCCAGAGGCTACTGGAAACTGCTCTCATTTGCATCTGAAGCCAAGAGCTTCCACAACAGACTAGCGCATCAAGGGCTTGGGTTAGGGACCCAGCGCAGCTCCATCCTGCTGGAATCTTTTCCCATGTGGCTGCTTCCAGCTCTGCTTGGCTGCAACGCTGGGCACCTCTCCAGCACCCCATGACATCACCCGTGTGTTTCCACTCAAGAGGAGAGCAAAGCAGCAAGGGATGGAGCAAGATCTCCTAAAGCATCAGTGGATGGTTGAGGATTAAGAATCTTCTCCTTATTTGGGGAACTGAGGATCTTCCACAGTTAGGAAGAGTCTTCAAGCAAGAAGACGGCCTCTTTCCAGGAAGAGAAGGCTGCACCTTGAATCACATTTAGTACCTTGAGAACCCCGTTTTCCCTTTTTTGAGGGGGAGAGGAGGCAGTGTTAGGAATTCTGCATGTCCTTAATTTATATTTCGTAGTGTTTTGGAATGAAAAGTTCCAGAAAAATGAAGCATAGAAAAAAGAACTAGAGAAGCTCAATATGTTTGAACTAGATTTGAACTAGAATTGTTATTAAGATTTTTTTATGATAATTTTATGGAAAATAAAACTACCTGTAGTGTGAAATCAGGGAGAGTTCTCCGAAAATTCTCTAAAATTGAGCAGAGTTTTGAATTCATGAATGTTAAGGTCCAATAGAAAATGATTCATTTTTCTGTCCCAAATGGGCTCCGTTTCAGCCGCTCTTTCACACTTTGTCTATCCCCTTTCCGATATAACGGATCTCCCCTGGGTGGTGCTTCCAGCATTGCTGCAGAAACCATCACATTGCACATTCTGTAATAAAAGTACAACACAACAGGTTATATTTAACAAGGGAAAGAGGAATAGAAAGTGGTACATCTGCACAATGAATATAATATAGCTCTGACTTGGAATTTCCTGACTTCAGCAGTCCCTCCAAAATCATAATGCATTAATAGAATTACACCTAATTTTCTGCTTTCTAAAGGAAAATACTTGAAAGTAAAAGTCTTTTCATCTTCCAAGTTCTTCTGGCTCTGTATGTGAGATAGTGGAAATAACATAGGCCTAGGTAACCACAGCAAACAAGTGGGGTGGGAATTCTGTAGCTGTGGGGCTAGTACCAAGACAGAGCAGTAGAAAAGTCTGGATTTTGAATTTAATACGTGGATTTTTCCCCCCCTTAAACTCCATTCATCTCTCTGAGTGAAAATAAAATCACTTGTAGGCAGAACTGGTGGTGACCTATAATTAAGGATGTCTGACATTTCCATTATAAGAGGCAGTTTTTGGTTGACTGTAACTGTAGCTCTGCAGCTCTTGGTTTACATTTTAGCTATATACTCTAGTCTTGCTTAAAATTTGACAAGGAAGTCCCCCTCTTTTCAGGATGTTTTTTCTGGTTTCTGCAAAAAGTCTCAGTTGATGCATTGTACATATTTGTTAAAATTTATCACAAGGACATATAAAAAAACACCATTTACTTTGAACATGCTCTAAAGCCCAGTATCTCCCAGGGAGGGACAGAATTAGCAGCCTTTTACTTACTACTTTTAATTACTACAATTTTACCAGAATTTTACTGGTGGATTGATTCACCAGTAAAAATACCAACAGGCAGCAAAAATATGTATGTATTTAACTTCCCAGAAATTTTAACTTCAGTAGGGCTTAGCTAGTGGAATGTTAGAAGTTATTTTGCCTTCCAGTTTTATCAGTAAGATTCCCTAATATAGCAAAGATTTCAGTGCTGTAGATTTTTATTCCTCTTACAAGTGATTTTTGCCTTTAATATCACTGTAGAAAAAAAAATATGACTGCCAGACTCCCTGACTTCTTCCTAGGTGAGTTTCTAGTAGGTCTTACCGAATGCTCTTTGGGTCCTTAATCATATCAATAAAAATACATATGATGTGTAAAAATGAAAGAAATTCGGGATGATCGTTGGAGACCAGCCAACATTATCTGTATAATGTTTCAGCTACTGTTCTTATGTTGGTTTTCCTGTCATCAGTAAACTCTTTTAGGGAAAGAAAAAGGTGAAGTCTGCATTACTACTATTACAAAAAGAAAAGCCTCCATATCATTATTTACGGCAACAATGACAGCCTTTTGTTTTCCTGGAGGGAGAAGAGGTCGTTGTGGTTTCTTCGCAGGATACTCAGTGTCAGTCACTCAAGGTGCCGGGTTATGACACGCCCGTGTTTTCCCGGGGGAGTATTTGAAGCTAAGTTCACAAATCAACAGGTTTTAAAGCAGACACACTGCTTCTGCTTTGGAGGCAGCATTTAGATCTGGGTATATGATGCACTGAAAACCGAAGGGCCTGACTGACAGCCAGAATAAATCCCTACCAAGACTCCCAGAGATTTGGGGGATATTGGATCAGA
>JAUBOD010000954.1:394177-406066 GCA_032353885.1 Nothura maculosa
CTCTGTCACCCTCACAGGAAAGAAGTTCTTCCTCACATGGAGATGGAACTGCCTGTGTTTCAACTTGTACCCATTACTCCTCCCTTCATTTTTCCCAAGCAAAAGCCCAGCCCACAACATCTTGTTTTGGGGCTGATTCTGTCATTCCTATTTGTACCAAAGGTGTGCTGCCACCAGGTGCCATGGGGAGCATGGCCACCGTTCCTCCTGTGACAGCAGCAGCAACTGGGCCCTCACATGTGGGACCTGCCTCTGATTTGCCAGTAGTTGTGGGGAAAGGGGCTCCATAAACAGCAGAGCTGTTAAGTCATCAGCTTTTACGTTTAGGAACCAAGTTTGCCCTGTCCTCTCCTTGGGCTTGGTGAGAGTTTACAGCTCCAAAGCGCCATGGGGCAGGTGGCCACGCTCAGAGCGGCGCCCTGGCGGCAGCCCCAGGCCTTCCCCCGCGCGGCTGCCACCGCCCTGCGGCCGACGCCGCATTCCTGAGGCGCCGCCTGCTCCTATCACCCGCCTCTCCTCCATACACCGCGCACAGGCACCGGATTGTGCTCAGCACAACTCGCAGAAACTTCTTGCTTTAGATTTGCCACAGAAACGATCGTTTCCGAGGACTTTACTGCGTGAAACTGTTGGAAAAGCAAGCGTGGCACCTCTTCTTTAAGTACGTCTTCTGCCTGCTTCTATGCGGTGGTGTGCCTGAGTCTTCCTAGTCTAGCTTCAAGAACGTGTTTTGGCTCTCTTGTAATCCCCAGTCCAACGGAGGAACTGACTTAGCACTAGCAGAGTTTGCCAGACCTGATATAGCATCACCAGGAGGTGATTATAAGAACAGTTTAGAGCATATAATACCTAACAACAGTAATGCATAGACCCGCAGAGATGCTCTTATTAACCATTAAAGAACATGCTTTCTCAAAATCAAAATAAAGTAATGATATTTTGTCTAGAATCCTCTTGCTATTTACCATCTCTACAGCAAAGGTACTACATGTAAAGTTTCCAAAGATTAATTCACTCTCATCTTATGACATTTCCTTTTGGAATTAAAAAGTCTTAACCTTCCAGGTTCTCTCATGTTTCTGCACTGCAGATGGTTGAAGAGCATGATATTGATTCCGTGTGTTTAAAAAGGAACTTTTAGCTCCTATATCTTTAACCCAAATGATACGAAAATATGCATAGGAAACAAATCTTGACTGTGGTTTTAAGGATGTGCATGCAATGTAAAAATGTTAATAATCTCATCATCTTAATATTTAACTTGAAAAGACACCTAGCATTCTATAAAATTCAATTTAAAGAAAAACAGACATGGTGTGCTGAGTTGTTTAAGCCAAAGGCTGCACTTGGATGTACATTGAGGGCATATTTTGCCTGTGTTGTTCAGTTACTTATGTTACTTGGAAGAAGATTATTCCCAGTCTCCAGGAGTATAACTGATCTTCCAAATTCACTGGCAATCTGTATCACAGGAATAACTGCCCCCCCAGCAGTTAGGTGACTAAGTCACTGACATAACCAATTAAATATTTGGACTCCATTTTAAAATTATTGTTAGCAGAAAGTCAAGTCATTTTGTAGTCCTTGGCAAACACTAAGAAACAGGAATGAAATCAGGCCTAGTATTCAAATATGCAAGTTGTCACAACAAAAATTCAGGGAGAAAAATAGGCAACAGAATTATCTTTTAAAGGAAGCAAAACATGGAGTGAGAACTGTACATCACACACTTGGGGAACTCAAGAGAACTACCATAATGTACAACCTCCTGCGTGCAGGTTTACACTTGATCTTTTTTTTTTTTCTGGGCAATGAAGGTATATACATTTTGTGAGCACAACCAAGGCAAATATTAAGCAAGTGTGTTTAGCTTTAGATTTGAAGAACAGGTACACTTTGAAAAGCGTATGTAGCTGCAGCAATAACACTCACTAAGTTTTGTTCCTGAAGGAAAGACAGAAGCATCTACATAGCAGATCTCGACTGAGAGGTAATGTGAGCAGAAATGTAGAACTGGTGGATCTAAGTAAAAAATGTTTTCACGCAGCAAAAGCTAAAAACAAATCACTCAAAAATCTTATTAAAAGTGCTGATAAATTGTTAGACTGAGTCCAAACCTGGAAGAGATATCTGCTTCGTTGCAAAGTTATTTGTTTGTGGTTATGGAGACAAGATGTTTTTCTCTGTGCCGAAGCCCTGGAAATGACTGGCAAAATTCAAAGAATAAGAATATAGGTCTCAAGTGACAAACCATATGAGAAACTCTCATCAGCATTCTTGGATTTATTTTCTCTTTAAATGCCCAAGCTAAGGGGCTGCCGTCACAACTGGCAGGAGATGGCTGGGCTAGCCAGGGTTTTGCTGTGTACCTGGGCTCTCCCTGCAGCTCTACAAGGCTGAGCTCTGTGCCGAGTGCTGCAGCTGCAGCCCAGCCTGTCCTGCAGGTCCCTGAATGACGCATCTGCTCCGGGCCAGCGACCCAGCGCTGCCGCCACAGAGCCTTCCTGCTTCCCGTGGCCTGGTGGATCTCGGGTTTTATCCACAAGGATGTCCAAAAAGGACATGGCCTGGGCTGCGCTGGCTCCCCTTCGCACACTTGTGTTTGCGTGAGCCGCCAGATAAAGCACCGAGGAGCCCTGCGATGAGAGCAGCACGTGTAAGCGAGCGGCTGCCTCCTGCCTGCTCTGCTGCTTTATCTTTGGGTGGGGAGGCTGGTGCATCTGAGCTGACGTATTCATCCTTCAGAGACTGGATTGCTCCCCCCAGACCCAGTTTTTTTGGATCATGTAGCTAGTTTTGGGTGGCTTTGCCAGGATCAAAAGCTAGCAGTTTTGTACGTACTTTCATCCCCCACCTATATACAATTTTCTGTTAAATTATTGCTTCATAATTTCTGATTTCTATTTATTATGGAGCTGCTGAACCATGGTTCAACATGGCCAAGAGACAGCAATGTTTTACAAATAACTTTATGCAGATAAAGTTATTTGTAAAGATAAAATAAGTATTGCTCAGAGAAGGGAAGAGAGCTTCCCATTCCTATTTTGTACATTGACAAAAACCTTTACATCTAAGTGAGCAATATGCAGCCCCCTGTGCTAGGAGTTACCTCCTTTCTAAACTTCAAAGCTGTAGCCACTGTAGATCCCTGTATAAAAGCTGCTCCCTACTTCTGATCCCCATCCCACGCTTTACATGGTGCAAATCCCCTGTATGTGAGGAGGTGCCCAGAGCTGCACGCACTGTTTGAGGTGTAGGAGGGTGGCGGACTGACTCAGCGGCACTCTATTTTCTGTTCAATTTGCTTTTTCTTTCCTCATCAGTCTTTCGTGCTGCTTGTCTCTGTGGTGGAGCATGAAGCTGGTTTGTTCAAGCTCAGCTGTCTTGGAAACATCCTGGATTTGGACAAATTTCTTTACTTATTTCCATTCTGTGAGAAGCTTTTTTTACAAATCTAGATCTGCCCCTTTATCTACTGTGATTGCTTATTTTAACCAAAAAAAAAAAAATCCATGAGCTTTATTCAGCAGACAATACACTGCTGCAAATACAGTTCTTCACTGTCAGATTAGATGAGGGAATCACTAGCAGGAAGCTAGGAGCTATGGATGATATTCACAGTGGTCACTATTAATCCCTGTGCAACAGGGGGCAATTCTGACCTTTGTGGATGAGATATATCCCACGCATGGAAGAGAAAGATCCCAAAGATTTTAAGGGAAAGTCCCACTAAAGCTTTTATTATCAGTTGGCAGTTGTACTGAGATGCTGGTAAATTCTGGTAGTTCTTACTTGCTTTAACAAGTAAAAATGTGTTTTCTGGGAGAAACTTCTTCAGGTTACAATGAGAACTTGATCCTGTGAAAACATTTTCTTCGTTCTGTTTGTTCAGAGAGCTTTGGAAAGGCGATAGAGCCTGTGTTCTCGACCCAACCAGCCTATCGTTAACCAAGTTTAACCCTTCACCCCAGTAAAAAAGAAATGGCAATATAAATATTGCTTAGTCTCATTTTCCATGTTCACAGTGTTATTATTTCAGTGTCACATGGGCCCTTCACATATATTTAAAGCATATATGTTGAGGGGAGCCTTTTGACTCTGCCCTTTTTGTTATTTCAATGTCCAGGAATGAAATATACTGTTTATGTGACTTTAGGCTTTGCACTTGTCCATATGTTGTGTATACTGTTCATATGCTGGGTTTACAAGACGGAATGACCTCAGCCACCTAGTTTTCAAGCCTCAGGTCCAGATGTTGACACAAATCCTTCTTTACATAAGTTATTGATGCTTTTTTTTTCTACTTAGAAAAAGGGTTTTTTTCTGCTTAGAAAAAAAAATTAAATTTAAATTAAAGAATCTCTGTATCCAGCCTTCTCCTTCACTGAAAATGTAAAACTCCTTCAGAGGCTACAATTTCTTCCTTCCTTATTTATTTACTTTTCCAATATATGCTTATAAGAAGCTGTGCTTTCTCCTCTTTGCAGAAGACATACAGAAGTCTATTAGTTCAAAACACCAGACCAAATGATGCCCTCATATATGACATGCAGTACATTTTGAGTTGGACCTGCAAGCACCTGTATTGCCAAGGTGAAGCAAAATAATTTTTTACTCTACAAAATGTTTTATATTGGCCAAAGCCTAATTTCATGAAATCACAGGGGTTTTTTTCTATTAAAATAAGGACATTTTATTATCCTTTGTAGATATTAAGTTCTTTATATCAGAGTTTTTTTTTTGTTTTTTTTTTTTTGCTTGGGATAAACTAGAAATTGGAAATCTTTGGCTTGCTACTCTGCTAGTGGACCAGGCCATCTAGTGCTTTCTCTGCTCTTATGCTGCTATATATGAATAAAAACACTCTGCCTCTCACGAATTGCTTTTATTCAAATAAACATTTTTAGTTCATTTTTCTTTTGAGAAAGCGCTGAACTCCTAGAGTTTTTGGTTAACCAGTTGTGAAATAGACTCACAATACTTTGGAGGAAGGTTTTAATAAAACGAGGGATTTCTAGGTAGGAGGTCATCCTGGTAGGAGGTCTTGAGCTCAGCTCTGGATATATGAACCTGCACGGAAGCTGGAGGCAGGAAAACAGCCTGTGAGGCAGGAAAACAGCCTGCAAGGCAGAGTATTTTGAAGAAGGCACCAAGAGGTCACTCTGTGTGCACATGGCTCAGTGATAGCCACAGGTGCAACATCTTTGTATATCATTTCTTCTCTTTTCCCAGCCTTGGCCCCAACGCTTGATACACGAAACTTGCTGTTAGTGTGTCATGTGGTTAACAAACAGCCTCCAGAAGTAGATTAAAAAAGAAGTATAAATAGGCAAGGAGAGAGTCAAGACACATAAGTGGTGGTTTTACAGAAAAGAGTAATAGGTAAAAGAGTATGGGGTGAGTGGGAGTAAGAACTACATCTATGCACTGAACCATGCCCACAGCTATAAAAAGAATAAACTGGAAGTAAAGCTCTTAAAATTTTCTATTTCTCTACCTCTTGCTTGAACTAAATCTAAGTACTGAACTGTGCCCACAGTCATGAAAAGAACAAAAAGCTTTACTTTTAAATTTCTTTCTTTCCATTTCTCTACCTCTTGCTCTCAACACACGCACATGATGTGACAAGGAGTGAGACTTCAGAATAAGGCTCAAAATAGCAAGAGTGAAAGCAGTGTTGGATGAATAGCCAGACCTCGGGTGGATGAGACTGCACAGTAGGAAAACGGAGATATACGCAAGGCAGGTGAGAAACCTGGCATCTAACATGAGTTTGGAGCCATTAAAAATCCCCCGTTCATGATAGAGTCCTTTGTGAAATGCAAAGTTCCAGTTTATGAGAACAACTGAGAGAGAAGTTATAGATAAATGTCTCAAAACTGACCTGGGGTGGTGGTGGAGGAGAGACATTAATCAGTATGTAGCCCTATCCTATAGGATCCCAGAAAATAGTGAGGAAGCAGACTGAGAATGGAAGTATCACAGGCCCAGGGTATTTGCTGGGCTGTGCAGAAAAGCTGGTCCAGGGGTAACAGTGTTAATAACAACAAACAGATTAAGAAATGGTGAGCTGCCCCCGGGAGCCAGGAGCAAAGCTGCCACGATGGCTGGGCCGCATCAACGTGGCTCCTGGGATAGGAGGCCCATGGGCAGCAGCCTCCTTCAATCCAAGACCAGGTGCTGAAGCTCCAGGGAGCTGCTCACACCACAGGGAAGGTTATCTGGTCAGGAAAGGACATGCAGGCCTGCAAGAACAGGCATTGTCCTTCCTGTGGGCTGACAGGGCGAGGAAGCCCTCAGGAAGCGGCGCATCTCCTCACACTGAGAGCAGGTGAGCCCAGTCTTGGGAAGAGGCCTTCCTGCCTAAGGATGGGCTGTTGAACACGAGCGGACAACGGGAGCCCTTCGGCCGCCCGGCAGCTCCGTGCGGCTCCTGGCAAGCCCCGCTGGCAGTGGTGCCCGGCAGCCGGCCAGGCTCCGGAGTGGCGCAGCACGGCCTGATCCTGCGCCTCCCGGCCCCATGGCGAGATCCGCGCTGCTGCCGGCCCGCAGTGCCAGTGGAAGCGGTGCGGAATGTGTCACCCCATGCAGGCACCTCAGTGCCAGGGGCAGGAGAGGGATAGGAGGATGAACTGGGCTTAGCCCAATGCTAATGCCCTGCATTTGGTGTCTATTACACCTTGGAGGGAGACGGAATAAAATCCAGCAGCACTGGGCCCTTTCCCACAGAGTCCCAGCAACTCCAGGAATAGAGCAAAGGACCTGGCCCAGCTGCTTCCTTCTGGCCCATAAGCTCAGCTTTGGGCATGAGCAGGCCCTGAGAGTAAAGCCACTCATGGACAACTGCAAGGGGATACTGCCAAAGAAATTGCACCTGCAATATGGTAAGAAACCATCCATGACAATAGACAAGAGACAGAGCATGTCATCAGAGATAGACAAGTCAGTGAACATCCCTGCTTGCCAGTAGCTCCAATGGTGCACATCCAACACTATGAGGTGTGCAAGCGTTGAGTGGTCAGCCCAGTAGAATCTCAGCCCTAAAGAAAGGTCAGAACTGACTTGTACCATCTTAAAGATGGCAGCTACATGGCCACATTAATTTGTTATTCCTCTTTCTGAAATAAAGGGGAGTGTGGAGGGCAATCAAGCATGAACCAAGATCATGCAACACAAGGGAGATACTCAGAGCCTGACACGCTATTCTCAGGCAGAAGGTTGCACTGCACTGCATAAGATTAAAGCGATTCAGTACTACATGGGCATCTGAGCACAAGACTTCTTCCCCTGGGGACCTACAAAACAAGGAAAAGGCAGGAATGACAGTAAAGAACCAGGAGCAAAACTGCACAGACAAGAAGAGATCTCACTTTGGAAGTTGCCCTCCCAGGATCAAGCACTAGTTCAGCAAGGGACTGCTGAGTAGGAGAATAAAGACATGAGGACAAGTGACAGGCAGGATGTCTGTGGGCACAGCAGGATGTGCAGGCACAATGGAGCTGGGATGGACCAGTGGCAAGAAAAAAGTAGCCACAAGAAATGGAGTGGAGGATATGAAGCCACTGCAAGCCTGAGACTGGGTGTGAGGGCAGCCGCCAGGCAAAAGCAACAGTAGGACCTACAGCAGGACACAGGGCATAGCTAGATCCTCAGGCCAGCAGCGGAGACAAAACTGAAGATAGATGGGCTGAAGGCAGCTGGCGAGCATGGAGAACACAAGCCACATAGCAAAATCCCAGGCATTAACACACTTGATGTAGGAATGCTGAATAAATGAGGTGTCCAAGGAAACCGGATGAGCAATGGGGGACCAACAGAATAGAGGCAGCCAAAGAGGCTTGTAAATCCCCATCAGCAGCAATAACACAAAATGTGGAAGCTTGGATTGAAGGGGTGTGCACTTAGAAGACAAGGAGGCTCTAGATACTGCAGTATGGCAGTAGTATAATCAGACTGTGCAGGCAGGAGTAACGAAGCACTCGGCAAGAGCTGGCAACATAAACAGCTAAAAGGAGAGATTAACAATCTTCTCAGGCCTTGAAGGAGCATGTGTGGCAGCAGCAAGGGGCTGGAGGGGGCACCAGAAGCTACATCTGTATTTGCTTGGCTCAAATGGCTGCAGCAGTTCAGGTTTTACAAGTGTGGAGCCCTTTCATGTTGTTGACCAGCACCCGGAACATGAAACACTTGAGGTGAAATCCTGCCCCCACCAAAGTTAATGGGATTTTTGCCCTGGGTCTGGTTTCTCTCTGCTCACACTATCTGGTACAAGGAAAGTCTAACTCCACCCCAGGAGTGAGACAAGAAAATAAGGAGAAGGGGGCAAAGGAAAGAGTTTGTGCAGCTTTGCCTGCGAGCACACAGAGGGCTGGGGGAGCAGGGCTGAAGTCCCTTAGAGCCACAGATGGGCAGCCCTGGGCTGGCTGCGCTGAACGGACACAGCGAGAGGGGCCTGTGGGCCGGAAACGCTCCAGCCTGGAGCAGAACAGACAAAGGGGGGAGCTGGCACGAGAACAAAAGCCCAAACTCAATTAAAAGCTGCAGCAAGAAGCAAGAGGGTGGCCATCTCCATAGGGCAGGGGAGCAGAGGGGAGCACAGGCGGGAGCAGGCCACCCGAAAGGCACCCAGGCTGGAAAGACATAACGGAGTTGGGAAGTGAATGGGGACAAGTTTCCTGCACCCATTTTCCTCATGGGTGCTTTGGGTTTGCTGCACCGGCCACACTGGGGTAGCCTCAGGGCTTTGCAAGCAGGGAGATGGGTGAGTTTATGTCTCCAAGCTCCTCACGGGAGGGAAGGCAGACAAGACAGTGGTTGGGTTTTTGTGTGCTTCAGCAGGAGGCCCTGATACTGCAGGTCAGTGAAAAGCAAGTGGCAGCAAAGAGAGGCAGATAGGAAGCTCACGCGCAAAAGGTAGTGCAGTATCTGGAAACTGTGTAAGAAGCCACTAGAGGAAAAGTTACAGCTGCATGCATTTAAGCTGTGCCAATTTCTTTGAGTCAAGAAAAGAGTTTTCATGATGTCTTTGGAAGAGAGACTATAGAAGACAGAAAGAAAGACCTCGCAGAAGAGGTCCTTTCCTTCAGCTGAAAGCCACAATTGTGATACATACAATTCCTGATTGTGACACTGCTGCAAGTGCCACAAAGAAATCAGAGAGAAAGGAAATTCCCACAGTAGAGCTGCCAGTGATAGATGACAGCCGTGCTGAGAAAGGTAGAAAAAGCGCCAGAGAAAGAGAGGGCTGCAGGCAGACCTGCCTGGGACTTTTTTCCCCTCTTTGGCTGTGATGCTTTTTGTTGGGAAATGCCCATTTAACCACACTGAAAATAAAACAACTCTCCCCTTTTCTCCTTTTTTTTTTTTTATTTCTTTGAAAAATGTGATCAGAAGCTGCTCATCTATGCACAGAAACACAGCTCCAGGCCTCACAGCCTGCACAAGGACCACACTTCTTCCTGGTGACAAGCAAATTAGCTGGATACCAATGAGAACATCCAAAAGCAAACTGCCTGGGGCCCGGGTCAGCTCGCAGAGGGTTTATAGGGGCTGCAGGGACGGGAAGAGGGTTTCTCTGCTGCTCTGTGGGACGTGAGGCCATGGTGCTCGTGGGGCTCGGCTGCAGCTGGCAGCCCCAGCCCGGGGGGGTTTTGCTGCGTTCCTGCTGCTGTCACTAAACAGCCTTGGATTCTCCCTATGTGCAACTGGGAAGAATTGTTCCTCGCTCATCAGGCTGTTGTGAGCCCTAATTACTTCGTGTTTATGAAGAACCTCATTCATTAGAGGAGCTTGAGCTATATAAGTGCATATTATCATTTAGGATACTTCAAGATGAAAGGCACTTAAGTGCTTGACAAACTGAGAAAGCAAATGTATACAGGAATCACACCGTTCGCCTCTGAAATGAAGCATCTGGGCTGAAATGTAGCAACTGTTCCGGAGGGCGCCGCGAGGCTGCACGGGGGCTCGGAGCAGCGAGGCACGAGCAGCGGAACGATGACTTCCCGGGAAAACCAAGCGTGTGGCAGGGCAGGCAGGACAGCGCCTGGCTCGACCCTGCAGCCTGGCGCCCGCTCCCTCCCTGCCTCCTCTCCCCTGGAGCACTGTGTGTTGCCGTGTTTATCAATCAGAGCTGCCGGCTACAGCGGCGCAGCCCTGGATCCGCCACAAGCACCGGGAACTTTCACCAGAGAGCCAGCGTCACTAATGGGCATTGCCTTCAAAATGTGGCCTCCAGAGAGTGCGTCCGTGGTGGCCCAGGCAAACTTTGGATGCCCTGGTGCCTTCCCACAAGACCTGGGGCCTGCAGAGGTGTCCTGGGGGCTGCTGTTCTGTTTGTGGAGGGCAACCAGATGGCAGCGCAGTCTGTCCCACTGCCGGGTTCGTGTACTCGGCACATCTGGGAGGAGATGGCACATCTGGGAGGCAGCAGCCAGCATTCTTCATGGCTGCTGCTGGGCACCCCATCCCTCCGACTCCTACTTTCTGAGGCACTTTTCAAAATTCCCCGTAATTCAGAGCATTCTGGCTCCTGTTTCCACACTTCCCCTCCTGGTGCAGTGACCTGCCTGACCCATCTCCTCAGAGATGCTCCTTCAGAGCCCCACAGGGGTGAAGCACTTGCCTGTCTCCTGAGTTTGCCTTTGCCTCTGCCTGCATGGGGAATTGGAAGAGCCAATTCAAAGCAGCACCCAGGAGCCTCCCAGGGATGCCTTGGGGCCCAGGCCCTGCAGCTGGACTCCTCCCTGCTTCTTTTCTCTGATTTGGTAATCAGGATTCTGTGTTTCTGACCTTGCAAATTCTCTGCGGACTCAGGGAACAGACTCGTGAAGGAAAAATTGCCATTGCTAATCACAATGTGAAGAAGTAGTTAGGAGTAGTTACAAAATTCATAGAACACGGTTGCACAGTTGCCAATCTCCAATTCCAGCTGAATATCCTGAAGAGCAGCCATGCCCCTGTGGTGGGACGTGGCTGGTGTGGGGCTGTCGAAGGGCCCTGCAGCACTGGGGCTGGAGCAGTCACAGGGCAGGAGCCTGAGCTGTGCAGAGAGGCCCTGCTCTGCCCCAGAGCTACAGGATCACTGGCCTGCTGCCAGAGGGCTGTGCAAGGGGAAATCCTGAAGGTCGTGGCTAGTGGCTCTGTGCACAAACCCTTCCGCTCATCATTCGTTCCCCAGGAGAATGGGAGAGTGAGCAGGACAGGGAAAGGAGAGGTTAAGCATCAAAAGTGTTCACTAAGGTGTTGAGTTTGGGTTGTACAGCTATTCCAGGCCTAACTTCCATTCCAAAGCAGGTCACTTAAGATGGAAAGGGAAAAAAAATCTCTGGTGCTAGTTCAGTGCAGAAGAGATTCATCGAGCCACCCTTTTATATGGCTATTTTGCATGCATAACTTTCAGCTGGAATAAATACCAATGGAAGATTTAGCTCACCTCCAACAGGCTCTGCAGCCTTTCAGAGGCATTAACAGTGTCTCTTTAATAAGGAGTGCTCTGTTTTCCCGAGATAAATCCATGCTACACCGTACCTCCCACGTGCAGAAGTACCCTATCTCTGCAGCCAGTGGAGATAGCAATGAAGAGGCCTGGGAGGAAACCAGAAAGTAGATTACTGAGCACTACCGACCATTTAAATACACAAGTTTAGTGACTACAGAGCTTTCTAGAGTGTCTTCATGAGCTACATCCTTGGTTTTGATTTGGCCAAATTCAATAGCATTTTTCCCAAGCTCCTAGACAGTAGAAGATTAGCATGTATTATTCAGTTTAATTTTTCTGCTAAGTTTCTTAAACTGTGTAGTGGTGTTAGCAGACTGAGTGAAAGGTACATTGGTCTATGTTTTGGAAATGCCTCAGGGGAAATAAGAACTAAAGGAAGACTTCTTAGG
>JAUBOD010000954.1:407858-426744 GCA_032353885.1 Nothura maculosa
ACACGATAAATAGAGCCAAGCCAAACTTAAAATTTGTGCATAATGCAACACTGAACATTGTATATGCCCAAAAGCATAGGCTAAGGGGAGCCTTTACCACTGCTGAAATTGGAATATATCTTACTCACCCTTTAAATGTTGACTCTTTTGAATGGAGATATGAAAAATGAACTTTATGTAACACAGAGCTTGATCTTGTATGCCAGCTTCAAAAGACAAGCTACTGTAAGTATATGTCCCAAGGGCTGAGTAAACAATAGAAGGAAATTTCCAGAGTTTGAATTTATTTTTTGAAGAGATATTTTTAAAAATAAAATACAAGCAAAGTTTGTCAGAGTAGCCTGTTAATTTCTGTAATTTTTTCATCAGAAAATGTTTCTTAACAATATTTTAATACTGTGCTATTGCATAAGAAAAGTGAAGGGATCTTAAGTTGGCAGTAAATCAAAATGAAAGTAGTCTCATTCTTCAGGTTCACAGACACACCAAAAGGGAAAAAACTCACCCAAAACTGGTATTGAGTAAAGGAATATTGAGATCTTTTTCACTAATGATAATAAAAGAAGTGTTATTCCAGGACGGTCGTAGGGGTAGAGGTAAGGAAAGAGGAAAATGGGAGACAGTGTGTAAAAAAAGCTACCTTCCATCACTACAGAGAAATGAGGAAAACCAAAGAAATCCAGAGGTAGTGAGGAGGCTAGAGCAAGGAGGCATCATGTTCTTGGCAGAGGAGAATGGAGAAGGAAACTTCATCATTCTGCACTTCCTGAAGTTTCCTCCCTTTACCAGGAACATCAGTCCTGGTGGAGAAGCCTATGGCTGAACTGAGACTTCAGTGCAAGATGATAGAGCAAGTTCCATCCCTTTGGGTTCACTTCAGCCACCTTTATTTGCTTCATTTTACATGGTTTAACATTTGCATCTATCTTACATTCCAAGTCAAAGCAGAATATAAATCGCAGAAATTTATTTTTGTCAGGAGAGCAGAAGTAAGGAGGAGGCTAATTGAGGGTAATGGGAGTCTAAGCTGCACTACTCACACACAGAAGTTCTAGCCTTGCCCGACATTTCTCCAGCTAGCACTGGCACACAGATCTCCCTACACACCTCTCCTCAACAGGACTAAGGTTGATAGGCTTTAACAGCAATAGAAAGGGGTGTTTTTATCTAAAAAAAAAACCAGAAAACCCCACGATCTCCAAACAAACAAACAAAAAAACTACTGTTTTTTTAACCTTTCCTGCATAATCTGCTCTGGTTTACTGCATTCTAAAGCTTGGCCTGTCTATTCAGTGAAGATAGGAACAAGAAACCAGCCTCCCTTTGATTTGAAGGAGAATCCTTTCTAGTAGATGAGCAGAAGAGTTTGCTTTTCTACCATAAGGTCACAACTTGTAGACTCATTTATATGGTGATTCCATGAGAACAGACGTTTCTTGGTCACACATACACACACACACACAAAAAAAAGAAGAAGCAGAGAAGTGGGAAAGAAAGAAACAGAAGATAAAAGCCTGTGTTAAGGGCAGGCCATCTTCTACCCTGCAGCTTCCTTCTACATGGAGAGCTTGCAAGAGCTTCAGTCACAGCAGAAAAGAGTAACAGACTAAAGGCAATGGGACTGGGAGAGCTTATTTTTTCCCTCCTTCCCTCCCTCCCAGAAGGAAAGACTTTTCCAGGGAAACTCAACAAGCCGTGCACACTCTCTGGAACGTGGTGGACATTGAGTTTCCATTCGGAGGCGCTCCACCTTCCACCTGCTGGGCAAGTGGAGCGGGCTGGGCCCTGCTTGTGCCGACTGCTTCCCTCTGCATCCAGCCCTGCCAGGAATGCAGCTTCCACAGGGCGCCAGCATGGGCTACGTGTGGGAGGTAGAAGCACTTTAGCAGCTGTTCCTGAGTCAGGGAACAAATTTTAATTGTCTGGAGTCAGTAAGTGGAGCTAGTTTGGAGGTGCTCGGGAAAGGGCAGAAAAAGATTTTGCAAGAGTGCAGCTTGCAGACTGGTAGACTCATCGCTGGTTTAAAAATGTGTGGGATTTTCTATGCAGAGAGGAGAGGTTCGTTCGTACTAGGTGGAAAGCCATGCTGGGATGTTTCCCAACATTTCTTAGAACTTACTCAGCAAATAAAGCTATTATGGTGATGGAAAAGGTTATACTAACAGTATAACTCATTCGTTCAGGAAAACACTGGGAATGTTCCTGTGTGTCTCAGAAGAATTTTAAGGCTTGTGCTGAATAAAAAGTATACCGGATCTATCCATTCAGTTTAATGATGAAATGAAAAATCCTTCACAGTCCAAATCTGCAGCAAAACAGACATGAGATTATTTACCATATGGAAGACTTCCCTAGCATCTTACATGGTTAGGTTCAAATATTCCGTATCTTCAAATATTAGTAAAAGCCTTTGAACTTTATTCTTTTCCACTTACTTTGGGTGTGAATAAAGAGTAACTTCATTAAAGTCAGTGAATTATGCTGATAACAGCTACCAGTGTGAGAGGAGAATGGCCTCTTTGGATAGACTCCAGGGCTTCATTGTACTGGTTTGCAGTCTGTTTTCTTACTCTGCTCCTTTTCTAGTTATTTTGTCAAGTCAGGCTGAGAAAGATTAAATCCTAGCTCCAATAACTGTTCAATAGTTTAAGGCCTATAAAATATTTATGCACTCAGCAGTTTGCTTCTGCGCAATAACTTTTAAACATTGGTAACGTTCCATCTCTGAGGTTCTTTGACTGATGGTGTTAACTTTTAGTACGAACTTATTTACTGCCCCTAATGCTTCTCTTCTCTTTGGTGGCATCCGGCCTAGCAAAGCCAACGCCACCGGCTGCTTGCAGGGAGAGGAGGAGAGCAGGGTGAGGGAAGGGATGCTCAGGAGAGTGTAGGTGAAGGTGGTGTTTCTTGGTGCTGTTGTTTTGATCTCTGGGATGACAGAGCCCATAGGAGCCGCTCCCAAAGCACCGGGCCTGCCGGCCCCACCACAGGCCGTCACCGCCTCACACACCGAGGGGGAGTGTGAGATTTCCCCCTCACGTCACGAGCTTCCTGCCCCCACAGCTTCCGAGCACCCCGGGTTTCCTTTCATGCTTGAAAACAAACCAGCGTCTCCTCCGACCTCCAAGCCCGTTCGGGAGAAAAACAGCTCCCCTATTTTCAGGGAAGCGAGACAACAACGGGCTCAGCGAGTCATTTGTGGTGTACTTGGCAGGGCCCGCTCGCTTTTCTCCCTGTGCTCTGCGCGGTGATAGATGCCGGGCTGCAGCACTTAGGGCCTTGGCACCATCGGCTCAGCGGGAATTTGGAGCTGCTCCAGGAGGCCCAAGAAACCTGCACCTCAGGCCAAAAACTTGAGGCTGGAAGTACACAGAACTGCTCTGAAGGCTGGATGATTTAAGGTAGATAGCAGCCATTTGAAAATGCCTCTAGCCTGGCTACCCCTTCAGCCTCTCAAAATGTTTTTGGATGGTTCCAAGGTTTCAGCTGCTGAAAAATATAGTCACTTCCCTTTAGGAGCCTTGTTTTTCCCAGGAAACACTTTGATTTTCTGACACTGTGAAAAGATCAAGGGAAAAAAGTGTCTAAACAGTAAATTTGTAGGATTATCAGGTAAAAAGGAGTATGACAGCTCCTCAGGCTCAAATAATTTGTTCTGCCAAATTTGTACTGGCTGGACAATTTCATTTTAGGATAATGAGAAGATCAATAAGGACAGGAATATCTTCAATGCATTTCCAGCAATAAAGCATGTGAAGCACAGACGTGTCCTTGGACTTGCACGGTAGCATCTCATGTTTGTCTGTGTGGTTTCATGGTCAAAGCATGGTCAAAACTGTTTGAATTAGGTTCAAGACTGATAGAAGGTGTTCAACATCAGGTGGCTACTAGCAGAACTGCTTGATGTATTTGTCCATGCAGATTGCTTGTCCTGGGCTGCTTATTTCCAGTAAATTATGAATCACTGTGGGTCACGTTGCAGTCAACACATTCACTTTTAGAATTGCATAGTGGTTTTGGAAAGGAGTGGGTGGTGCAGAGTCCTGCAGAGGGACAACCGCGTTGAGCAGTGTATTCTTCAAGTAGTAAATAAATTCACCTATTTGAACAACACTTTCTCATATAAAATTCTCACTAGTGCTGTAATTTATAAATAATCTCCAACATTTGGAAGACTCCATGAACATCTTGAAGATTAAGGTTTACTTTGTTGAAACTGAAAGCTAAAAAGTATACAGTTCTGCTTGCAAATCATCAAGAGTCACTGTATTTTGTAAAGTCAAGCAGGTAGGATAGTATCCCTGAAATATATTGATTATGATCTACTGTGTTCTACTGTGTTCTATTGCTATCATTCAAAGAAGCTCAAGTCTGATGTCTGGCAATATAGGTGGGAGGGTCTTCAATGAAAAGCCTAAGAAGATTCCTTATGGAGAAATGTGCTTATGTTGGTATTCTCTAGATGGAGAAATTAAAATTTTTCTTTAAAAATTACCCCTTGTCAGGTCAATATTGATGTTCAAAGATGGCAACAGAGAGCTTATGAAAGGAAGTCATGGTGCAAAGGGGCAATGTGGGTCATAATGACAGTTACAACAACAGTACTGCAGAGCTCACATGCTTGCAATGGAGATCTTAATGTCTGGATCTGACTGCTTAGTCCTCTGCATTTGCCGTTGGCTCCTCTATCTGCAATCACACATTCCAGATAAATCCTGGACTTTCCAGTTCCCTGCAAACATTCCATTCAGTGCTTAAACTGTGAGATAAAAATGATCTTCACATACAAAGTATGGCATTATACTAATGGAGTGCCTTAGAAGGGAAAGAATTAAGTGTGGTGGTTGGTGGTGCCTATATTGATGTTAATGCACAGAAATCCTGCTCTGTGTCTATCTATGTCTCAGCCCAAATAGCTCTATGGAAGTATGTTATCTAGGATATCTTCTATTACAGTGAATGAGGTTCACTGAAGAGACTGCTGGTCTCTTGCTGCAAGCTGCATGTCCATCTTCATTCACTGCAGCAGTCAAGGTCAGTGCTCAGCAAATGAGAACCTCTTCTTGCCTACTCCCAATCCAACTTTTTTTATAGTTCTAGGCTATGTCTATGCTCTTATTTATTACACTATAATTTTCTTGACATTCATACAAACGTGTTCATGAGGGAGAAACAGAATGAGGAATACTTCTTTTCTGACAACACTGACATGAAGTTTCCATCACAAAAAAGGGAAAACACATAATGTATATAAGCCATTGAGATTGTAAATAGCCTACTTCATGTACTGTGTAAAAACAGCTTGGATGTAGGTAGCCCAGTAACAAAATTCTTGATAAATTCAAAGATGCAGAATCATGCTCCAAATAGCAGAATATGAATATCATGCGGGTTTTTGTAAGTAAAAAGAATGATGGGATTCAGGATAATATTCTAACATGCATCGGAAAAATAACAGCCCGTAGAGAATCCCTTCAATAATTTGAGTATTAACATTTGGACCAGCTGCTGGTGTTCACAGAATCCTCTTTAGTATGAGGAGACTCTGTATAGATGGAGAAAGCGTGATGCTCCTACAGGGACAAGACAAACAGATGTTCAGCCAGAGTGATGACTATATCCACTTCAGAGAGATTTGCTTCAAGTGACTCTCAAAACTCCCAATGAATTGTGCTTTTCAAATCCTACCAGACTCTTCAGAAGCTTTAATCTCAACAGCAGCTTCTTAAAGGATTTTGTAAAATATTTCAAGATGCAGCAAACTTCAGGAAACAGCTATTTTCACTGAGAGAGTTATACAGCAGCAGCACTCTGGAAAATCTCCTAGAAATATGGTTACACTGAAGAGTATCACTGTAACTGTCAAGGACATATGGCCTTCATACTCAGTAGAGAATTAACTGAAGCCCAAGGAAAAGTTACATGCTGTTCCACCAAGCCTGATTATCCTGAACACAAAACAGACATGCATTGCATTAAGAGATACTTATAACTGCATCTAAAGAACACAGCTCTGACTCAAATAATCCTTGAAAGCAGGTGGAGCTGAGTTCAGCTGTGGGGCACTGGGAGTTGTTACGATAGGATCAAGAGAAACTGTTTTAGGCGGCCCCAATTCAGGTAATTCTGTAAAATAAAGTGTTTGGGACTGGTAAAATGATGCAAAAGTGGGAGGTAGGTACCTACCTTGCCAGCTTAAACATATAGAGAATGTGTTGGAGGCTTGGGTCCTCAGCAAGTCCTGAATGTTAGTGAAGGAGCAATCCAGAACAAGGCAAGAGGAAATGGCCACTGCTGCCTATGAGTTGGTGCCTAAGTAGAGACTTCACATCAGGAGTTTCTGCCCAAGCACGGTCCAGAGACTCGAGTGTTCTCCTGAGACTAAGTGTCCAGCTGGGCAAAGCTTGAATTTCAGATGGTTGGATTGCCCTGTGACACCTAGTTTTACCTGACATTTTGCTGGCTGGAAGCCCTGCAAGAGAGGATATATATGCTCCCAGATCCTGCCTCTGTCTGAAGGGGATCATCTGCTTTGGACTCTACCTTGTTGCCTAACTCAGGATGACAGGTTGCGGAGAGTAAGGAGATGTGGGGTGCTAAGCACTGTGATAACAATACTCCATTGTGGATCTAGCTCCATGGATCTACCCTACAGGGATCAGAGCCTTACTTTGGGGAAGGAAGGTTGAAAATATTACCAGGTCAAGCCTATTAGACGTTAGTGGAGTTAGTTGTCTGCTTGTATTGGTTTGAACAAC
This sequence comes from Nothura maculosa, assembly GCA_032353885.1. Taxonomy (NCBI): domain Eukaryota; kingdom Metazoa; phylum Chordata; class Aves; order Tinamiformes; family Tinamidae; genus Nothura; species Nothura maculosa. Next base: position 414,617 of record JAUBOD010000954.1, read on the forward strand.
ATGGGAATCTGGCAGTGAGAGATTGTTCCCTGCAGGATATGTTTTGGAACCCATGCAATTTTCCTGCATGTTTGAAAGAGACACCATTAATATGTATTGACTGCTCACTTAGCAATGATTGCATCTGCTTCATTACTAAAGACAGTAATGTTACCATTTAGAAATTTTATTAAAAACTTGCAGCTGAGAGAGGATCTTGATTTAAAGATTAGGTTCCTGGTAAGAGAGCTTATATCAGAGATAGCCACTTTAATGGTCCTTGAATGCAATGAAGGAACTTGGATGCTCACAAATCATTAAAATTAACATTTCAAAATCCCATCCACCACTCTGCTTTAATGATTCATCCAATAATTAAAACAGCTAAATTAAAGGTGAAACCCTATTTGGAATCCAGTGTTGGCTTGGCTGTTCCATCAAGCTTAGATGGAGAGCTCCATCTAAACTGCGGGATCAATGGCATTTCTTACCTCCTGTGCCTAGCTATAGCCTGTTGACATCCTCAGCCCCTTTCGCAAAGGTAAGACCTGGATATATACAAGTCCTCTCGGCCTTGGTTTCCAAGGAAGGAAATGACAAAAGAGCATGGTGGCTCTGAGCACTCTGGGTGACAGATCTTGAGTGCACCAAGGAGTACATCTGACTTGTCTAGGTGTAGTTTGCCATCCTGCAACCAAAAACGTCTGCAGGTGAGAACCCAGACTGATGAGTGAAACATCTACAGTCAGGGTGCTTCTTTTCTTATCTTCTCCAGAGATCTATGATCTGATATGTTTTGGGCTGCTCTGGTCTGAGTCGTCCTGAGTCTGTAATAAATGGAAGTAAAGCAGAAAAAAATCCTCAAACCCTGGAACACCCTGGAACACCATTATTTGAGAATCATGATATCCTCTCTTATTTATTTGGCTCCTTTGCTGAACTTAGCTACAGGATCTCTCTGACGTAGATGCAAGAAGGTGCTGCCAGGTGCCCACTTGGCCCTTCCCACCAAGAGTGGCCAATCCCACCTGAGCCTTCCACCCTCCAAAAAGCATCCCTGGCCCTTCTAATGCAGCCTTCCTTTACCAGAAGGAAAGAGCCTTACAGCGTGCTCTTAACTTCTAACTAACATCTCAGATACCTATTAATCTCTTGACAAATCAAATAAATTAATGGTGAAATGAAATCTTGTGCCATAAGTGGATGAGTCTTGAAAGGCTTAACTCAGCAGAAGTACATTGAGATGTCACTCAGGAAGGCATTGCCAGGATAATAGGAGACTTTCTAACAGGATTTCTCTCCCTCTTCAGAGTTTCCTCCAGCACTGGCGTAAGCATTTTATTGTTTTTGCTGACTCACACTTTTAATTAGGAAAGAGCAATGTTTTCTGTTCTCTGAATAATATACTTAAATAAAATGTTCAAGTACTCAAATATATTAAAATATTAAACAACATATTCCATAATTTAATGTCATATATATTTCTTGGCAGCAGTGAATTCCAAGAGCCTGAAGCTGTAATTGAACAATAAATTTAAACCATGATTTCAGCCCATGTATTATGGATGTGTTTGGGGTCTTTACCAAGCGCCTTGCTGATATCATGTCATAAGAATTCCTGTTCTTCAGACAAACTCTCACTGTGCATTTTTCATAGACAAGTCTTCACATTGCAGCAGTAATGCCTGTGAAGTCATATGTGACTGTAATTTTAACATCTTAAAATGTGGAAATTGGATAGAGCTATGATGCCCTTTCCTTCAAAGCTGAAAAAATATCCACTATATTTATTTTTCTGACTTGAGAAATTTTTGGTGGGTTATTTTCTGACTTTTTACAAATCCTTTAATAGTTTATTCATGTACAGAGCTGGTCCTTTACATGCCTTGCCAGAACTTGATATTTATGGTATTTATCTTTTTAATCCTTCAGATGTCTTTATCCACTACCTATAGATTCATATTTACTCAATAAAGATGTTCTATAAGGACTATTTAGAATACTATCCAGTGGCTATTAGCAAGGAAAAGTGAAGTTTTTCCTCTACTCTACTCTGCAAAGGTCCAAATTCTGGCTAATACAAACTGCCTTTCCTTCTATGAAAAGTATCTCTAGCTCTGGGAAAGGCATTTGTTATTTTGGTTATATTATTTGGCTTATAAGCCAATTTTTATTATTTGGTTTGTAAGCCAAACACATTGGCTTATATTTGAATTGAAAGACTTGGTGGAGGCAGAGCTATAGGTCAACAAAACAAATTCAGAACCTGCTTCTACCTGAGATTTTAATAATACTCCTCCCCAAGGTTCTGCGGGGCCAGAGAAACTATTCTGCAAAGTATCTTACGTGCCCATGCCCTCCGTGGCACATGTAAACTGGCAAAAATAAAGTGCCAACCAATGGAGGTTGCTCTGTCCACTTTAGGGAAAAAATAGCTACTAAATTTCCCATTGAGGGATTTGGGAGGACTCTTCTCCAAAACCTGTTCCTTGAGGTTGACCATCTGCTCGGTTACGGAACCTGTTCCAACCCCTCTCTTCCCAGGCAATAACTATGGAGAAATCTGTGGCAAGACTATTGTGATACCCAACACGTTCAGGTCTCTTGTGACCCTGCACTGGCTGCTCCCTGGCCTATGAGGGAACAAGACTGTCCTATTTTGGTCCTCCTAGTCGATGACTGTTCCCCTGCTAGCCCATGCAGCTCCAGTGGCTATATTGGTCCTTCCTTCAGCTGCCTTGGACACAGTCATCCACAGGGGGCTTTTATGAAACCACTTGACAGCAGGAGATGACAAGAGATCATGGAATGCTCTGCTGCTGTGGAGGTGCCTGTTTGCCCTGGAGCACAGGGCCACATATCATGTTCCCTCTGCTTGCCTTGCCTGTGCATCATCAACACAAGGGCCTGGGAGAAGGGCCGAGTTGTCATGTCAGTCTGCTTTATGCTCCATATATTTATGAGTATTTCAGGGACTCCATCCTGCCCATATCAATGAGAATTCAGGGACTCTTGTGTTAGGCTAGCATGACTGAGGAAGCCCCACCATTTAAGTCTAACATTCGGTCTGTATGAAGATGTTTTGAGTGAGATCCCAAGTGCATGACCTCCTTATTGGTGCAATAGGGTTTCTTCCCTTCTTTCCTTCAGACCCTGGATTATCCACTTCCTTTTGGTATGGCATTCTGCTATTCCTTTGTATTCATGAAATTCCCCTATATTGGTCACTCGCTAACTTATTAGCGCAGTTCTAGTATTTTAGACAAGGTCATTATCAAAATATTAAGCTTTAGAGTCTTGCCTGGCAATCTTCCTCCAGCCACATACTTGTTGCAGGATTACTCATTGCCTCCTTTTCCTTCCACATGCCTATCTAAGCCAGCTTCTTACTCACCTTGTACTTTCTCAATTGACCCTAGCTTTTCCAGTTCCATATGATCTATAGTAAAATATCCTACTAAAGACTAGAAAAGGTTTGACTGGAACATTTTCTTTGTTAGGTAAATTTGGTGTCTTGTCAAATGCAATCTGGTAGACACTTAAAAACACTCCTGTTGTGCTTTATCACCTTTTCCCTTCACATTCACTTCTTTAATTATAATATTCTTCAGAATCTGCTTTAAACCCTGAATACCACTGAGACAGACTAATGAGTCTAGACTCAATCTGAGCACTTTGTTTTCCTTCTGAAGCACCCGTCTTGCCATTTTTTGTGCCTTTTTTTTTCCCTGAATGCGGGAATGAGATCATCCAATTTCTCTGAACCAAGTATATTGAACTGTGTTAGTTTTGTTTCCACCGTGATTTCCAGGTCTTGCTCCCTCCAACTCTCTTGCTCTTATGGCTGAAATCATCACTCTTGTGGGAAATTGAGGCAAAGTCTGGCTCAGTTTGGGACTGAGCCAAAATATGGTTGTCCAAAGCTTCATCCTCACTCTGTAGTGCCTCACTTTTATTTTCCTTGTGGTTTGCTGCTGTCTTTAGTCTAATGTTCTGTGAGATCAATCTTAGTTTGTCTTTGGTAGTACCTAGGTTACCTGTCTTCCTCTCTATTTCCATATCTGTGCTCTTTCCGTTCTTTGTGCAGCCTTGTTATCTTTCTTAAGGATCTTCCTCCTGTCTAGTCTGTCCTCTTGGATTTAATCCTGATCCCCATAAAGATTTCTGATCTACATAGTCTTAACATTTTTACCCTGAAAGGATCTCCAGACTCCTGCACATGCAAGCCTCTGCCTTTAGGTGTAGGGGAGCTGTCTGCTGGAGGATGTGGGATGCAGCTGCAGGAGATGCTGGTGAGTGTTTCCACTGTGCCTGCTGAGCACTCACAGGACGCCCACTGCAGCCCTGAAGCTCATGGGCAGCTGCTGGAGAACTAGGCAGTTGCTGCTACTGTGAACAACTTCTGCCATTTGCCCTGGTCGAAACGTGTGATGGGTTTGCAGGGACACTGGTCCAGGTGCTGAGCATTGCAGATACCTCCTGCAGTGCCTTTGAAAAGAGAAGCAGAGGAGATTTGTGCTGTCAATTTATTAAATGTGGGTTCACACAAAAAGCCCCTTCACGTTTAATCACACCAACTGTGTAGTAGAGCCTAAGGGGCTGAAGGTGCTGGGTTTTACAGACATCTAACTGTGGTGTGGACATGAGCACACAACAATCATGCAACAAGCTTTTGAGTCGTCCAGTGCCCAAGCATTATTGCACATGATCATGGGGGGCTTCCTACCAGAGAAGACAAGAGGAGTTCTTACCAAACCGGTACCCCGCAAGCTGCAGACTAAAGCCCAGCAGTAGCCAGGGTGCTCCTCATATAGCTCAAGATGAGGAAGAAAATAATATGTGTCCAGTTTTGATGCCATTCTTGATGCCTATAAAAGTAGTGCTGAGCCCGTCTGCCTGCAGCTTTGAATGCCTCAAGGCCGGTGGTCAGGACAGACATTGGAGGGATTATAAATACATTATCATGACCTCCTTTTTTTGATCACGTCCCCTCTTATGTGACTGGGAGTAGAGGCTGTAAATAAATGCTTTTTACCGCTACTAAATAACTCCTTTATGGAAGGATGTACTGGAGAGACTTAAGGAAAGGACTGGGGGGAAGGTTTCCCCAATAAAGCGCCATGAACTGTCCTCATAGCGTGGTGGATCGGAGCCTTTGCTGGATTTTTCACCCAGTGCCTGAGTCAGCCGAGCAGCAGCTGAGGGCTGGGATAGAGGGAGGCGGAGCGGGGAGGCTGCAGATGCCGCGGCTGCGGCGCTGCGACGCGGCGCCCAGCACCTGTCACTGCCCTCAATGGGGCCCTTGTTAGCCGGGCAATGAGAAATAGTTTCCCATTGAAGCGCTGACACTTGAGCACGCGGGAGCTTTTGCAGAATCGCTGCTTGCGTCGCTGGGCATCAATACCCAGTTTTTCTGCATCTTACACATGCTGCCGGGCCGTTCTGGTGCCACAGATGGGGTTGCGGCACCACATGCCCTGTTGATCCACAGCAGTGTGAGACAGGGACCACTCGGGGCCCAGATAGGAGATGGGAGCTTAGACACTGCTGGAAAACTGTCTTTGGGAAAGGAAAACAGCCATTGCCTGGCAGCCTGCAGTGAGTCTCTGTGCTGGCCAAATGGGAGGAGAGTCTGCTCTGTAGACACCACACTTGTGTCTCAAGGTGAGGCACTTGGGAAACACGAAAAACACTTCTAAGCTGTACTTATTACACCATATTTATGGAGATTTCATTCAAGTATAGCAAGCTAATGTGCCAGTTGATATCACCTGGGGCTGGAGCTAGTGAGGCCTACAGTGAGCAAGAGCCTGGCCCTGGAGCCTTTGAAACAGGGTCTATGGCTGGGAGCTGTGCCGTGGTTTGTGCTTCTTTCTATGTATCTTATTTTTTTGTAAAAAGGCATCTTTCTCTCAAGCCTGTGCTGGCAAAAGGAATAAATAAAGTATGGTATGACATTCTTAACAAGAAAATTCTTACATTACATTCTTACATTAGATATTTACAAATCTTCTGTGATGTTTGGATGCATATTGACTGATAGGGTTATTTCCAGCTTACTGTTGAGAATCCCCTGATGGAAAGCAGAAATCTTTTATTAGCGTGTTTGTGTTTTTATTTCAGCTTTGTGTGTGTCATTGGTATGTTTTGATTACAGGATCATTTTTGTAGTTTTTTAAGCGAAAAAATATCTGTAAGAAAAAAATAATGATAAAATGATAAAGATGTACTTTATATAATACAAAAAGTAAAATCCACAGCGGTAGATTTAGTAGATGAAGTAGAAACAGGAAATTCCAGAATAGTTTCCTTGGGATAGAGGAGTGAATGAAATCGCGTTGCATAAAACAGTTTTGCTGTTTATTAGGTTGTTATTTCTTTGTCTAGTGCAATATCAGATCCCATTTTATAACTAACACAAACTGAGATCTGTGAAGATGACAGAGTTGAAACTCTCTGAAGTAGAAACCAAATAAGATTTTTTTTAGTTATTCCGAGCCATTGGACTGTAATGTCACAGTACAGAATATTCCATTTTATCACAATTTATTCACCTTTTAAGCAAATTTATGGTTCTGTTTATAAAAAAAAATAGTCCTATGCTTGTCATACTTGATCATACACTGCATTCTTTAATGCCAAGTGCATTGCTGTGAGTGCCTGTAATTTGCCATCATCCCTGAAGATGTTCTTGAAAATGAGATGTTTCATCTCAGTGGTCATATCCTGCTGACATATAAAATAAATAAATTATCAGTTCTGTAGCATTGTTGTCAGGGTTTAAGAGGAATTTACATAGAATGCTGTGCTTCTGAGGGAATTGTCAAGTCTTAGTCTTCCAGCAAGCTACAAAACTATTATTAACATATCTTTAGCTAATGTTGTTTAGTGTTAATACTCAATGGAATATACTTTTCATTAAAATATGAGAGGTCCAAATACGTTTTACCCTCAAGCATAATATTAGCTATGCTGTTTCTTGGAATGGCTGCAATATAAAAATTAATCTAGGCTTATTTTAAATGACTTTTGTGTCACTATATAATCTTTGTATTCTTTTCTGTGAGACAAGACGAGTGGAGGCTGGAGAAAAATCTGGCAAGTGAAGTCAGTGAAAATGTATATGAAAGGCAAAAGTTTCAAAACGATGAGTTCTTACTAAGGATGAGCAATGCGGCTCCTTTGCTTTCCCAGATGCATTTGATCTCACCTAGCGTTGCTCTCCAGCACATCCTTTTCGGTGGCTGCTTGTCTCAGCCTCAACACATGAAAGAGCTACATGGGTAGTTGTATGAAGATGAAGCAGGTCCCTGAGCAGGGCAGCAGGCACTGGATTTGATGGTAGTTAAACATGTAGGGCAGTGTTGGGGCCCTGCAGCTCCCTCTGCCAGGTGGCAGAGGGAGAAACAGTGAGGAGGTTCTTGAGCCAACCAGGTATTCCTGAGAAAATGGAAGCTCTTCTGCCTGAAGCTGCAAGAAGGAGTCAGACTGGGCCAGGCAAAATAAAAATGCAGTAAATATGAAACGATTCTAGGGAGCATTGACTGCATTTGTAGCCCTGGAAATAAAACAAACGAACAAATATAAAGCAACAGGCTGCCTTCAAGAGAATTAGTTAATCTAGCGAACAGGTTAACTTATTACCATGTGGATAGAGGAGGCAGATATTCTAGTATCAGCCACTATATTGTCACTATAAGTAGGTCCACTATAAGTAGACTTCTGTTCACATGGCTGTACCCACAAAAAGACTTTGTAATCAACAGATATTTCAATGCAAAATTGGTATGTCTGAATTCGGCAATTTGAAAATAATAATTGGGAGGAAATGGGTGATAATCAGCCTGTCAAAAGTTTAAAACCATTGTGATTAGTAAAGATACAGAGTTAGAAAAAGGGATGCTTAAATTGTGTTTTAATGATGTGACCAGGGAGATGGCAGAATTAAAAAGCAGGCAAGGTGTACATGAGATTGCAAGGAGGTTGAAATAATGCAAGATAGCTAAAGGGCAGCTCAATGAGAGAGATGAGCTGTTGCTGATAAAATCAGGGCCAAGCAGTGTCGACAAGGGGCACTCATGGCTAGGGTCTTGGTGCAGATCAAACTCAGGGGTGTGGAAGAACTGTGAAATCTTCATGGAAAGAGGAAATTTATAGGGAAATGTGGTTTTGAATGTTTTGAAACTCTTTATGTGTTCAGCCTAAAGCACCCAAATGGTTTCACCTTAGTTCTTTCTTTTTAGGCAGAAGGAAGGAAGCTGACACAGGGGATGTGGTGGTTTCATTCTCCTGTCTCCTCTATCTCACCTTGGCCATGGTCTCTCCATCTGAAAGACCTGAACTTCACAGAACTGCCCAAGGAGATGGCCATAAAGTACTGCAAGGAGCAAGAGTTTCCCTGTCAAAAGATAAATGAGGTCTCAGGAGGTGTTTGACCAAAGGGCTTGTCAGTTCTTCTTACATTGTCTCAGTGATAATTTAAGTATTTTGCACCAAGTAGAAACATTCCAGCAGCAGAGTAGCCCTGGGCAATGCTATAGCCCATGAGGTAGGAGACCTCATTCACATTCCTCCTCTAGATAAGGTCAGGAGCAGATCGGATGCAGGTCTTCCTCCTCCTCTGTGATCACCCTGCTCTGTGCCCAGGAGATGGCAGGGCCAGGCTGCTGTCATCCTACCAGGTTACTCAATTCATTCTGTGTAGGATACACAAACAACCATGTCTCCTGGTGGGAGGACACATCCGAGCCTATCATCTTCTCATGACTTTACTTTTGCGTGGTGGGAGATGGTGCAAATGGCATCACTCCTCTTTTGTAAGCTGCATGTGAAGTTTATAGGACTAAATAATAAATATAGCCCTTGGGCAGCTCCAGAAAGAGAACCAGAATGACTATGATATTACTTGACAATTCTGACGAACGTATAACCACAAATGACAGGAAATGGCCTGGAGTGAGTAGCTGAGGCTCAAGATTCCTGATAACTCCAGGTTCTCTGTATGATTTGCACTGTCCAGAGCCAGATGAGGTGTGGAGAGATTCCTGAATTTCTGACACTTCGGTGCTGTTAGGCATCTCTCTGATGCCTGGGGACTCACATTGGAGACTGGAGTATCCAATTGCTCAGCAACTGCCTTGGGTATTGCCTGACTGCTGCATAACCAGGGGCACTGAGGAATCAATTTTGTGCTATGTGGGATAAAAGTGAGGGAGAGGAAGGAGGTCCATTTCAGCAGGGGCTGGAAATCAAATGCCTGAGCCCTAACTGAGCTCCCAGCCTCTGGAAGGGGCAGTTCTCTGAACAGCCTGGATTTCATCATTGCCTTTAGGAAGGAGTCAGATGCTGATCAATACTTTGCAAACTAACCTGCAAGACAAACTAGCTGTCTGACAGAAGAAAATACCAGATATCCTTTCACCTTCTTTTTCCCCCACTGCACTCAGTGAACACTTTCAACTTTTCTTTTCAAATCTGACAGCCTACAGCAAGCAGTAATAGCTTATTCATTATTTAAGTTACTGTTTCTGTAACTGGGTTAATAATAGTCCTCATAGCTAAGTACAGTACACTCTAGACAGTATAGTTAAAGTTCCCACAGAGCTTCTGTTTTTCTCAGTTTGCAATAATGTTCCCTTTATAGCTAGTTTATGAGAATGACTGTGCCACAATAGCCTATGCATAACACCGAGTGAATTAGTGTAATAAGGCTTGTTAACACCATGGAGAACATTTGTAGTAAAAGAGCTATCTGTAAATGATCTTCTAAAAAAATATTGAAAGGTCTCATGATGAGATATGTGCCTTTCTCCTCCAGAGTCAATTCCAAGTGTTGACCAGATCATTGTAGGCAGTTTGTGATTAAAAAGCTGAGATATTTTTCTCTCACACTAAGCAGAAGCTAAGGCACTAATAGAAGTAGAAGAAACGCTCAATATGGAGCCCATACTTAAAAGAGGATCTAAGGATATTTCTGTGATTCAGGTACTTTAATGTGCAGGGGCTGAAAAAAAATACTGGCATAATAAAATGCAAGAATCCTTATAATATGATAAGGACATATCAACATGACATACATAAAAGTAAATTATGCTTCTCTAAACTCCTAGAATTCTTTGAGTTAGAAAACAGTACATTAGGGTGAGATGAAGGATATAATTTATTTAGAGCGTTGAAGAGCTTTGGATAGAATTCTGCCCATGAGACTCCAAAAGAAGTCTGCTAACAAGAAGGTGAGGTAAAATCTTGTCCTGGTTTAACAACCAGGCATTGGGAATAAATGTCTGAAGCTTGACATGAAAAAAAAAATCAAGAGTGAAGAGCCCTAAGGATTTCTATAAAGACCATCCTATATCCATCCATGGGCAGGTGCCTGTGTTGTACACATATACAACATGGTGATTTTCTGAAGTTGCTGTGAGGATTTTTACACAACAAAGAGGTGATAGATAGGGCTTTTCAGAAAAGGTACTGGCTGTTTTACTGGCTCTTTTTAGACATTTTTACAGTTATTTCCTATGTCTTAAAACTGTGATCATAGTTTCTGTGGATTCGCTTAAGTATTGCATTTACTAATAACTCTGAGAATTAGACGAACAATGAAATGTCAAAATATGTTTCTGAGAAAAGCTTGATCAGAAAAGGAAAGGCTGAAGAGGATTGTTTGAAACACCAGTCAACTTTAATACCTCTAGTGGTTGTCCTAACATGACGGCAGCTGAACTTGAAATAAAAGGTAATGCATTTGAAAGAAATAATTTAAACTACTGTGACACAGTGATGGCTTCTGAATTAACTGTAATCTCTGAGGGAAAGAACTAAACGTTATTGTGAACAGCTCAGTGAAGATACTAAGCAGCAGGAGCAAAAAATGTGCCTGAGTTGCTGAAGTGGGGGTTTTGTTAAGAAGAAAGTAAGAATTTATCTGCCCTCGCTCATAGATTTGGCTGCACATGTAGCCACATGTGCACATATAGACATGGCTCTTCAGCTTCCTTATTGCGTGTGGCTTTGGATAATGCATGAAAAAATGTGAGCTTGTCAAAAGAATATCTGAATTATTCACCTTTCCCAAGGAAGCAAATGGTCTGAGGGTGTGGAAGTTGCTCACTTGCATCTGTCTAGGAGGCCATCAGTCTCTGGCAAAGAGTCACAAGTCAGGAGCCTGGAAAGACCCGGGTTGGCATAAGGGGTACCTGAGCACTCAAACTTAGCATTGGCATTGGTCCTTCTTCTCCTTTCCAGAATATTTCCTATTGCTTGAGCCAAAATTTCCCCCTGTCATTTTCCACTCAGAATAATGGCCTATCTTCCCTCTCATATTCACTAATTAATATCGTATTTGTGGTCTGGTTCATAAAGCCCTATGGGAATGTGAAACTGTCAGCCAGAGCTTGTGAAGAAACCCTGCAAGAGATGGGCAAAGGTGAAGGCAGAGCAGAGCGAAGAGCAGAGAGGAGGCAGCCCGAGCAGAGGGACATGGGGCCCCTGGCCAGGCCGGGCAGCCTCTCAGCGGCCTCTCTTCAGCCAGGAGGTCCTGCTCTGTCTCCAGGTCTGTGGTCCCTCACACGTTGGTTTACAGTTAGCTCGCTATTAAGATCAATAGAGGAAGCTCATAACTCAGTGGTTTTGTTGCAGTTTCCCTGGCTTTGACACAGCAAGATAACCTCCACAAAATGCAAACTGAAGCATGGTTATCTTTGCAACCAGAAGGGCTAAATACTTCATTAGCTTTTTAAATGAAAGCTTAGGTTCTGGAGAAAGCCATCAAATCTGCAGGAAGGACCTAATTCCTCCCACATTTTCATGAGCACAGAGGATCAGCCCGTCAGACAGTGTTCATCTTGTCCTAGAAAACAAGGAAAAGGGGACAATCACATTTAAAAGGTAACACATTTAATGCAAAGAAAGTGAATCATTTTGAAGCGAGCAGTAACACACCCATGGAATTCACAGTGAAAGTTATTACAGGGCCAAAGACTTCTGCAAGATTAGACAAGAATTAGCCATTTATACAAATGATGTTTGCAGCTGCACTGGATAACAATGTCTGTAAATGATGGTAAAAGAAAAATGGTTTCCCTTGAGGACCACATGGTCCTGGTCCTGGTCCTGGTCTGGCCTAACGGGCTGGGCTCTGTTCAAGCCAG
>JAUBOD010000954.1:433023-455735 GCA_032353885.1 Nothura maculosa
CTGAGAGCTGCCTCTCATCTGCTCCCTGCCTGCACACCCCAGCCCAGGGAACCCTGAGCCCAGCATGTTGGCAAAAAGAGGCTGCTTTCTCCCTAAACCACCTGCTTGCCAGCAGGGATATGCTCCAAGCTGGGCCTGCTTTGGAGCGCCCATCAGTGAGAGCTCCATAGCCTTTCTTCTCATCTGCCTATGGAAGCTCCCTGTGCATGGACACCCCATGGTCCCCAGTGCATGGACACCGTGTGGTCCCCAGTGGGTGGACACCCTGTGGTCCCAGCATGTGGACACCACGTAGTTCCTGACACGTGGACACCGCGGAATCTCCGCTTTGTGCCCGGCAGCACCAGGCACCGGTGACAGCCCCGGTTCTGCTGAGAGCCCTCTCCGTGCCCGCGCTGTCAGGAACACAGCTGCTTAATGATCTGAAAAGACACAACAAATTTGTGACGCTGGTTTTATCTTTTTATTGGCACCAGGAGTCCTGTGCCAGGAATAAGGGAAGGCCATACTTTTTAAGAGACTGTGAAGCTGAGGACATACTCATCGTTGCTGCCAGGCATGGGTCCTGCAGCCTCGGAGGAGGCAAAATGCACCCTATGGGAAATCCCCCTGCTCCCGCTGCGGAGCCAGCAGCCAAGCAAGGATCACACACTGCCCAGTGAGCTTTTGCTCCTGGCTTTATTGCTTGTAGGATTAAATAAAGGTTTCTGATTACTTTTCCTAAAGTAACCTTTTCTCTTCCTACTTTCTTAGTTGCTCTCAGACAGGGCTGTGTGCATTACTGCATGCGGAGCTGCTTGCTCACCGGATTAGCAGCCCGGAATATCCAGAGCTGGCCTGCTCTGCAGGCACGAAGGTCTGTAACCTCCTGTGCACCAAGAGACTCTCCTTCCCCTTCAATCTTCCCACACACGCTTTCCCATGGCTTCCCCTCCGTACTCTCATTCCAGTGAGTCACTTCCCCATCTACCTCCAGCCCAGGTGCTGACAGCCCCACCGGGTTGTTAAGCACATTACCCAAGTGACTTGCTGAATCGAGACTGTGTTAAAGTATTTCCTTTTTGTTGACTTTTTCAAAGATTTCCTGTCTCTTTTTCTTTTCCCGTCTCCTTTTTTTTTTTTTTCCCAATGATTCATCACATCTACAAATTAGCTTGGTCTGCAGACTCTGCTGTTGTCTTCCAGTGCTGGCCAAGCCAAGGAGAGGTGCTTGCAAATAATTTTTTTTTCACTACTCTGCAGTGAAAGAGAGGGATGTAATTCCTCCTTGGAAATATAGGTACAGTCCAGTATCTACATAATAGGGTCCAGCATGGCTATATGGAAATCACTGTGGGAGAGAAACTCAAAAGCCTGTGTTAGGAAACAGATCGTTGTGAAGTAAGGTCCAGACTTGAACACTTTTGGTGCTTCGGCTAGTGCACTATGTCTGTGAGGAGGTTGAAAAGGACACTGAATTTTACTCTTTTAATAACAGGAAAACAAACCTTCAGCATGAACTAGCAACTTCTATTGCAGCACTTGCTGCTTTAGCTGGGTCTACATTATATATATAAAAAATGTAGCCTAAATTTCTACAGATAAAACTCAACAGGATTTGGTAATGGCAACACCTACATTCAGTAAATGTATTAAGAACAAAAACCTTGTGAGGTCACTCCTATGAGAAAGGCACTTGTAGAGAAATCTCTGAAAAATCCTATGGACATTGTACATGGAGCCCTTCCACACAATTCAGAAACCCTTTATATATGTGCATATATAAGTATATGTATATATGCACACATATAAATACATGCACATACATAAAAATATAAATTGCTAATATTATGGATTAACTTATGGGTTTAATATAGACATGATTTTTAGATAATTTTTTTTACATATGTATATAAGAATTTCATATATACATATACATATGTATATAAGAATGTATGTTGTGAATTTCAATGTAGTTGATTATTCTTTACTCACATTTGCATTTGTGAAGGGAATTCACGGATTCTTTGACATGCTGTTTCGGTCTTGGTCCTTCCTTTGTATATAGAAACTCTAAAATTACTAATGTATAACCTGAAAGCAAATAAATATTAATATTTGCAACATAAACCCTGCTACTCCTGCTGCATCCTGCTTTACAGGATACAAGGACCATGAAAAGCAGTCAAAACAATGAAAGCTTAATTATTCTTTACTAATTACTGTCTTAAATAAATTAAATAAATTAACAAATTAAATGGCAAGAGTGTCTGTAATAAAAATGACATCATGTATGATATAATTAAATACACAAAGCCATGTTCAAATAGCTGTAAGTACCTAGCTAAATCAAATCAACAAAAAAGTCTAAGACAATATTGATACTTTGGCCATACATCGCACTGTTGTGAATAAAAGTTTGTCACAGAAATCATACTAGGTTTAATTGCAAGTATCTGGCACATTTAGATTTATTTTGGATTTTTATTATTATTTATTTTAATTTCCATTGTAGTAAAAGTCCATAAGAATGTTATCCTGGGGAGTTGGCATATTTGGCAGGGGGTGTGAAACAAAAACTAGTCCATCAGTGTGTAAAATCACCTTTTAATGTTTCTGGAGTTTTTTAAGAGCTGTCTAAATCTCATGTGACCGCTACATGTTTTGTCTTCAGCATTTTTGCCTCGATGTGATCCCAACAAAACATCTTAATTTAGCGATGCCATCACGACTTCACCACGAGCGGTGCAGTGAGCGCAGCTCTGCGGCAGGACACGCATTTGCATGTGCTCCAGGGATGAGTCGCATCCTCAGCCGGGGCTTTCCCTTCCTACAGGTGCAAAGGATTTCAGCGTTTGTTCTCGCTGACACCTTTTCTATGGGCTGTGGCACAAAGCAGGTGTTTCTGGCATTAAAAGGGGAACATACACAGCCTATGTGCTGACAGAGACCAAATGGGAGCAGCGTGAGCGGCAGCTAATGAAAACACTTTCAAAGCTGTACAGCTATGCCGTATTATTTAATAGCATGGAACTTGCTGAGCTTTTCCTTGCTGCTGATAAATTCCCTTTCTATCATCTGCGGGCCATGGTGCCCGATGCAGGGACCATGCACTTGCTCGCTGCCACCTCTGCTCTTGTTGCTGCTCATCCCAGTGCCCTGCCCAGCGACATCCACAGAGCCCTGTCAGCACCACAGAGCCCTGTCACCACTTCTCTTTTTCCCTTTTCTTTTCATTTTTTTTTCCTGCTCACCTGCAGTAGTCTCCGTTCACATTGTTTTATGGTACTTTAGACATCGCGTTTTAACAGCTAAACATAAAAGCCACTGAAAGCATAAACAGGAAACTTGTGTTTAGGTGGGAGTGCCTAGGAATTTTATACTGCTGACCACAGAGGCCATGGGAGAACGGAAATAGGAAAAACACTGTAAATACCTGGGTGACTAATGACTTGGTCTGCTCATCTGGCTTTTCGGAACATGAAAAGTTCAGCGTCTTCCAGGCAAAATACGGCAAGGAAGGCAAGACCATTTCTCCCTGTGCCCCTGTGAGGCCGGTCCCCTGTTGCAGCGCAGCGTTCCCAGCTCGTTTTACAGAAAGAGCAGCTCGTTTCTATGCAGCTGGGCCGTGAAATGGCCAAACAAACCCACCATAAATTGTCCCCCCGCCTGCAGGGCTAATGAGGGGGACGGCGGAGAGAGGTGCTGCGCTGTGGAAGGGCAGACACCGGCTCCCTGCGTTCCCAGCAACGAGAGGATTGAGCTGAACGTGGCCAGACGCGCGCGGCCTCGCCGTGTGCTGGGGCAGCAGCTGCGCGCGGTGCCGCCTTTGTCCCGCGCTGCCTCCCTCGGGGATTCCCATTGTGGCCAAGGGGCCCCGGCGGGGCCGTGGGCTCCTGTGCTCTCCTTTATTGCCGGGCGCGTGACTTGGAAGGGGTTTGTCCCAGCCGGCGGCATCGCCTTTGCTCGTGGGCACCTCTCGTGCCATGGAGGCAGGCAGCATTCCCAGGGCGGCCTCTGGGAATGGCAGCGTGGGGCACTCGGGGTCCCCGTGTGTCACCTCGTGGCCCCAGTGGTGCTCCCTCGGCCACAACATCTGCTCCCGCTATTTAGAGCGGGCTCCAGCCTCACTCCGGAGCCCAGGCAGCTTTCTCGCATTAAAGCTCTGGTTTGGCAGCAGGGTAAGAACAGATGACAACTCTCTGAGCTTGCACCAGGCTCCATCCTTGATGACTGCATTTCCCATAGCTTTTCCTTGGGTTTTAATATAAACCCAAGTCATGCTGATGTGCCTAGACAGCTTGAGAGGAGGATCAGAATAGAGATGATCAGGCCCTGCTTCAGCCACTGAGTCCTGCTGATCCTGAATGTATTACTAAGTGGGGATGCGAATTACACACAGAAAGATAAACACACCTCCAAACCCAGACCAGAGTTTCATCCCTAATGAACTCGTAGTCTAACCGCTGAAACAATGAGGTGATCCAGTGATTTTTGACAGGGAATCTGTGAGGAAAACTGTTTTAACACCGAGGCATGTTCATTTCTAGACTGCATAAATACCAAACTTTCCATTAATACAAATATGCATATGCATATCCATATCTATGTTTTGCATATAGATATATATATGAGATAGAAATAATTATAATTTGACTCATTCTTCATAATAGTTACCTTCTCCTATACAGTTATAGAAATACAAAGGGAAAGTTGCTGTGAATATAGAACAAGAGGCCAAACTTCTACAATTATTTCTTTCTTCTTCCACTAACGCAATAGTGATTAAAGATGCTGGGTCATCTTAAGTATCCTTTTCTCTGAGCAACAGATATAGCTCAAGAAACAGCAGTACAACTTGGTCAACATTATGTTACCGTGCTGATCTGAGAGGCCCCGTGTCTGCTAAGCATGCACTATGGTACCTGAGGCAATCAGGGAGACTCACAGATGTCCGAGGAAATAGCTAAACACCTGGCACATAGGTGCAAAACTACCTTGGGAAGAGGCTGCCCCAAAGCGAAAGTCACAGAGGAATGTGATTGCAGTTGCAGTTTTGAATCTTTTGACTCCCCTCCACTCCTCCTGCAATGCAGGGCCCTGAGTGAGGGCCACACATTCCTTTTACACAGGCTGCAGAGCAGCACCGTGCTCGGACGTTGACAAAGCAAGCAAGGAACTGCATCAGTCAGCCAACGGGAGACACACTTTGGGCATCTGAATCCGCGTGGGAAGGATCTCTCCTTCCACCCAGCCCATGACTATGCCATTGCAGCTCACATAGCTGCAATGATGTCGTGTCCAGAAGTGTCTGGTGGACAAAACACTTCCTAGGATTTTGCTTCTAAACCCCCTCCCTGTGTAACAGAGAGCAGGGCCTGCAGCCCAGGACTCTTGCCCGTTAAACACCCAGGCCGCCGCGCTCCAAACTGAGGGATTCCTGTTGCAGCCCTCCCTTCCTCTTGGTGCGCAGTGATTAAATATTCATTGGCGCGGGGAGCAGCGCAGGCCCCCGGGCCCAGCACCCCCACCCCGGCCTGCAGGGCCCTTTTCACTCAGAGCCACTGAATATTTAATCACCTCATACAAAGCAGAGCTTTAGCGGGGAAGCCGGGGAGGGACCCAGACAGTGAGAGCTGCTGATGAAGGTAGAGCGCTGAGGGACCTGATCCCAGGCCCCCCTCCAAAGCAGGCAGAGGAAGGATTTAAACACTCATCTCAGCATGGCTGCTAGTGTTTTAGCTATTCACAACAGAGGATGTGACACTTCCTTTCTGTTCTCTCCTCCGCTCAGTCTTTTATGCTGGTTTAGCTGTGGTTTAGGCACCGTGGAGTCCAGCAGGAAGGCGGAATGAGGAATGCTTCATTTGTGCCCTGAAAACTGTACAAAATGAATGGATGAAAATTTGATGAGAAGTTTTTCAACCATTCAAGCACCTCTCTTAATAATTCAGATGTTTGATTTTTTTTTCTTCAGCATGCAGTATGGATTAGCATGCTTTTGAGACGATACGGAAACTTTGGTTTTCAGAAAAGAAAAAACTCTGAAGACTATAAAATAAAAACAACCTGTAGGTTTATTCCACTATTATGTGAGCTTCTATTCTCCTGATTCTCTTAACTGTGGCTGGCACAGTCTTTGCACTGAAATTTCAGCATATAGGGAATTTTTGCAGCCAACCTCTAATAAAAAAGTTCACGACGGAAATGCTGACAGGCAGTGATCAAAGCAGCACCCTCAGGTGTTGCTGTGATATACTGCTTGCTTACTAAAACACAGCAGTTCAAAAAGCCTGGCTGTACTTAATTGGAATATACAGTATTTCCATCTTGTAGAGCTCAGCACTAAAGGGGTTTCTCATTTCCTTCCCTCTGCCATTGCTCTGCTAGTTGCTCAGAAGACATTTAGGACACCAATTTTTGGTGCTTCAGCTCGAACAAAGATCCCAGGACTAGCCTCGGGATGTACTTCAGCTTTATGGCAAGGCTGCTCTGTGGATACTCATCCTCTTTTCCACTCAGCCCATCCTCTCCTCTTCACAGCTGCATGGAGCAGCTCTTCCCTCGTGCTAGACAACAGCAGCTGGACACCAGTAACGTCACCTGTCTGTATGAAGAAGTGACACTAATGATAGACATACAGATAGACATAAGCATGGATGTAGTTTTGGCAGCTTTAAAGCAATTCAACATCCAGCCAGGGAACTTTCGCTTTGGCCAACGCAGGCTCTACCAGTCACCTTTTATGACCTGCTCATCTAGAGCTTTGAGTATTGTTTGTGTTAATACTTAAAGTCCACAGCTCATTCTCTGAAATGGGGATGTATCTAGAATTCTAGTTTGGGTTTTGCCTGGCTATTAGGGATAAAATTCATGTCTCAAGCAACAGACATATCATGAGAGAACGCAGCACTGTGCCTCATCTTCATTTTAAGTCACTGCTACAGAGCAGTGACCGTGAAATGAGACCTTTTTGAAAAGTAGCTTCCTAGAATTTTTCCAGTGTGAACGAAACAAAATGTTTTCTAAATTCACCTTCTTAGAATCAGCTAAGCTGTTTTGGCAAAAAAAAAAAAATCTGAAAATTCAGCCTTAGGCATACACCTGCAGTATAAAATATCAGCCCAAATGGTTAAAGTTTGGTAAAGTCTGAAAGTGTGGTTTAATAATAGGAAATACTGGGCAAAATTCATATCATGCAGCACTACTAGCCCTGCCTATAAAAAATATTTCCTTATGTGTACTAAAGGGCTTTATACCAACTGGTATTGCAGATGTAGTCAGTGTTTCCTAGTGTGAAATAGCTCAGTAATTTTGACTGTTTGAAAATTACCAAGTGCAACTAGACAACATTAATGGAATAATCCCTTGATGAATTTACTTTTTATATAAAAGTTTGCTTTGAATTATGTTGAAGGAAAATGAATCTTTAAATCAACTCATTTCCATTTAATTACTTAGATATTAGTTAAAAACAGCTGAACTGACTTTTTGTTTTTAATTGTGAAAATTCTCTTCCAGGCTGAACTTTTCTATGCCAAGTTTCAGTGCTGAGCACATTTTTACGGTCTAGTTATAAACCTTAGAAAAACAACGTTTATAGGAAATGTTGACACAACCTTAACTAAAGTGGTGCTAGCTGACACCTCTATATTTTCAATTTGGGGATTTCTACTGGGAAAATATAAACGCTAATGCAGTAAAGGAAGCCAACTATAATAAAACCCTCATAGTCTTCCTGTTCACCCCATGAAGACCTACTTCAAAAAGCACCAACTCAGACTAGGGATGAGTTGAAGTTAACTGCATTCCTCTGAGAGTATTAAAAATTACCTGCAGGTAGTTCAGTCTTATAGTTACTTGCAAGACTTCAGTGAAAGTCTTGTGAATATTCATTAGAAAAAAATGAAAAGAAAATGAGAATGTGCCTATGTTTGAAAAGGGTGCTAGTCCATTTATATACCTCCCAGTACAACATGAAAAGAAGAAAATAGATTTTATAGATACCAGAAAAATAAATGTAAGTACACACAGGGGACAAATAAAATGATAGAAAGTGAAAATGAAGTTAACTTTGTTACCTGAATCTCACCTCAAATAAATTCATAAAAGACTGTGGCAACTCGATGTAGCCTTCCTTCAGCATTACAGTGTTAGTATGGATTCATGAGCTAAGACCAGAACGACTCTGTCTGGACAGTTTCTGAGTCTTAAAGAGAGAGATCTGAATGTCTTTGGTAGTTAATCCTGCCTCAGGAATGAAAGTCAATCGTATTAGTGATATAGAAAATAGGTTGCTTTGTTGGCTGCTTTGAATTCTGTTTTATTCTGATAATAAAACAACAGCACTGTGGTGCTGAGCGTATGTGCTTAGAGTGTTGGGGAAAGGATGCAGAAAAAGATGGTAAACTCAGAATTTGAAGATTAAGTTCAGAGAGAAAAATAAACTATATTGTTTAAGCAAAACTTGTGCTACATCAACCTGACTGCCTTCTGTGATGAGATCACTGACTGCAGTTGAGGAGAGCACAACAGATGTTGTTTTCCTTGGTTTTAGCAAGACTGGGTGTGTGGCAAGCAGCCTATGCCACCAAGATGAGAGGATAGATGCTCAAAGTCTATCAGGAAACTAGATGAGTAGTCTTCTAGAATAGACAGTGGAGTCGATGTTGTTTAACATCCTCCTTAGTTGCTTGGATGTTGATCTAGGCCAGTGGGTAATATGCTGGAGGGAAAAGCTTCAATTCTGGAGGACCTTGAGAAGCTGAATAAATGTCTATGAGGAATCTCGCGAAGATCAACAAAGGGATAAATATCACAGTACAGTCTGGAGTCCAAGTGTTGAGCAGCAGTTCAGCAGCAAAGGAGCTGGAAGTCCTGGCCCACAGCAGGTTGAACATGAGTCAGCAACAGGCCCTGGGGCAATGAAAGCCAGCTGCACACTAAGCTGGATTAACAAAACTGAAGTCAGCAGTCAGGAGAAGTGACTGTTTCCTTCTACTTGGCACCCGTGAGACCTCATGAGATGCTGTGTCCAATCTGGTCCCTCTGATACTAGAGAGATGTTGATAGATTGCAGACACTCCAGCAGAAGCCTGCCAGGATGGTCGGGGGCCAGAGCACACAGCTAGGAGAAGGGTCAGAGAGAGCTGGCGCTGTGGAGGCTGGAGAAAAGAAGCACAAGGGAAGTCCTATTGCTGTCTTCAGTTACCTAGTGAGTGACTGCAGAGAAGAAAAAGCTGACTCCTCTCAAAGGTGCACAATAAAAGGATAAGAGGCAAGACAAACATCTAAAAGGGAAATTCCAATTGAAAAAAAATCATAGTGAGAACAGTTAAACACTGGAACAGGCTGCACAGAGACATTGTGATATCTGTGTTCTTTGAGATATTCAAAACTTGGCTGAATATATTGGCCCTGGTTTTGAGAGTAGTTTGGAAGACTTCTCCAGAAGTCCTTTTGAACCTGAATGATTCTGTCTTTCTAACTATTTGCTGTTTAAAAATCACCTAGTCATGACAGTTTAAGAACTGGGTGAGGGAACCAAGACAGACAGTTGTCACATCTGTCATTTATTTGCACTGTGGAATGGGACTCTGGTCTTCTAAGCAGCATTTTGAGGGCTTTCAGGTGCCAAAATCCTCCTTTGGACAGACCAGCTGTCAATGAGGACGGATCCTTGCCTACCTCTAATGGTGAAGTCCTTTCTGCTTTTAAAGGAAGGTACTCTGAAGGCAATATGGGCATTAGAAAATACTGGCCTAACTTTTTCTTTCATTAATATTGTATGTAACCTTCACCTCTTTGGAGGTGAACACTAAAAGCTATATGCAAAGCCAAAATTACAGTAAATAAATGCAAAACATTTTGACCAAGTCTTACATCTCTAATGACCTCTCCTTATAAAGCTGTAACCTACTCTATTTCATGCAGTTAATAAACTGTAGCATTTTAGTTCAATGAGGCACTTGCTGCTTTTATCGTTACTTTTGTATTGTCTAATTGTCCATTTTGGAGGCAATTTGGATTACATCCTAATTAAAGCCAGCTGTACCTGACCTTCTGCAGCTCGCAAGTGACCTCTTACTAAGGTATCTCTACATACAGAAAATGCTTTGGATTTTTTTTAAAATTTGCTAACATTTTAGCCTTGCTGGCAGCAATTTATATTGTTTCTGCCCCCTGACTCCTTCTTCTTCTATTTCCTCAAAAGGTTTCACAAGATATCACAGTAACCTTGGCAAAAATGTGCAGTCTATCTTAAGGTTAAAGCTAAACTTCTGTAGTACATTATTTTGAGGTCTAAAAGAAAGATAGTAAGTTTCAGTATGTACCTGTCAGTACTAAATGATTGTTCATTTCCTGTGAATTGGGAATAAAGTAATAACATACATCTGGTGAGCTGAGACATGTTGCTTATTTCTTTTTCTTCTCTGAGCCGTATCCTATACCAGCTGCGAGACCTCACCATGCAGAATCCCCAAATACTTTTAAGGAAAATTAAAACAAAGGAGCACAGGAGTGGAAGGGACCCCCTGGGTCTCCAAGCCCAGTCCCTGTATCGTGTCACTCGATGTCTTTCATCAACTGCTCACACTCCATCTCAGAGCCCTTTCAGTGCCCCTGTGCTCACGTTGGAAGCCTGCTCTTCCCAGCACTGATTGCTCCCCTGGCTAGAAAACATCTTTAGGTTTCCAGGTAAAATGTATTCATGGAGAGTTTATGCCCATTTGTTCTTGTGCCAACACTTCACTTTATCTTCAAAAGATCTTTTCCTTCCACAATGCTTAACCTCTTGGTGTGTTTGTGGAGAACAATGACATTCTGCATCGGCTTTTGTTTTGCTACAATAAATAAGCCAAACTCTTCTGGGCTTCTTGTGCAAAACAGGCTTTCCATGCCCCATCAGCTGCCTCTTCCTGCACTATCTCCAGGTCGTGTTTGACCCAGAGAGCTGTTGCTGGAGGTTATATTTCAGGCCAACTGATTTTGTTCCTTGCATTTTCTTATGTGAATCAGCCAGAAAGATGTGCTAAAGGGATATACATCACAGGATGTACTGACTACTTTGAGAAAAATCCAATTACAAGTATTTTTAAATGTTAGAAGCTTGTGAGCTTTGCAAAACAGTGGGGTTCTGTTGCTGGGTTCAGAAGCAAACACATGAGAGCCCAGTACAACAGCCTGGCACAGGAGGCTGAGGTCTGGAAACACCCGGTTACCAGAATGAGGATTGTCCAAGGGAGAGGTGAAGCAGCAATTTTCTATTGGACTGCAAGGGATAATGGAGCAAGTGATTAGACTTATCATCAAGCTCAGATCTTTATATTCTCTCAGCATGAAAAACCCTTGACACATAATGATACATATTTACAAGAACACAGAATTCAATCTGTGATTTTTTTCACAGAGTCGTATCTGCAAACACAAAGTATGGCAAGTGGAATTTGCTTTACACTGTAAATACTGTTTACTTCCTCCATATCCCTAAGTCAGAACAATGGAAATATATAATCAGACTGATCAGGGAGAGAAAGGATTCACATGCACTTAGGCTGAACAGTCCCTGTGCAATTTAATGTAGAAGTTCAGATTTTGTGTTCTCATTGTTCATTTCTAAGCTGTGACTTGAATAGAATGCTTTGGGCATAAAAAAGGAAAAAAAAAATCTTGTTGACTGAATGCTGGTAGGCAACCTTTAAAGGAATAAAATTTAAATATTTGTATTTCTTATTATGGTACCAGAATGAGAAATTTCTTTAGAGTTTCACAGGGGATTCCAAAAATTAAGACTCTCTTTTCATGACTCTTGCCAGCGTTGGGCTATGCCCAGTAGAGTACTTTTCTTTAGTGTCATGCACAGCATAAATATCATAGTTTTATCTGATAGTAATGAATCTCACGGACAAATCGTTCTTTTCCAGCCCTTTCATATTATATTCATAAAGTGCAGCTTGAATCATTAAACTAACATTAGGCTTACAACAGCATTCAGAAGAGAGCTGAATGGGGATGTCCCTGTTGGATTAAATGTAATGCTCCCACTGCAGAAAATGGCTGGCTCAGGCACATGCAGGGGGCTGCCTCAACTGCACTATTTGTTCCCAGACAGGAGGAAAAAAAAAACAAAAAAAAAGGAAGAAAAAGATGTGGTTTGTTCCATTTTTCTTTATTTAAGAAGCATGTTTACAGTGATTGCTCAAATGCACTTGTGTTAGTCAAACCCTTTGTACCTTTTCTGCCCTTTGTGGTTCTGTGGACACATGAGTGCTGTCTTTCTGCATGTAAATCTCGGTGTGTTTTGAAGATATTTTTCCTCTGTGACCTGCTTCTTGGGCTGGCTAGGGCTCGGATTACAGTGGTTTTCAGTGGACATTCAGCGCATGCTGGTACTTTCTCAGGCAGGAATGACCTCTTGAAGTCAGAGCTGTAAAGTGTAGCTACTGTGTTTGCTCAGTTGAGGGACAAATCCTGCTCCAGTGCTCTCATATTCTCAGGCTGGTTGTGAACTTTTCTGTTTTGCTTATACTGTGCTCCAATTTCTCATCTTCCTGCAGCATTGCCTGTACAAGAGCCTCTTGAAAAATGACTGATTCAGGGCTAGGTCTGGGTCAGACACACACCCATATTTGTATGTCAGCTTAACCATAATGTCCCATAAATGAGAAATCAGCCACACTGATTCAGCCAGCATTTGCTATGCTGGGTAACCTTTTTTTTATTCTCATATCTACAAATGAGGCTATTTCAGGAACTGAGAGTAATTTGCTACGAGCAACAAAGTTTATATAGCCAACATAAACAATCCTATGCTTGCCTCATGCCAGGGAAGGAGGGAAGGGGGTGGTATTTCTTCTGCTACCGACATAGGCTCTTTTGCTTGAACAATATTTTTGCCAGATGCTACCATATTTAACCTCCCACAATGTCGCTGTTTATTTAAGGCCAATATAAAACACCTCTGGCCCTGCTCTTAGATTTTTCAGTCACTCGGTTGCCTTTCAGGTATCCCTTTAAGCACATTTTTTGTGGTGCCTTTGGAATCACCAACTTGGTTCCTTTAAACAAAACACTTCCTGGCAACGATGACACCATCATTGGAGGGCAAGGAAATGGGCTATATCTCCGTGCTTTCTGTGCACCCTGTTCTCATCACCAAAGGTCTACCTGGCCAAGGACCTGTGGTGACGAGACCTGGACCTTGCCACCAACATAGATCAGTTGTGACTACTTAGAGGAAAGTGCAGAATAAGTGTAGCTTGCACCTTGCCTAATGTGTGCTTGAGCTCCTGGCAATAGTTTGGCCTGAAGCCGGATTGGTTTCTTTTATCAGATCGACTTATGAAAAATGCACTTCTGGATTTTGCTCTGCACATTTTTTTTACAGTATATAAAATGTACTTGCAACTATAAATCATCCCCCACTTTCTGTTTGATTTTAAATCAGATACTTGTAGCAGTAAAAATAAGCTCCAAATCCTTATAGATGGTTGACTAAGTTTTTTTGGATAATGGTGTATGGGCAGCCAACACAGCCTCAGCTTTCTATCGAACATGGTTGGTTTTCACCCCTAACTTCAGGCTGAAACCCCTCCCCTGTGTGAGAGTAGTGACGGTTTTGCATGTGCCATGTGCATTTGCAACCTGCTCTGTGCAAATTACCCAGTCCAGCACACGCTGGAGCAGAACTGCGCTCCAACCAAAGCCCTCCCAATGGCATCGAGCTGCTCTGCCAGCAGCTGCGGCTGTGGAGGAGCTGCCAGCACGAGGAGACACTGATCCACAGCCTGGGGATGCTCCAGCAGGAGCATCCGGAGGGTCCGCACGGGCAGCTGGATCAGACAGGGAGAGCCATCAAGTCAGGCAGCTCCTCCCTTCCTCCCTCCCTCCCTTCCTTCCCCTTCCTTCTCCTTCCTTCCCTTTCCTTCCTTTTCCTTCCTTTTCCTCCCTTCCTTTCTTCCTCCATAAATAAATGTTTCTGCCTTTCCCTGCTGCACTGTGCAATAATCACAGCCACTTTTGGTTTCCCAGCTCTCACAGAGCACTTATTCATTCCTATTTTAGCTCCTGCCTCAGGATGACTGGTGTGAACTGCTGTCACGCTGCTCTCTCTCTATTCTGGTCTGGGCTTCTGGGAGCTTCCTTCACCTCCAGAAACATCCGCTAGTTCCTTCCCAGTGGCCCAAGTCCTTAGTCGTTCCAACAAGTGCATCTTCTTAATGGCACTAGGAAAATTTTTAAGCCAATAATAGGCTCTGTTTTTACTGGTCTTTTCACAAATTGTGCTGAGCTGAGGGCATGATGAGAGTGCTAATAATAATTGGCTTGCTCGGGGAATGGACAGAATGAGACACACTGCATCAAGATACGTATGCAGGCGGTGAGATCTGGACTGTGGAGGAAGTTACAGTCCCCAAGAGGGTAGAAAGGGACATGACTGTGACTTCTCTCATGGTGGGCATTGCTAAACATCAAACAAGGGTGTTCTGAGACTCTCTGTGCACAAATAGAAGAATCAGCCAAAGGACTTTTATTATTTTGTTTTATGAATGGGAGGTCTTGACAATCCAGATACTGACTGGTAGGAGAACGCAGCAGAATGCAGACAGTCCAGCAACTGCTTGGAATCACTGGGGATGATTTTTATAAAAGTAGAGGAAGGAACCCAACAGAAGAGATCTCTAGATTTTAGGCTAAGCAGCAAAGGAGAATTGCTTGAGAGCGCGAAGGTGAAAGGCACGATGTGTAAGAGGAACCTTGGAATCATGAGGTATGATACTTGCTAAGAAATTAAGGGGAAAAAAGTAATGGACTAAAAGTGTAGAGATATCAACAAACTTAGATAACTAGTAGCTAAGTAGACATGAGCAACTATGAGTGGACATCCGGCAATTTGCCAAAGACAAGTTTTTAATGAGGAAAGTATATATTGTTTCACTTCAAGTGTGAAAAGAGAATAAATTGTTTACACCACGGTCATTGATAATATATGCTAAAAGAAAGTAAAAGCAAAACAAGTCAGATCACTCA
This sequence comes from Nothura maculosa, assembly GCA_032353885.1. Classification (NCBI taxonomy): domain Eukaryota; kingdom Metazoa; phylum Chordata; class Aves; order Tinamiformes; family Tinamidae; genus Nothura; species Nothura maculosa. Next base: position 448,033 of record JAUBOD010000954.1, read on the forward strand.
TGACACTAGGAAAAAAATAGCTTGTTCATACAGGACAAGTTCTGGTGGGGGTTTGTTTTTGTTTGTTTTCCCTGATCCAAAATTAGACATAAAGTCAAGAGACATAAGGGTAACAAGTTCATTAGTAATAAGACAGTATCCAAAAAAGGAATGGAAAGGGAAAGAAAGCTACAAAGTCAAGAAAGCTGAGCAATTTTTATTTTTATTTATTTATATATATTTTTTTTAAATCAGGCTTCAATCAGAAGATAACTGTGATCACCTCTTTATCCTCATTAACACTAATGATCACAAGGTGTGATTTCAGCTTATACTAACTAGCAAATAGGTTAAGGGATATTTGGAAGGGTATTGTGTTCTCAGATTGCCTTGGCCTTATAAACTTAATCTGTGATTAAAACTACTCCAGGAGGGAACAAAACTTTGGTTGGACAACCATATCTAGATGCAACTTCAGCAGTTTTTATTTGTTGTAATGCAGGTATTTTTTTGAGGGATTCCACAGGATTCTGTTCAGTTTCCCTTTCTGCTTGATGATTTTACTGAGGAGCTGAATAAAGAAGCATATTTATTAAGCAGATGATCATCATAGAAGATGATGTGAAAACGGAGGGACTGCAGATGAATTGTGTGACAGGTTTAGAATTAAAAATGATCTGGACAAATGAAGAAGTGGTCTGGAAAAATAAAGAGAAAAGAATAGGTGCAAGCACAAAGAATTGCCCCTAGGCAGGATGGATGTCCTGAACACACACAGGCTGAGGTGCTGGCTGTTTCTTACCTTACCTGTCAGCTCTTCAGAAAGGAGCCTGCAGCTGTAGTAGCAAGGAGCAGGAGTCCGTGAAGTCAGGCCTGGCAAAAGAGGAAACACAACACGGCGCTGTGTAAACGGCAGTGTAGGTTGGAAGGCACACCAGGATTTCCATCTGCTCTGTTCAGCACTGCGAGGGTCTCAGCTGGAGATTTGTGCTCAGTTATACTCAATGTTCCTTAAAAAAAAGCCTGTGAACTCATTGCGATGATCCGAAAGAGGGCAACAGGAATGGTTAGAAGTGAGGGAAATCGTTCTTCCTTTTCCTGGGAGGAAAGACTGAAAGAAACAGCTTTGCGTGGCTGCAAGGGAAGATAAATGAGAGAAGGAAAAGGAATGTAGCTCTTCAAATACACTGAGACCATATGAAGATGAAATACTCTTTTCTTCAAAACCACTTGTTCAAATCATAGCAAATGATTTCCTTTTTCAGCAATAAGCAAAATTTCCCAGGAGCAGCAATAGTGGGAGAGCCAGGTTAGGTTCTCTGGGATGGGGAAATCATTTTCACCAATGGATGTTTTCAGGAATGAGGCAAGGAGCTATCGAAACTCATCTAGAAGTAGTTGCTCCTGTTAGTGGGTAATTTTGACCACTTTTCCAGTCTTGAATTCAATTTTATGGAATTTTGCCTCATATTATTCCCTTATGTTTTGTTCATATGTTCCCTTTTGGGGGAGCTCATTACTGAGAGCTCTAACGTTAGCCATCAACTTCACAACTCTTGCTTTTTTTGTTTATTTTTTTGAGAATAAAATCCATTCTGCTACTGTGTGAGCAAGTAGCCTTTGTCCTCCTTACAACTTTTGACTATCCTATTTGCTTCCAGGTTTATATTCCATGCATTTTCCATTACATTTTTCCACTTATCCTACTAAGAATTCCTCGGAATTAGTCATACTATTATTAGTATTGACTTTTATTCCTGCTGTGCACTCTTTTCTGACATTTGCAAACTCTTACACAGTAAAGTGACCTTTTTGGTAGCTCTTGCACCTTATTTCATGTATCAATATTATCTTCTTTATGTCATCTGTCCATATCACAGCACCAAATACTGTTTGGGGGAACACAAAATCTTAGCATCTGTCTGGAGTATGTAACTCCTTTAGTGTGGTCAAATCTGTTCCAACTGGGGTAAGGGAAGTTAGGAAGGACCAACCAAATCATCGCTTCTCTGTCTGGTAAGGGAAAGAGTGTAGTAGCTAGACAGATGATACAAAGCTGATATTTGAGGGAAAAAAGTAAAAAAAAATTGTAAACTGGATTAACAGTGGAGATATTCAAAATTATAAGAAGACAGGTATTTTCCTTTTTAATAACTGAGAAAAAAAATGATTAGAAGCAAGAACGGTGGGGGCAGGAGCACATGGCTTGGATATAAGTGCTACAGTGGTGGATTTCACTCATATTTACCATTTTCACTGGAGTAAGTTGCAAGGTAAGAAAGCGGAGCAGAGGAAGCTGCAGTTGCAGCCAGTTCCTCCTCTTTTCCACAACCCTGTTCTTCTTAACAATTCATTCTTAGATTGTGACTTATGCTCAATTTCCCTCACAGCAGCGTTCATATGTACTTGATTACTTACACAGGAGACAATTTAACCACGAAAACCTCATGTGTGAGGGATTAGCTGAGGGCAAAGCAGGGCTCTTAAACTCTTAATGTAAGTATAGTCATGACAGCACAGTTTGATTAAATTGGAACATTTCACTTAGCAAAGTATAGGTTTAATTCTAACAATTTTAAAGGTGTCAGGAAAGGACGGGGTACCTCATTTCGCTCCATGCAAACTGCCCGAGTCTGTCTTCCTGAGGGAAACAACGAACAAACGGTGCATAGGAAAAAAAATAAACCATTAGCTTTGCTGTACAACGTTCATTTTCTACTCCTTAAAATTGCTATGGACACATCCACACGATCTCTACAAACTCTCACACACATAGAAATGAGCTTAGTGATATACAGGGTTTTTTTGAGAGGCAGAACACAGTCCTTTTTTATCAAGATTAAATAAAATGAGCATTACAAGTTGTCTCTCCGTTACTCGTTGCAGATATAAAAAAACTGTTTGCTACTTGTAGTGTCGAGCAAATGCTCCTGGAAGATACTAGGGCCATCTTTCCACATCGTAACAGTTTCTACACTGACCGGTTTCATGCTTAATTTAAGTGTTTATCATCAGTCATGGAATTCCGACTGACAGATGATTTGATTTTTCTGTCGCATAAACCAATTTTACATCAGTGCAGTTCCAGTAACTGGGGCTACTTGTGCCAGAAGAAGAGCACCAAGCTCTTAATTTCCTTTAGTTTTCCTTCCTACAGTTCTTGGGCTGTATTCTTACTTTTTTTTTCTCTCTCTGTTGTCTTCAGTGCAATTCTGTTGACTTACTGCCTTTGTAAATTCGCTCTTCATCTTTATAAGTTAACACTAAAATGAGCCAGTCTGTATTTCTGTTGTTTTGCTTTACCTAAATCTTTCCTCTGCCTTGCACATTTCGAGCTCCCTTCTGTCCTCACGGGCCCCCACATGATTTGCTGAAGTCATTTGCGTGAAATTATGGGGCCGACTTTCGAGATAGCTGCTCAGAAATAACCCTCTTGAAATCAATGGCTCTTTTATGAAACCTGGTTTATGGATTTTATGTGATGTGATAGATTGCAGTTGTACTGCAGTGAGAGTTTATGCTGCGAGTGACTCGGGTGGATACTATGAACTGCTCTAAAACCTGTTAGAAATCTGTCCTCTCGTGCCTCCCTTCTGCCTTGTGGAGGGGGGGAAAATGCAGAGGAGCCTTCTGGCTGGTTCAGGGTTTCCTAACAGCACTAACAGCCTGCAGGTGTGCGAGGAGCCTGACAAAGTGGGCAACTGTCACCCTTTCACATTGCCCACGATTTAAGTCAGTCGGCAGCAAAAACAGGAAGAGAAAAGGTCACCAAAGGACAGTGTCCACTGCCAGCATCAGGTTTCACAGGAGGGACCCAAGGAGAGAAAATGGAAAACATTTGGATTTAATTAAGGCACTAATCTGGAAAAATGAGGAACAGTTGAAAGCTGCAGAGTTGGGGCACTGAAAAAACTTTTCTGGGCTGCAAAGTAACCTTGTAGTAGCTGCTGCTACTGAGAATAAGGAAGGAAGAGGTTGGTGGAAACTGTGGCTCCCAGATCCATCCCAAAACATTGCATTTTTCATAACATATAGCATCAATAACAGCAGAGGAGGGAGTATAGTAGGAAAGCAGTGTGAAAGGACCTGGCTTGCTTTGCTGCTCGATGGACAGTGCTTTCGTGTCTCTAAAAATGCGTATTTCTCCTAGTAGTGGCCTTTCAGTTGTCATGTTAAATTTTCTGCTAGAAAGTTGTCCTTGTATTTACATGTAGTATACAAATAACATGTAAATCTTATCTAAAATATATGAATACGTGGGTATGTACATATATTTGCTCATATTTAACTTGAGAGAAAAAAAGGAAATAGAAGAAGAAAAAGGCTGGTGGGGACTTAACTAAATGTACAAAATGATATGAAAGAAGACAAGATACCAGAGTCTATTCTATTGTTTCGAGGCCTATCTACAGCACAGATGTAACCAGCTGCAGGTGTCTGACTGGGTTACAGACCTCTGTGCTTTGTCACTAGGGGATACAACAGATCTGAAGAGCAAAATTAGGGGACTTTGCTAAACTCAATGGCCCGTCCATGCTTCCAACATGGAATATTTCCACATTATGAAAGCTACAGACCTGGGCAACCCACACAAGCAGATGCTGAGAATACGAGGCTTCAAAGGCAATCCCTTCAGCTGGTGTGAACTGGCATAGCTATAGATCTAATGGGGTGCTGCTCAGTATGACTGAGTTGTAAATCTGCCTGTTGGAAGCTCTGTGCACGTGTATTGGGTTACTGAATAAACAGGGCTCCTGTTGGATGAGGGTCAAAATGGGATCTTGCATATCCAAACATATCTTTTTTTTTTTTTTTTTTTTTTTTTTCTGCTTTATTGGCAAAAAAAAGAGTGAGAAGCAGTTTTTTCTCATACGTTCACAGGGCGAAGGGTTGATTTGCTACAAATGACGTAGGTAAAACCTTCTCTGAAACAGCAGAGGCTTCAGGACAGGTAAAAAGGGACCTAGCAATTATAATTTACCTGTGTTCTACTTCTTGGAATCATATTTAATAGAAATAATTAATTTTCAGCATAATAAAATGTATGGTTGGTTCCTCACCATGGCCCAAGGTGATTATCTTTTTTTTGCTTCCATTGTAGCTCCCATTTGCAAATTCTTAGCTTTACTGGTTTGATGAGTCCCATGGCCTCAACAGATCTTCATCTATGGAGAGCTGGACCTATTAAGAAGAGATGATGCTGACTTTTGTCAGCTAAGGGCATGGCCACAGTCTATGTACATCTATGGTGAAGCATTGAGGTTCTGGGTCTATCATCCATCGCTTCATCTCTAGCTGTTTGGGGCAAAGTAGCTGCAAATCACACACTGAAAGCTGCTCAATTGACCTGATAGTAGCCTACATATATTTTGCATGAGGAATAGGAAACATAAAGACAAGTATGGAATCAAGGCAATGAGTTGCTCCCTCCCACAACATTTGGTAGAAAGATGTGAAGTTTTGATATATTCTAAGGAAAAGAATTAGGTAATAACTTGACATTATTAAATGAGAAAAAAATGTAGCTTAATATTTGTCAGCAACTATGTAGTTTTCAGTAAGCAGATCTAGAAGTTCATGATTCAGACATGAAAGCTCTTTTAAAATTACATGTTGTGGTAACTCTTTCTAAAAATGGCTGTGGCATGCAGTAAACAGTATGGTTGTTGCTTTGAAAGAGCCTGTGCCTGACAGGGGCATGAAAACAAAATCCCACATCAAAGAGCACAGTACAAGTTAGCCCTGACCCACAGGCAAAGGGAATGTATGTAACGTTTTCTCTAAGCAGTGCTTTTCCATTTTGTTCTTTTCAATTGCGAATGCCTTTTTTCTTCTTTTCCCTCAGCTGGTGAAATGTGTTCCTTTTCAGCCTTAGGAGGGATTTGGGCAGGTGCACCTAACTTCCATTAAGGAGAAGCTCTTACAGTCAACTGGAAGTTGGTAGAGCTTTTTCAGGTCTTGTGAAAGGCAGGTTTTCCCTGCTGGGACACCATTTCTGGGGGAAATCCACCCCTCTGTGAACTCAGTGGCAAAGCCTGGTTCTGCGGAAGGCCAAATTAAATGAGCTCTCAGGGAGAGCATTGCAAATACCTTTGCTATTTATACATTTCACTAAGGCCAAGTGATCTAACTGCTGATAAATCCCAGCAACGTAAGTCCCAACTGATGCCATTAAAGTCAACTCACTTAACTCTGTTTTACATAGGTAGGACTGGGATCAGGATTCAGCCTAAAGAACTCTTTCACTTACTTCAAGTGGAAGAAGTGAAGCTAAAGGTTCTTATTTACAGCTGAAGATTTTATATATATATAAGTACATATATATATATATATATATATATATATATAAAATGTTGGTTAGGATGTTAAGCCTACCCTACTACCCTGCTTGGGAGCAGCCTGCAGAGCTGTATGCCATCCTTATCTTTCCTTCCAAAAGCCATGGAAGACTGGCAAGGCTTTGCCTTTTCTCATCTTACCCTATACACGTAGAATATCACCAAGAGTTTACTGTCCCTTTGCAGCTTTCAAGGACTGGCAGCATTTCGATGCTTCCAAACTGCTTGTGTGCAAAGGAGCTGGGAGGAAAGTCCTTTCCCTTTTCCATGTGTGCTGCCGAGCTCGTCCGTGAGCACCAGGCTGGGAGCAGTAACGCTCCGGACTCGGCCGTGTCGGCTCTGGGCACTGCAGCCCTGGGCACCAACACCTGGAAGAGCCTTTCAGAGCTCTGGAAGGAAGAACCAGGGGCGCTCCCAGGGAAATTCCTGCTCTCTGAAGAGGTGCCAGTTCCTCCTGTGTGTTCACTTGGCCTGACAGCACCTTGCAAAGCAACATCTCAGTCTCCCCCATGGCAAGAAGTCCAGAAGCTGCTGTGCCAGCCCCAACCTGGTTAACCGGCAGGGAGCAGGTGAGGGTAAGAGCTTCCCGAGGAGCAGAAATCACCACCCCGACCTGGTGCTGCAGCTCTCCGGTGACTTCAAGCACAGACATTTCTAGTGTCTCTGGAAGTGTCCTCTGCTGTCCTGGCCATCTGCTGTAAGCCATGGTCATCTGAATTCTGTCTTGCCACTCAGCCCAGCAGCCTTGTTAGCTATTTCTGCTCCAAAAAAACAGCTTTCCAGTCTTCCTCTTCCTGCTCCTTCTCCATTAACCACATTCTCATGTCCTCCAAAGCCCCATGAACCTGCATGGTGCAATCTGCCTGCCAAAGCGTGTGCCTACTGACAGGGATGACCATGGCTCTCAGCAGCATCCTCAGGGCTGCCTGTCAGCAGGGCAGAAGTGGCACTGGTAGAAGAAACACAGGAGTTTTATCTCCAGGCTTCAAATTCCTGCAGGCTCTGGTAGAAGTCCTAGAATTCACCATTGCAAAACTGCAGAGCACGAGCAGAGTGGCAGAACTTCACCCTGTGGAGGAGAGTGCTGGAGGATTCACTCGTATAGACTCACAGCTTGAATGTTAACACTGCCATCACAGAGACACAATCTCTCTGTATGTGTAATACCAAATACATTTTGTTACGTGTTACTAGACAAATACATTTTAAAAAACTAACTACCAACACAACAACATCTCTTGAGCAAATAATGTGCTAATTTCAGTGATGCTTCTTTTGGCTTAATACTCTACACATGAAGGCATCAGGTTGAAAACCATGAGCAACATTTACTAAACTTCAGCGTTAACCTCTTGTTCCTAGTTTTAAAGTTCTTTTATTTCAATG
>JAUBOD010000954.1:475081-486882 GCA_032353885.1 Nothura maculosa
AGCTTCAAAAATTGTCATAACTTAGTCTTGTTTGACACAGAACAACGATTCCTAGAGGATGTTCATGGAGAATAGTTTCAGATTTTCTTTAGCAGCTTTTCTCTCTGATGTCCGTCTGTGAATGGTGTCATTATCTGAGAGAAAAAAAAGTTTTTATTCAGTTCTCAGTTGTTTTTGGGAAGTTGCTTTTTACTGTGATGAAGAAAGTGTTTAAAGTACATGGTTTTTCTTGCATTATGGAACAGACTGAGTAGTCATGCACATATAAATATGTGGTATTCTTAGGTGCTCCCTAACTCCATAATATTTTACATTTATATGGAAGTCCCTAGTCATATTTAGAAACCTAATAATGTTCAAAATTACTATCTTTGAAATTCACATTTGCATTATAAACTGAATTCTTGGATGAAGAGCATGATATTTCTATCTTTGCACCTTTAAAGTTAGTTACATTTCCATCTGGAAATAAATGCCAGTAGCCTCCTTATTAAAAAAAAAAAAAGAAAAGAAAAGAAAAAAAGGTGCAATATTAGTTTGCAGGTATAAATTCTAAAGAGTTCCTGCAAGGGATGGGTGGCGGTCGGGAGGAAATTTTGATGGTTTGTGAGGAAAGTCTGCAGTGAAGCTGCGCGTTGGGAGCCGCCTCGGAGCGCGGCCAGGCGGGCGCTGGGCTCCGGCTGCGCTGCCTGTGCTCGGGAAGGCCGCGGATCCGTCTTGGATCCCGATGGATCCGCCTTGGATCCCTCCGCACCGCGGGGCTCCCGGCAGCCCCTTCCCCTCTCGCAAACTGTGCAGCCAGCCCTGCCGAAGCCCTGGGAAGCTGCAGGTTCAGCCACCTTGGGGGATCAGAATCTACCTGGAAGAGCAATAGCAAAATTACTACACATATTTTTGTGTTGTAAGTGCAAGTCCTTTCAAGATAGGAGGTCTTGTGATAATACTGAAGTATTTGATTGTTGTAACTTTTATCTGAAAAATATTCTTGTAGCCTTTCTTGGGGTAAATCAGGAATACACCATCTTTGTAGGTGAGGTGTGACTTCTGTTTAATGTGATAGTGAGAATATATTCTTTTTTTAATCAACAAAATCATAAGCTGCATTACTGCTTATCTTGTCTCTGCTCAGGGTTATTTGCTAATACTTTGCAGCATTACCTATCAGTTGGGTTGAAGTCTCACAGTTTGCTCCAGTGAAGAGCTTAAAGTCTCGTGCTTAATTAAAATGGTTCTAGGGGTGTGTGAGGAGCTGCTGTGTGTGATCTCTGGTTCTCTTGCCCCAGTGGCACTGGAAGGGTTTGTACCAGGACTCAGCCACAGGCAGATTACTCAAATTCCCTCATGTCTCCAGGGAATAGACATATCTCTGGTATCAAATAGCGTGCACCCCTTCTGTTGAACGTTGGGATTTATTTCAGAATTTGGGAGATTTGATTTTTACGGAATAGATAACTTGGAGAGTTAGCATTTTTGCTTGGATAATGTCCTGTTTGTTTTGGAAGAAGGTTTTCGCTGACTAAATAAGAACAAGATGTTTGACCACCTTCGAGGGAGGAGACTGTTTGGTCAGCATAAAAGTAAAAAAAAAAAAAGAGGAAAAAAAGATCTAAGGAGACCACTGACCATTCCTATGTGCTGTTTGAAATGTTTTCATGTTTATTTTTTTTTCTAGGCTTTAATTATACAGCCTATGCATGATAACAAGACCATGAATCCTGTTCTTGGAAGTATAGTATAATTTTATCACATCATTGTGAATTTATAGGCTAGTAATACGTAGTGCCTTTCCCCTTCTTGCCTTTTGCAGGGTTTATACAGCCTCAGAGTTTGGCAGCAGGCAGCGCAGAGCTCAGTTTTTGACGACTTTTTTGTCGGCATGAAAGGGTTACTGCTCACATTTCCTGTGTAATTCCTTCTGATCTTGCTGGGCTGTAATTACTTTCTTGATGTTAAACATTCCCAGGCTCCTATAACCTTCTAGCCCGCGTGCACTGGCCAAGTCTGTCCCAGGTGATCGTGTGGGCGAACCTCCTGTTTTTCAAGGATAAAAATCTCTCCTTCCTGTAGAAGATAGGCTATGTACTCATGCCTTTGCTGTGCAATCCCAAATGAAATCCTTTCAAAAGATAACAATAAGGAAACAGCAGTCTTTTAAAGTCAGAGTTAACAGCCAAATAGTTGACAGATCAGCTGTGCAGGTTTAGAATTTGCTGAATCCTGCTTGAATACCTTATATTTCACATAAAAGATTATCTTGTCTTGATACATTTGGAATATAGATTGTGATATAGAAAAGGCAGATTTTGACTGCAGTGTTTCGCTTCTGACCGTATAATTGGCAAATCATTTAAAAACTTTCTAGAATATAAAACTACTCAGTTGAACTTGGAGAGCTTTTTGCCTTTTGAAATCTCTTCGCTAGTTGCATAACCTACAGAAAAGAAGATATTACTCAACTCTACCTCTTTCATGTAGAGAAACCTATATTAACCTTATTAACCTGTATTTCTTTAGAGTTTTAATTTATGATACATAAACAGGCGAGATATTATTTTCCTTTTAGCAGAAGTGACTGCATTCTGCTGAACATGTATTTGGAAGCGCGGGAGCTGCTCTGCAGAGACACGGAAAGTTTCTGCCTGCTGCCTCGACCACTCCTTAACTGTAATCTGGAGGATCCAGCTGTAAGGAAGCAAGTGAGGTTCCCTTTCCCTGACCTCTATGCAGTTTTCTCATATTTCCAAGCAAGATGTAAGATTGTATTTTTCTTCCCTAGAATATGAGCAGTTCAGTGTGGTGCTGTGTTGACATTGATTGCCAGAGGCACTAGCTGGGGGTTCTGGACACCTTTGATTCAATAAGTGCTCCACATTTTGTTACTTCGTGCATGAGCAATGTTAGAGGATTATTATCCTGTCAAAGGTGATTTTTTTTCACTAACATTAGCCTTATTTAATGGATTGCTGTGCAAGTTTTGTTTAGATACAGTTTTGTGCTTGTGACTATGATGCTAGAAAATACTTCCCTGTTGTTGCACAGTTGGCAGTTTGAAGCAGACAAGGTCTAATTTTCTGCAGTCTAATGGATGTGTGGCTGCGTTTGAGCTCAGTGGAGTCTCGTGTGAAAGAAAACATTAGGAAACTTCATCCTTCCAAAATCCTGGTTTGATTCTCACACATACCAAAGCATGTGCTTTACTGTATAAATAGAAAGTTGACCAGTTGATATTCATGTTGTCAACTGTACCACTGTGCTGGTGAAGGGTCAGAAGAATACATTTTAATGAAACGATGTCATCTTGATTTTGAAGCAGAATTATTCTTTATTTTGATGATCTAGTTAGTGGAATATGGTCCGTATGCTGCCCAGTCCTGGATAACATTGTGCTGTGTAATCACAGGGAGTGTGGCTGACAAATACGCAGGTTTTTATCGTTAAACTCAGAGGGGCTCAGCACGTTATTCACACACAGCAAACACATGATGCATTTGTACAATTTTCTTGTGAACAGAAACACGAAGCACCAAGTGAGTGCAAGTGAAGAGACAGAGAAAGATACTGCTGAAGTGATAAAATTAAATCATGTCCATATCAATTAGGATTATTTTCATGTGATCCTCAGTTGTTGGATTTTTTAGGAAATGCCATGGGAAGGAGCCTTGCACACAAGGGGTTCCATGGGATGTTAAGCCCATGGTGAGGGTCTCCCTGAGCAGCAGAGCTTGGAGGTCCAGGTTGAAGCCTGTATCACAGCTGCCTGTTTCAGACACGGTTGTGAGAACACTAGTTATCTCCAGGCTGGATGAAAGCGACTGCAGCTGCACTGTGGGCCCACTTGCCCTCTGATAGTAAGCGTAGATTTATTTTTCCTGTTTAATTTCACTCCTACCCAGATGAAGACAGTGAGGAATTACACATTGTGTTGTAATTAAAGGTAACCTGCTTTGAATTTACTTTTAATTTATGGCCGTCTAATGTTCAGAATGTAACAGACTTGACTTGCAATTATAAATTTCACCTTTGCAAAGAGAAATTCCCTAAGAGGGGATGAATTTTCTTCTGATGAAAAGTATGTAGTATAATAGTACAAATTATCTCCTGCTTTTTGTTTTGAGAGTATGTTAACGAGTAGGACTGGTGCTGTTCATCTGATGTGCTTCTCTCTGTATAGGTAAGTGTGTGTATGTGAAGCTTTTGATAGTTTAATTTAAAATAACCCCTTTGAGTTAGACACCTCTGATGTGCTGAAGGCCAAGTATCCTGGCAGCCTCCTTGCAGAGAATTGGGCCTAATCAATCTATTTAATGCAGAGCAGCAAGCTTTGGCTGAGAACAATTAACAAGCTACTGTAAAAATCAGGGAATAATTTGAATTAGGTGTTTTTTCAAGCTTGCAGACAATGGAGTGAACAGTATTTTTCTATTCAGAGTTTTACAAGTCCTCTTCTCAAGGAGACATGTAAATTGCTGTTATGACAAAATGCATAAATATGCCTGGGATTTGATAGTAATTAATTCATTTCAGTTATCTAAGGCAAGATTAAGTGCCATGCTTTGAAATAGGCTATAAAAAGTAAGGTGTAAACAAACCTAACACGCATCAGGTGTAATAGCACATTTCATAGAACTGCGGAAATTTTGTTTTTAGGTGAAGTGGTTTCTCACTTTCAAAGTTCATAAACTGAAGTCTAGTCACATCAAAGAGCATTGCCTGACTAGTTATTTAAGGGCAATTTCTATGGCTGCAGCTGTTTTGAGACAATATTTTATTATATAGAGATCACTTACTGTACAAATGTTGTTAATTGCTCTGATAGAATAATGACTTTCCCTTGGAGCTGAAAAACAAAACTGAACTTCTTCCTTTTCCTCAGATTAGCCCCAGTTCTGAGGACGCCCTTTACGAGCTCTGGTGGGAGAATCGCTGCCTTTTTGCAGTGGATTTTTCATTTTTGCTCCTTTATATTTACATGCATGTGTGTGTAAGTAAATGTGTGTGTATATAATTTAACAGTAGTCAAATTATTAACATTTTTGTATGATTTGGTTCTGATATTCATGCTTAAATTAAGAACCAGCATAACCTCTATAAAGCATAGCAGTCCTTTGTAAAAATACTGAGTAACTTTGTCTACTTTCCATATATATTTAGTAGTATTTAACTGACTTAATGCATGAATTTTTGCTCTCATTCATTCTTTATTGTTAATGCACATTTTAGTTACTAGAGTCCTAAACTAATGCTTTAAGAAGATATAAACTTTGAAGCAGAGTTTCTGAAGAGGAAGGGTGAGGAGGGAAGGATACCATGGTAGCACTGTAAAGATTTGGGAAATCAAACAATACCAAAGTTACTTTGAATCATTGTATTTGGAGAGGTTTATTTTATAGATCAGGCTTCTGTTTTTAGGAAAAAACTGGACTTAGAGGCAAGGAAGAAATAGAGCCGTGAACACTCTTGGTCTCTGCAGTTATTTATTCACATTTACAGTAGTGTCACTGGGAAGCTCCCAGGTAGCTCTAACTTGGGACTGTTTGTGGAGAGCAATGCAGGTTCAGTGATGGAAATACCTTCTTTGCATCTCTTATTAACTTGTTAAAACATTTTGCCTCTACAGATAAATACAGGAATAAAATGTGCCTGGTAGGCTTAGCTAATGTTAAATTACACTGCCAGGCTTGCTAAATTTAGAGAATGTTATTTAGTACATGAAAAAAAGGATGGATTGGGTATGCTGACAGGCATTTTTGCTGTGCCCAGGGACTAGGAATCATTTTTAACACATGAGATGGAATAGCTCTAGCATTTTTGACGCTCTGTTGGCATTTTGGGGCTTCTTTGTTGTACGTGTGTTTCTGCTGTTTAAGGTGTTCTATTTTTGCTGTTGGTTGTGATAGCCAAAGTACTTCTGTCCCTTTTCCATTATCTGCTAATTGTGTATCTGTGGTTTAAACCTGTTACTTTGGCTTTTAAAAAATACCTTATTCAACAGTTTGCATTTCAGAAACTTGAAGTAGATTCTTTCCTTTGTATTTTTAAAGCAGTAGATGTTGCTGCAGAGGAGTTAGGCATAATTTGTAAATATTTGCAGTTATGCCACAATATTGACAGAAATGAGGTTTTATCTATTCATATGTAAAAATAAAAGTTATTAATGGAAATATTATACACGTAGATTAATCAGGATTGTGAAATAGAATAGATTTATTATCATTATCACTGTTGAATTAACTTTAAAAACAAACATGCAGACTTGTTGCATGGTCATTGACATTTATGTGCCATGGATCATAAGGCCTGTGTGTAGGGAGTGAATTCAGAGAGGTTGGAAATGGATGTAGGAGAAAAGGGGGGAATGTCTTTGGCAGTTGTCACCCTGAGGTTTTATCCAGGTTTTGAGCACCCTTTCAGTGCTCAAAAAAAGTAGTTGGGTTGATTGAATGAACATTTGATGCGGAACAAAGATACGGATTGTTGGCTTGTTCCCAGCCTACGTTTAAAAATACAAGATTTACAACGTGTATCTTAAGTTCTTTGCTGTTAGTGAAAGTTAATGAACTTTAATTACTGGGAAAAAAATGAATGTGGTAGAAATAATACACAGGCTTTTTCTTTCAACAAGGGAAATGTTGGAATTGTTTTTCTTTCAGAAATAATTTTCTTCCAGAATCTAATGTACTTACATTTTAAAGCTCTTATCTAAATCTTAACTGGATATCGTGTTCTTTGCCTCAGCTTGTATACTGTTGTTTTTAGTGCTAAGAATTCAAGAGAAAACCAAATGATAAATGGAAAAAAAAAACGTATTTTCAAAATGAAAATGATAATGGAGCCAAGTAATTTCAGTGTTAATCATATCTAACCAGCATTTATTTGGAGGGTCTCTGTGAAATTTAAAATGTCACAAAAAACCTTTCAGAATTTCTCATAGTTAAAGATTGTTGCCCACATCAACAGTTCTGAAAATATAGAACCCAAGCTGAATGGTGCTGTCTCCCTGTATTAACAGGTAAAATATGATGGAGACCTGTTAAAAATTTAACTCAGCAGTTCTTTAAAAATCATTCTGTAGTTAGAAAAAGGGAAAACTAGGAGAATTCAGTCTGTTGCTTGTATTGGGACCTTCTGATGATGCATTAGTTGTCACTGATGAATTTTTTGAATATATACACACATATATGTATATGTTCTTAGACACATATGTATTCATATGTGTCTGTATATATTTTGTACAGCTTTTTATTATACAAAAGCCATGTTATTCTGGTTAATTCAACACAGTGTGTCTTTCTCACACCTGTAGAGTGCATAGCACTATATAGATGCCAGGAATTTTGGTACTGGCAATTTTGATCTAATTTTGTATGTTACAGGCATGTAGAAGGCATTCTTGTCCCCGCATTTCTGCTTCAATCTGAAGAGGAGAAACATTAAAATCAAGAAATACTTGAGCATAAAAGTCTGAACAAATGTTAATTGTTTGCTGATTAACAACTCCCTGTGCAGTTCTTCTGTTAGGAAATACGATTTGTTTGGTTAAAACAAACTGAGAAGAGAATGAAGTTAACAGTGCATTTTTAAAATAGGGACCTGTTTATGGCAAGCACTAAATAGCTGGGAAATGGATGGTTATAGAGACAAAGCTATTAATAAAATCAATTGGCAGCAGAGCACATTAGATATCTTGAATTATATCAATTGTTTCTTTAAAGATACAAAAGCTTAATAATGATAGAAGTCCGATAACAGATGGGAATAAGACTTCTGCTGAGCAGAAAAATGTAGAAATATTCAATAAATATTATTCTTTATACAGAAAAGACTTGATTATATATTTGCATCTTACATTTCCTCTGTCATTAGTAATTGAAAAGTAAAATTTGTAACTGGAGCAGCCACTTGTAGTTAAATGTTTTTCAATTAGCTGCACAGACACCTGAAAAAAAAAGAAAAGTAGAAGTTATCTGAATTAGTAGTTTTGAGTTTTAATAAATTGTGGGAGAGTGGGGATATTCCAGAAGACTGGAGGAATAAGGTTGACTGAAGTGCCCAAATTTAAAAAGCAGGATCTGAGCCATATATGAAGTAAAAGGCAGACTGTAATGTAGAGCCAATGAAGATTTAATAAATTGCATAATTAATGCTGAACAAAATGGTTTTATGAAAAAAGTCTTGTTAGATATGCTTGTTTTAATTGGGGTTACAAAAGTAAAAAAAGTTACAAAGTGTTATAAAGTACTGCCAAAAGAACTTCTGAAAGGTTTTTAGTTCCTCTTCTAAATTGGAAAGCTTTATAAGGGCTTCTTTGCTGTGAGGGTGCCAGAGCCCTGGCACAGGCTGCCCAGGGAGGTTGTGGAGTCTCCTTCTCTGGAGATCTTCCAAACCCGCCTGGATGCCGCCCCGTGCTCTGGGTGTCCCTGCTGGAGCAGGGGGTTGGACTAGATGATCTCGAGAGGTCCCTTCCTACCTGAACCACCCTGTGATTGTGATTAGTGCAGAAGATCAATGGAACCAACTTCAGTTAAGTCTTATTAAAAAGCAAACAGAAAATTCACAAAAATGAATTTCATGCCGTTGTTCTAAAGTGTCTTTGGAATTTGTTGCCCCAGTGTTCAATACCTCTGGCAGTGATGTAGGAGAAATCAGAATACATCTGCCAATTCTAAAAGCAGTGTTTTAAGTAGCAGTCATGAACGGGGACTCATCTTGATGCTTGATAACACTGCCTCACTTGAGCAAAATTTGTTTTAACACAGCCAAGTGCAAGATCATATATGTTTGGAACAAGGAGTTGGGGATGTCCCTAGCTAAGGGGAAGCCAAGTTCATCTTAAAAAGAATCAGAGTCATGTCAAAAATCTTTTGAATCTGAACTTTTGCTGGGGTTAAAGTGCCGGGGAAGATTTAATGGTATGAACAGGAGTAGAGGCTAATTTGTTTGTGTTGCCCTGGCATGAAGGACCCTTCAGTCTGGGTTAAGGCCACCATGCTCTGTTGCTGTAAAAGCACAGAATTAGGAAAGTCCACGACCCAAAGAATATCAAAGGCTAAGTTAGAAATGGAGAAGACACTCAGATAGAATTGGTCGGCAGGGTTAGGGTATCGTCACGATTGTGCCCTTGTGTCACCCTGTGGCTGCTCTTGGTTTCGTCTCTCAGTGCCTGGCTGCGGTGACAGGACTTGGCCTCTGGCCGGCACAATCTCCTGTTGCCAAATGCTGTAACGATGGCTTGATGCAGACAGGCAGTGCTGAGGAGGTCGGTGTATGTGGCAGAAGCCAAGCTCTGCATTTCATAACAAGGATATTCCTGCTGTTTAGATGTATCCAGAGAGCAGCTACTGGGGAGTCTCCCTTTGTTCCCTCCCTTACCCAGGCCCTGTGGAGCATATGAGGAGGAGCTTTATGAGCCGTAAGAGACAGCATGACAAATTTAGCTGTCAGTTTCTATACATATATATAAGGATGATGGAGCTCAGAATACTCCATGAGGTCTGTATATTCTTCCTGCAATAGATTTAAGAAGGAGACAAAGATTACATTGGTCACCATGGCACTTGTCTTGCATTACAGATCAGAACAGTGTAAGGAGAAGCATCTGTCCCTCTTTGTGAAGAGTAATTTTAACTTTACTACCAGATTAGCAGGCAGTTTCTCAAGGAGCCTTTTTTCAAATTGTATGATGAGAAGTAAAAGACCATCTCCTTTAAGACAGAAGTCATCCTCTTTGCTGTTCTACCTACTGAGAAGGCTTTTGATAAAGCCCTTAATGTAGGATCCATGTCCAGTATTATCTTAAAATCATAGACTAACTCTATGTCCACCCTTCTAACTCACAGATTTCTTCCCAAGATTGAACATGGAGGAAGTTTTGATGTGCAACCCTAGCTTGGCTGATAGACTTCAGATTTGGATGCTCTGCAAGTCTCGTGGTTCTTTGTGGCCGTAATAGAAGAACCCAGTCATTCCTATCAGAAACTTTCCAAAGACATTTCTGACTGTCTAAGGGCAGCCTACTTGAAGCAGTGCCGACTAAAACCAGATAGACAAAAGTGCTTTCATACTTTCCTTAGGAAGAGGATAGCTAGAGCTATAGATTTATAGGTTTATGAAACACTCTACCAAGACTTACAAGTCTTTTCTTCATAGCTGCTTTCTGGCGAGTCAACCCCATGGATTGTACTGCTGTTTGGAGTTATTCCTTGCCAAGGCATTTGCCTTTGCCTTTGAATTTCCGAGATTCCTAGCAGACCATTGATTCCTTCAGGCTGTCTGGATCCTCCTGAGAAGCAGCTCTGCCCTCCAGCATCTCAGCCATTTCTCCCAGCTCCCTCTTCCCTGCAGACTTGCTGGGATGCACCCTATTGCATTATCCACATGGTAATGGAGATGTTAAACAGCACCTAGTCACTTCAACACCCTGCTTTACTAAATTGTTCTTCTGGTGAAGTTTTGGATTTGGAAATTTCAGTTTGGATTTACTAGATTTGAGATTGAGCTGAATGAAATAGGAATACAAATACCCCTAGGAACAGAAGGCAAAATTGGAGGCCTGTAGAGAAAAAAGGATGTTCCCAGGCTTAGTGTAGTCTGAGCAGCACAGCTGCCTGTTGGACAGTGGCCAAGAATAATTTTGACATGTTTATTTCACATTTTTTTCACCATGGAGATGCTTTGAGGGCACTTCATTAAGTATGTCCAATAGTCTTTGAAACTCGGCATCTTTAACATATTTGAAGCTACAAACTGGGTGGTGGATACAAAAATGAAAATTACATGGGCAAGGATAATTTGCACAATAAAAACAGCACGAGAGACTACAGGCAGTGAACCAGCACAAGTCGAATTTGATATATTCTTTCATGTGTTTAGCTGTGTGAAGGTTTTTGTAATAAGAGCTTATGTTTCATCAGTGACTGTGCTGTCAGACAGCAGCAAGTCGTGGAGAAAAAAGATTCCTTTAGGGAAATCTCTCAATGTTTTTATGCATCTTGGTTTTGGTTTGTTTTGCTTGTGTCTTCCAATAAGACACATTGGAGTCACTTTTAAAAATTAGATTTTTTGTATGAAAAATTAGAAAAAAATAGATTATTTTTGTATAGAGAGGCAATGTGTTTTTGAAGAGCTTTCTGACAGAGGCTGTCTTTTTAAGAAATACTAAGAAATTTTTTTATAGGAACACTATAAATGATATATTCATATTACTTGCATAGTGCAGCAACAGAATTTAGTTCTGTGCTCAGTTTTGCAGCTGTGAAATCGGAAGCGAAACCGTTATTTGTTTCAGAGTTCTTGCAGAGGCAATTTGCCTTGCAAAGGCCGGAGTGCGCTGGTGTCCTGCCTGCTAAATTTCCATCAGCAATTGGTACCTGTTTTCTATGGAGGATGTTAAAAACACATCCAGACTTCACTAAACAAGGCAAACTCTGCACAACCTGCCTTACGAATGGCACAAGAAGTTTTATCTTCTGCTCCATCTCCTGAGGGATTCAGGTTAGTGTCCAAATAACCGCAAGTGCCGTTGTGGGAACAGAAGCGATTGGTGCTTTTCTGTTGCTTGTTTAGTATTTACATAATTTGAGCCCCAGCTGCCCTTCTATGGCTGTTTCCAACTGAAGTAAAACTCGCTCTCCTTTCAGCATTTCAGCCCTGGTTGGTTATTTCTGTAGTCGAAGCTGATAATTAACAGAATCCTAAAAGTTCAGTTCAACCAGCAAGTTGTCATTGCGTTATGAGTAATTGCTTATTCTTGAACTGGCCAAGTGGGGGAAGATGACAAGTATGCAAATAATGTGTTTTTGTTT
>JAUBOD010000954.1:487298-498152 GCA_032353885.1 Nothura maculosa
CGTTATGAGTAATTGCTTATTCTTGAACTGGCCAAGTGGGGGAAGATGACAAGTATGCAAATAATGTGTTTTTGTTTAGTAATCTTTGTTGTTGTTTATACATTTGTCTTGTGTCACATGACATCATGTGTTAACCTCATTTTACTCTTTGAATTAGTGTTTAATGTAAGAGCAAGTAAATAAAAGAGACATGGAGGAATGTAGCATAAATATCCGCCTTCTCTGCCACCCTTAAGGGCAGCTCAATTTAATCCTTCAGCATCGCATGATATATAGGATTTTTCCAAAGTTTTTTTTAGAGTAATTTTTTAGCTAATTCTGAAGTGTAATGAAAGCACTGGAACAATAACTGCAGGAACAATCTGTCCTGCATATGTAACTCTGTTATTGTGATTCTTCAGGTTGTTTCTTTTGTTGTCGAGTGATAAATATCTATCACCCGACCCTTTTGAAAGGTGTTGAGGTTGGACGTTTCCAAGACCCAGCTGGGCAAAGACCTAAGCAACCTGCTGTCAGCTCCGTGTTGACCCTCCTTCGAGCAGGAGGATTGGGCTGGATGATCTGCAGATGTCGACTGAATGATCCTGGGAATATGTGTGTACAGCTGTGGATGTGTATCTAATGCTATGGAACTTCTAGTATAATTTTCATAGCATTACTGGTTTCTACCTGTGATGATGCTTATTTGAAAAGAAAGCTAACGTGTTGTAACAGATGTAGAGTAAAAGATAAATCTGGTATTCTCTGCAGTCATTAATTATGAGCAGCAACAGACTAAAAAACTCTCACAATTAGGTGCTGCAAGCTGCTTTCCTGGCTGAAACCCATCATGTTACACTGCTGCTCCACCGTGCTTGGCATTATGTTATATATGGCAAACAGAGCAGGAAGACGGAATCTGTTTTGTGAATCTGAGTATTGTGGATCCTCACAGAACTTATTATGGGGTTGGATCCAAACAGTAAATTAATCTTAATTTGTGACTGGAGTAAGAGAGGGGAGAAAGCAGGAGTAAATGGAATTATGCAGATTTGAATCTTAATGTAATGTAAATTCTAGACTAGTTTTTGCCAGCTAAGTGTGGTAGTGTCTCTTTCTCTGATATTTTTAAGATTGTCAATTTAAATTCAAATTAATTTAGAGCTGTGGGCGGTATATGTTTCATGTAGTATCTTGTAAGAAGGAAATTAGCAGATTATACTTCCAAAACTGTTGTTTCCACTTGTCCTCAGAATTGAGAAAAAAATACAGACATTTAATGATTCACTTTTCACAGCTATTTTCACAATTGTAAGATTCAGGACTGAATTTTAAAATAAGAAACTTTGACTTTGTAAAACAGTAGAGTGACAAAAATGTCTCTCATACAGAATTGGAGCATGCACAGCACTTAAGATAGTGGCATTGAAAGCTATATTACTAAGAAGATATTTACAAAGGAGCACTTGAAAGTGAAAATCTGTGGAAATATGGGAAAATATTTGTTTGAGTATTTTATTATATGCCAAATATTAGCCATTACAACACTCTTTCTGCCCCTCACTCTTCCCTTTTAGATTTTTTTGGAACAGAAGCAGTATTCTTGAACAGAAACTACATTGTGATATTTAAAGTGGACAAAGCTGTTCAGCTAAGTTTCTACTCATCTGCATGCAGTGCAGTGACATGTAGCTTCATAAAATAAAGAATTTTATTGCTCCTTTTCTAACCTTCCTCTTCTCCCGTGCACTTTTGTGAAAAACGTGGCTGTTTTGCAGTTGCACATAGGCTCTCGAGCTCTCTGATTTGCACATAGTTACAACTGTAAAACAGGGATTACTGAGGTTCTATCCCGACCTGTCTGCAGCAGTAGCAAATTCTTGGAGTTTTCTGATTTCTGGCAGCACATGTGCGAGTGTTTATTCACACAACTGAACAACATTAACGTTGGATTCCAAAAATTTATCTCCTGAAGAAAGGGAAACATCTTTAATTTGCTTTTTCTGTTACGCAGAGCGATGCTCCATGTTGTTCCATAAATAGGCTTTTATTATCAGCAAAAGGTTATTGGAAGTAGCAGAGAACCTGTCCCACCGGCACGGTTACATGCTGACAGATGGACGTGAAGTAGCCCTGCCAGAGAGCCATTATACAGAGCCCAAAGCAAGGGATGAAGCACAGGGTTTTTATCCAGGATTGCTGCTGGGGCATTCAGGTAAGGCTTTAAGGAAGGGTATGCTGACTGATCCTGCATGTTGGCTGACCAAAAATTAAAAAACAGCCTAATTTGGCGTGTAGTTTGGTTTGGGTTCAGGTGGGCCTGTGCTGGAGAAGCGACCACTTGCGAATGGGGCTTCTGTTTCTTTTTGGCTCTCTGCTGAAATTACCAAATGGACCCAGCCAAAAAGTGTCTGCTGTGGAGACACGTTTCTTCCTGAGTAATTACCTATCTATGGAAACACAGCAGCATCTAATTTCGTTTCTAAGAAAGGCGTGCTTCACAAATATGTTTGGATCTCTTTGCTTATATAATGGAAGGATGAGGATCTGCTGATGTAAGATAAAATCTGCTGATGTAGGATAAAATCTTAATACAAACATGTGATTTAAGATGAGAAGATTGTAATGCAAACTGGTCAGATATTTACAATTGAAGACTTGGATAGTGAAATGCAGAATATTTTTGAAGATTTTCAGTAATGCAAGGGAACTATTGCTTGGTTGATATTTTTTCTTTTTTTTTTTAAACCAATTGGCTTAGTGCCTTGTGCTTGATTTATAAAGTCACCAAGCACGGCAGGGTTTGGCAGATGCACTTGCTTGAGCAAATGCTTTGTTTGTCACACTGCTCAGCCTTTAGGTACAGCACTTCTGCCTTCCCTAGGAGTTGTGTTGCACCGCATAGCTTCAGCTTCAGCGTTTTAACCTCTTGCTTTGCGTTTACTTCAGCCTTAAAATATTTAGGGATTTTACTGTTTCTTCTGGGAGTTACAAGGATTGGACTGGTAAATACCCTTCATTCCCAGTTCAGTGGGGGCAACTTGGTTTCTGAGGAAGATTTTCTAAATTTCAGACAATAACGGTTCCAGCGCAGCCTCGTTTATGAGATGGTGCAATCTGGGGAAAGGCAGTTGTGAAAAATGAAGTGACTGAAATTGCTTTTAAAATACAAATGGGCATCTCAGGGGCTTCTATTAGGAGAGCATATTTTCTAAATTGCATTATGTCTTTAATGTTTCTTTTTAGCTGAATGTTTTGATTCGGAAATGAAATTATATAATATTATTTAATAGTTCTTTACATGCCTAGCTTTAAATCACAATTTGTAATTAAGCTTAATATGAAAGTACAAGATTTGATTTAATGTTTTCTTCCAGTACCCAAGCTAGTGTTCTCTGCATTTGAAGGAGCAGTCTTTGAGAAGCTTTGTTCTTCTAACAAAAGGCACCAAAAATAAATTCAGTTAGGGTCATTGTGGTTTAGTTTAATGCTATTATGATAATAAGTACTATAATTACTTTCAGATAGTTTTTCCTTCCCAGAGGATGAGATTTTTCGTTTTATGCCTGCTTAAAGCATGAGAATGACAGTAAAATGAATGTCATAACCTTTGCAGCCTATTTATCCTTTTTTTAAATAGTATTCTGAAGGATTTTGTGTAACATCTAAAATAAATGTCTTAGTATGGGCGAGCATCAAATTAGGTTAATTAGGTTCACCTGATACTCAGATTCAGCATATGTAGCAGGGCACTAATTTTGTATAAAAGACTGTGGATATATCTTTGTGAAATTTTCTCTGAAATTGTTGGAAGTGTGTGCTCTCTTTTGATTGCATGCCAAAGACTGATTTATAACACAATTTTATGATTATTTTCAGTTTGTTTGATAGTTTTATTTTTGTTGACTTCTGTGTGGTAGTGTAAAGAGTGGCAAAGTCGAGAGAGAACCTATTGGTAGCATTGAGATAAATTATATTTTTAGCTCTCTCCAAGACAGCTTTGACTTGCAATCTCGGTAACAGGTTTCTCTTCATTTCTGAGCAGTCAACAGTAGATTTCTAGAGAATTACTGTGACTTCTGGGATGATTCATCTTGAAAGATTTGTTTATTGTTCTGTACTGATTTTACAAGCAGAATAGGACAGATCTCAAGATTACATGGAATTTTTAAATCCCGGATTCAGATTGAGTGGATCCTGTCATTAAGATAGGCTCACTCTGTTAGGATGGAGGGAAATGGAGCCAGGTGATAGGGCTAATCAGCCTCACACTTTGTATTTGGAAAGAACCTTCACTGCAAGTGCTCAGCAATTTGTATGCAAGTGCAGTGCAACCCGTCTGTAATTAAGGAAAATGCCATGTCAAGATACTTTTTTGATGAATTTTGTTGAGGCAGGTATAGATGGCTGTATAGATATTTTTGCCTTCAACTTCTGTGCTGTACACTGCCAGAATTTCAGAACTTTTTGATAAAATATCAGTATACTTTGTGAACACATATCAAGTGTTTGTAGATATTGAGTGTCTATTAAATGTGTTACAACCTGGCTGAAAGGTCTCAGCAACTGTCAGTGGTGCATGAGCACGAACCAGGATGGATCCAGGATGGTTGGGATGGAGCTGCTTCCAAGGCTAATGCAAGTCAGTGGTCAGAAAGCCTCACTGCCTGCAAAACGGGGAAATTGGGTAAATGTAGATATGGCAGTTGTACAAAATTACATATTTTTCTTTAAATTGTGTTTGTATACAGTAAAAATGTACTATAATACATGTTCATTTTTCATTGGCATTTTCATTGAATTTTTTTCACTGACAATAGCTGATCAGTGAACTAAACAGTCAAATGAGAACATCTGCTAGGTCGAGAGAGAGATCTTTGTGCTGTTCAAGTTGGATTCCAAACGGAGATATTGGTACAGAATCTTTCATTTTGTAGAGCCTCACTGTTTAACATTAGGAATTGTGAAGATGATGTACATCTTGTTATTTCTGTGTCTTTTTGTAGGAATTCTATATATTCTTAAATCTGACTAATTGTTATAATCAGAAGAGGAACTAGTAACTGTGAGGTAGCCTCTTAAGTGTTTTAATGTGCTGTTCAACTCAGAATATGCAAATTTGGATATGAATACCTTGAGAAGTTTCATTTGAACAGCTGTTTCTTAAATTGTTCTTCACAAGAATTATATGTGTGAAAACTACTTCAGTATGTTTTCATGTACTGACAGCACAACAGTGGAAAGAAAACCTCAGACCATCATTCTGTAAGAAGACTTCATTGAGTGATATGGGGTAAAAAAAAATGTACGACAGCCTGGATGGCAATTGGAAAACCCCGCTGGATCCTGGGAGTGTTTTGCTTCCCTAGTTAAGGCTGATTTGGTCTGTTCCCCCAAGGGAGCTGCTGAGGCTGTTGGTGGAGGTTGGCACGATGTGAAACATGGGTTGGAGGAGACCAAGTGCCCTCGTAGGCTGTGCCCGACTCTTGGGCCTTGGCTGCGTTAGCACCAAGGACAGAGGCCGTGTGAGGCCCGGCACAGGGAGCCGGAGCCGCCAGCCCCGCTGGGAGCGCGGGCGGGAGAGCGGCCTGCGGCCCCGCACCGGGCTCAGGGCTGCCAGAATCGGCCCCGTTTTGCTGCCTGCGGCCTTGTTGCTGCAGCCGCTTTGTCTTTTGACGTTCAACTTCCTTCTTGCCTTTTGCCTCTCTTATATGTTACTCTTAGTGCTTTTTCAGAATTACTAGTTGAACAATAGACAAGAAAAGTATTTGAGGCTTACTAGTATGTTATGCAATTGTGGCAGATTTTGTCCTAAATCATTTTGCAAACCCATTCTTTTCATACTAATGTGCTTAGAAGGAGGCGCTTGAGCTCACTCCTGCTCTTTGTTTATGTTTCTACCGAGTGATACATTAACCAGAAAAATAAATATACTTCACAACATCCCAGTTGGCTTTGCTCTTGGGAGATATTTATAGATACACAATGGTAGGGACTGCTTGTTCCAAGTAGTTGGAAGTTTCATCTTTGTCAATGGTCTTGTCTGTGGTCTTCCCAAAGTCTCCGACCACATCAAGACAAGAGTTTAGTACCCTGCACAACTCATGAATCTCACTAGAATATATAAGGCCGAGCTCAAGGCAGCCATTGCAAAGTCAGGATGTCTTATGACGTGTCTAGAGCTGCAAGACACTTATTCCTCAAGAGGAACATGTTGCACTGGAGCTTGAAACGCCGCTGTGGTGAAGTTACATGTGCCTTGTGTCTGGCAGGATGTTACAGTGAGGCAAACCCTGGGTCTGAGGCAGTAACAAAACGTGTGTGTGCTGCCTAAGCAGCGTGGTCAGGTTGTACTGCAGTGTTCTTCTGGAAATGGCTTGTGTTGCCCTCGTTTTGTTCTGCCAAGCAGTATGAGGGCAACAAAGGTGATTAAGGGAGTGGAACATCTGTCATATGAGGAGAAACTGAGTCAGTTGGGCCTGTTTTCCATGGAGAAGAGAAAACTGAGAGGGGATCTGGTCAATGTATATGAGTACATGAAGGGGGAATGTAGGGAGGAAGGGGCCAAACTCTTCTCGATGGTGGCCAGTGACAGGACAAACAGCAAGGGGTGTAAGTTGAAACACAGGCAGTTCCATCTCCATGTGAAGAGGAGCTTCTTTCCTGTGAGGGTGACAGAGCCCTGGCACAGGCTGCCCAGGGAGGCTGTGGAGTCTCCTTCTTGGGAGATCTTCCAAACCTGCCTGGATGCTGCCCCGTGCTCTGGGTGTCCCTGCTGGAGCAGGGATTTGACTGGATGATCTCTAGAGGTCCCTTCCAACCTCAACCTCTCTGTGATTCTGTGATGATGCTAGAAAATAAAGCAACGCTCTAGTGTAATTTTGAAGGTATCATTTCATGAAGCAACTATTCAGTTGGCTAAATTACCACCTGCGAAATAGACCTTTCATGCCAAATATGAGGTAGTTTTGCTGGGACACGTGGAAGTTTTTGGTTTTGCATTGATCAACGCTTGCACTGTGTGTTTTGAAAATCATTTGAATGTTCACATTTCCTTCAGTCACTGAATTGGGTTAAAATACCAATATTAAGAAAAGCATGAGAAGATATAGAAGTGTTTGTATACTTTAGAAGAGTTTTATTGACTTCATGATTGTTTACAAGCTCGTCTAGTTCTTATAAAATAGTTTGAGATGTCTCAAAATGTGAAACATAACACAAGATTCTTTGAACTCCTTTTACCAATATAACAATAAAATTCATTAAATAGCCTACAAAAATATTTGGTTTGTGCATATGAAAATAAATAGCTTGCTTTTGATTCTTCTCTTTATATTCAAAAACTATAATGTGATTTAAAAAAAAAACTCTCTCAAAAATGTGCCCTTTTTGTATGTTTATTTGCTTGAAATCTGGTCATACTTTAATATACTCCATTGCTAACTTTTCTAGTTTCTGAAGAAGTTTCCAAACTTCTAAGTGTATGTGTTTTTCTTTCCAGGAACGTTGTCGTGTTTATTAGAGGGCATAATGCAGAATCCTTTAACTTTTTCTGCAGGTACAGTATGCTTTCTATGCTTCTGAGGGAAATCTGAGATCGTTTATGACTTGAATTGTCATTGCTAATAGATAACTTTATTACTCATGTAGTTTATTCTATCCTAATTTGTTTTTTAAAAAACAATTACTATACTATATCAGTTATTATTTAAAGCAATCGCAGTGGCCAAGATTGTTTTAGTTGATGCTTTGCTAATAACTGTTGCCACCTGTAATTGAAGCTGTAAATAGATAGCTCAACCTCTTAGTTGCTTCAGCAGATTTAAATATCCAGATTTGTTGTCTTATATATTATATTATAATATATTTTATCCAGATATGTCTAAAAATCATTGTTATATTTGATGAATGGTATAATTGGAGGTTGAACAGTGTAACAATTTTCAAGCTATAGTAAAAGAATAGTGTAGATCACTGTATCTAAATTTATAAATATAATGAAAATTGAGAAATTTAATTTATAATCTTATATTTCAGCACTATTTCCCAACACTTCTATCCTTATTGACATTTTTTTTACTTAACTGTTATTACTCTTTTGTCTATTCAGTTTTTTGTTGATTTTTCAGTAGTTAGCATCTGAGCTTTTTGCTTCACTCTTAGTAAAGGTGTTTTTGCTGTCAGAGCGTATTCCCAGGCCTCTACATGTTATCTGTAATCTACATTTCATGTTGATCTGTCACAACACTAATATCTAAATGTGCTTTTTAACTTGAACGTCAACTTGAATGGTGATTCCTAAATGTGGGGGAATGTCTGATGCGTGTGATGTTGGCAGTGACAGACTTCAGAGCAATTGTAGGCTGCCAGTTAGGTGTCCATTTTCAGTGCTTACATTAATTAATGGGGGAGAAAAAGCAGAAATTATTACTTAACTGTTAGCCTTGAGCTTTTACTCTCATGAACATTTCTATTTTACTTGTTTTGACAGATGTAGTGTTTGGATGACACCGTAGTAATTCCGAGGAAGCTCTTCCAGGGTGATGTGTGAATTATCTTAGCTGATGAGTTCTGTGCCTCAGGGCACCCTTCTTCCCAGAGAGAGATGGGTTGGGTAGCAGTAAAGCCTGGGGAAGCCATCCACCTTGCAGTGGGCGCCTTGTCAGTGCGTTTGTGACTCAAATACTTAATTCTGGTGCTTGAAAGCTTTAGTTTAACTTTTCCTTTAAATAATAGAGATTTGAAGAGGTTCTAGTGCTTGAAGACGTTAACTTTTCTTTTAAATCATAGAGTTTTGAGGAGTTTGGAAGTGGGGGTCATGCTGAAAGCCATAACCAGCTCCCGAGTAAGAGCCCTGCCCCACAGAACCGCGGAGCTCTACAAAGGTGATTGTCTCGGTGTGTTTGGTTTTGGGTTCTTCCACCATTAGTTTGTGCTTGTATCAAGTATCAATTTTCCTTTTAAAACTGTCATTCTGCTTAGAAACTGCTGAGAGTGTGTTAACAATTTTAATCATTTACGTACTACTGTAGATTGGCACATTTGTTACAAAAAAGGGGTTTGAAGACGTTAAAAACTGGTCCTGGCAGTCGGCCCCATCAGTGGTTAAGCACAGGATAGTATTTCTTTCAGCCTAGCTCTGCTTTGAAAGTGCCTGTTATTTTTCAGCAGTGTGGAAGTAATGATGAGTGCAAGTTCTTGGACTGGCAGCGTAAATCCTTCTCTCCTGCCATTCGTCAGGTAATAGCAGGAGTCTTGTAATTTAATATACACTCATTTAGGATGTGTGCGTTTTTCTCAAATTAAAATATTTCATAAGAAAACTGATTTTGTCATTTTTGCAGCCACCCACTGATACCCTCTGTTAAAAAAGCAGCTTTTTTTCTGAATGCTGACAAATTTAATTTCTGAGATCTTAATTGTTTCCTAGGAATTATGAAATCACCACTGGAGCATTGCACCTGTAATTCACATTCATGTTGATATTTGCTCTTGAGCAAGTTTAAATTTATTTTTTTGGTGCTGTTCCTTAATTGCACAAAGTATCATTGCAGGCTGTTGGCTGGTAGGAGGCTGAAATAGCTTTGGATGAGTAGCATTATCAGCTTAATAAAAACCCTTTTGTTAGATGACTCAGGCATGAGGTGATGGTGTAGGTGAGGCTGTCTGTGCTCACCTAGGATCCTTCAATGCTGTTCCCTGATTTTATGATATAGGTTGGAAGAGCATATTCATACGAGCTGGAATTGTAGCTCTACTTTTGATTGTGTTTGTTTTAATACAATCATTATATAGTAGAAAAAATCCTTGTATGTGGCTGAGTAGATTGTGCTGTTGTTAGCGTGGCTACACATCCAGGAGATGCCAGCCTGCAATTAACCACCTAAATGGCTCTTAGCCTGGGCTCTCAGCAGCAGCAGGAGCCCCCGCTGCCTTCACATCATTAACACAAATGCAGGTGCAAATAGCGCCGAGGCGCTCGGCGCGGCAGCCGCGGCGGCGTCTCGCTGGGGACACGACACGCTCGCACCGAGGACATCTGTTCCAGTAACATGTCCTGGCTGCCACGGAGCGCGGCGCTCCCAACATCTGCCCCGGGAGCAGCTGCCGACGTCTTTATCTGCACAGATGGGCTGGGACGGGCCCAGCCAGGACCAAGGCCAGGAGGTTGGATAAAGGTTTCCGAGTGTTTCTTGGGAGAGGAAGATGTAACAGGTAAATTGGGAATCACAGTTGGTAACTGAGCTTAATTTTCCGCCTATCGAGAAAAATCTTGTTAAATGTATTGATCTTTTCAGTAATACAGGCATTATTCTTGTGATTATTCCTCATGTTAACTAGATGAACACAAAATCAATAAGGTTTTAGTTTTTTTTTCATGAAATTTCTGCCGTGCTTTCAGAAAGATGCTAAGTAGTTTAATTGGAATAATTTCTTAAAAGAAAGACTTGACTATTTAGCTTCAGAATTTCATCTCTTCTTAAGCTTATGCACAACACTGAATGGACTGAAAAGCTTGAAAAAGAGCATATTTTGAAATAGGAGCCTTGCTTTGGAAAACTTTTACTCAGTTGTTCAGTGTTCATGTTTAGTGGTGTAAAATAATTGAGGACTCTTGGAATTTTTCAAGATTGGTACTGCGGTGTTATTAGACTAGGGTTTAGGCCTTCTGCTCTTCAGAAGTTGCTGCGGGATAATTTGCTTAAGCTGCATATCTAAACTGAGCCGAACAAACCCAAACCCAGTGGTTTGGGCTCCAGAACAACTTGCCTGGTTCCCAGGAATGCTGAAATCTGCTGCATTTTCCATGTGTCTTCCTTTGTCCCTGGAGCCCGGACTTTCCTGGCCGTGCCGCTGCTTCCAACAGAATAGCAC
>JAUBOD010000954.1:549841-560961 GCA_032353885.1 Nothura maculosa
GGAAGAAGTCGGCTGGTGACCAAGCCCTTGGGCTATGTACTGCTGAGGTTCTGCCAGAAGTGCCATCGTTCCTGGAGCGCGTGGGGCTTCCTCAGCGAGCTGCCGTGGGTCGCTCTAACAGTGCGGCAGCAAGGGAGGCAGGGCCTCCATGGGCGGCTTTTATTCCGTTCGGCGTGCGTGGACAGCGGCCACGAAGCTTTGCGGGCGAGCGAGGCAGGAGGGAGGTGTTACGTACGCGGCTCGTAAATCACTGCCCACGTAGGCCGCACGATTCCTGTGTCTCCATGGGCTCTCCCGCTGCTGGGGAAGCCGCTCTGCAGCTGGGGCGGCCACAGGCCCATTGGGGCCTTCCTGTGTGATGGGGCTGATATTTGTCCTCCAGCACCTGGCCTCCAAGCCGAGCTTGGCCCCTGTGCACTGCAGCACACACTGCAACAGCCTCTAATGCCTCTTACACAGTCCTGGAGTCAAACACAGGCTCCTCTGCACATTCTGCGTGTTCCCAGCTCTCATCCTCAGCCACGTGGCTTTCTATAAACCACAGCGTTGTTAAATAAATTGTCTTTCCCTGTAGTGAACAGCTCGTTCCAGAGCACACAGAAAACAGCGTCAGGTCCAGGGCTGGGCCTGAGTTTCCTGAGCACGAGCCCTGAGCGCTGCTCGCGCTGGCTGCAGCCCGGCGGCCCTCGCCTGCTCACAGCACCTCGCCGTCCCCGCGGGCTCCTGACGCCTCTTCCTCTCCTTGTATGGAGCCCTCCGCACCACCGGGATTGTTTGGGTTGTGCTTCTCTGGCCTTTTTCTTCCTCTCGCTCCCCCCGTGGCTTTTCTGGGGGAAGAGAGGTGCTGGCCAAAGCTGCACGCACCCTTCCAGGAGAGGAAATACCATTATACTGGCATCATGACCGAGAGGGATCCTAGTGCTGTGTTTAAAGCAAAGCACGAGCCTTTGGTACAGCTGTGCTCTGCTCGCAGTTGTGCTGCAGGTTTTCTCTTGTTTGCCCTACTAAGTGTCTCTACGCATCAGTCTCTCCCTGTAAAAATGGGCTGTAATATTTTTCCTGCACCTTAAAAGTATCTGGGTTGTGAGACACTTTGATACTCGAGTGGAGATGTAATTGAAAACGTTCCGTGGGATGGATTAATTATGCCCTAGCCTTCTGGTAGCAGCAGCCAAATGCCCTGTTCTGTGGTTTTATATGGAAGAAATATGTGTTGGGCCCACGCGGTGCCGTCAGCCTCCGCTTGCTGGTGCTGGGTAGGGGGCTGGAGCCAGCGTGAGGATCATGCACCAGGGACAGGGGGGATGGCGAGTGCCTGACACCCCAGGAGCCCTGCTGCTGCTGCGGTTTATGACTGCTGCCCAGTCAGGCCGGGCTCGTGCTCAAACACCCCTGCTTTGCAGCACGAGGCAGGGGCCTGCTCCGTGCCCATGCGTAACCACTGCAGTGCTTCATTCCTCTCTCTGTGAATGTGCATGGCCACAACATGCATGCCAAAAGGGGAACGATCCCTCCGTCTGTATGTGCAATGTTGTTAGCCAGGAGATAACAACATGCTGCTTGTATCTTTGACTCCATGCCTGCGTTTTCCCTAATAATTCATCATTTCTGAGATGCCTCTCAGCAGTCCTAAGTTCTAAGCAACCAAAGACACCACTTAAAACCACCAGTTTGCAAATATCCTTTCTTTTCTTCAGACATGAGGTATGAACCCCATATCCCACACAAGACTCTCTTTTCCAGACTACACTTCTGTCCTCCTGTCACCTCAAACCCCATGCTCAGCTCCACTTTTCTCTGATTTTGGTGCTAACAGCTTTCCCTCTTCGTTGAGCTCTCCATTTCTTGCTCACACTACTGTGTATTTCTCAAGCCTTTGCCTCTTGACTGTTTTGTCCCTGTGTCTCCTTGTCAGTGGCTGGACTCACCTTCTTCTCACACCACAGCATGTCGAAGTCCCGCATTTTGGCTGCCTGTGACCTGTGCCTGGTGGCTGCACATGTGTTTCCCCTTCAGGGCTGTCCCCTTCCTCTGCCATCACCAACCTCTCCACAGCCTTCATCGCACCGCTGGCTGCACAGTCTTTTGTATAGCACCTTTGGAAGGAGCATTTTTGTACTTGGCCTGTGAGCATGACCAACCACACACACACCTCATCCTGCATCGTTTCTTCCGGAGGACTTGGGGTGCTGAGCTGTGGTGCTGATACATCTAACTCCTACTCCTCTCATCATCATTGGCTCCATCTCCCTGTTCCCTCTTTCTCCCTGTCTCTCCCAACATTTCTTGCATGCTGCCCTGCGATTAGGTGGTCAGCTCTCCTGTTGATCATCTCAGGTGCACCCTGGTGCTCCCCCTGCCTCAGTGGGGTCCTCGCCCCCGGGACTCTACAGGCTACAGTAGTGCAGCTACTGTAGATAATGGATGACCATGAGCTCACATCTGTATGCATGTATGTAACATGATCAACTCAATAATATTTCAACCTAATCTTTTCAGACAAACTGGAGTCTGATTTAGATTGGTGAAGATGCAGCATAGACTTCTCAATATCCCTGGTTAATACACTGACAGCAACTGCTTTGTAATGCAGGGAAGTGCTTTACAAGTGTTTTTGTGGGTGCACACTTGGCATTTTTGACTTAAAGATCCAGCCCATGGCTGGGTGCCTGGTGGTGACCGGGGCCGTGTGGCCCAGGTGCCTCTTCTCAGCCAGTGTCCCTCATGCAGCAGGATGAAAGCAGCTGCGGATGCACCAGGCCTGTCTTGGCCTCTGGCTGGCTGGTGGTTGGTTTGGCTCCAACCTTGCTTCTTGTTTTGAGAGAAGGGAAAAGAAACCGCTTGGCTTTGTTCTTGAAATAGCAGCTGATCCGGATTTGATTTTATCCAAGTCTTTATGTGATTATATGGCCCAATCCCTACAGCATGTATATGAAGCTATTAAAAAAAGATGGGACATTTTAAAATACAGTTGGGCTTTAAAAAGGCTTGCTTGAATTGTAAGAAATGCAGAAGTTCTGCCAATGATTTTTGTACTTGGGTGAAAATAGAAATCCCATTACAAGATTTGTTATGTTATTGAGCAATTACAAATATGCCTGTTTAAATAATAAAAAGAATCAGTTTTCCTGGTCTTTTGCTAGTCAGTTTTCAAGAGAAAATAAAACAAAACATGTCAGTTTGTGAGCACTGAAGCAGCTTTCCTGTGGGAGGGGAACGTGCGCACACAGCTTGCTGTGCTAGTCGTGGGGAGGCTCCTGTGCAGAAACACGACAACTTCTTAGAGAAAAGAGAGGCAAGCGGAGCTCACCCGCAGGATGCGTAAGAATTGGCAGAGCAGCAAAGCTCTTATTTTCTCTGGATAATTTTTTCCTAAGTGAGCAAATGCCTGCTATAGAAATGTCAAACATTTTCCAAGCAAGGCTCCAGGTAGAGGCTGTTGACTTGCGTATCTGAGAAATCACTTAAAGTGCAAACTTCATGAGCAGATGTCAGTGTTTTGGCTCCCTTTAGTGAAGAGGCAGGTGGCATCTTGGCACTTACTGCCTCAGCTCTGGGCAGAGATGGGCATTGCCTGGGAGACTCTGTATCTCATCATTCTTCCCAAAACTCAAGTCATGGTTAATGAGGAGAGCTAGGCTAAGATCAACTATAAATCTAGAAATACATATTTTTAGCAATAATTAGGTGCGAAGCCCAGTTTTAAAAAGTTATAATAATATTGATGTTACTGGTGTGTATGTCATTTTTCACATGTTACAGGAAACGCACTGGTTCTTTCATGTCAGCTTAGGCCAAACCTAGTAGACTGTGAAACTCCAGAAGAGAGAAGGATTTTAAAATTGCAGTTGTGCCTCCAGGCTGCTCTTTTCTCTCTGCCTCGCAGATTTCCCCAGGTGCCTTCTCAGTTTTATATCAGCTCCCAGTGGCCAGGACCTTATCATCTGATGTGATTTTAGGATGTACAGAGTCTGAATGATCAGTTCTCAAGGAGCAACGTGATGGCTTTGAGCAAGGCTGCCTTGCAGAGTCTCGTCCTGATGCCTGGCCCGATCCTGCCACATGTTTAGCACCTTTGGTTCCTCTGCTGCAGCCACTCTGCTCTGCTGGCACTCACCTTATGGCTGCCTCTGCACAGCAGCAGAGCAGGGAGTGACGCAGGACTTACTGCCTCGAGCAGCATTAATTGCAGTGCAGTGAGCCCAGGACACGCAGCAGGGCGGGTGCCCATTCCTGCTCCTCCTGACCCATTCCTGCTCCTCCTGACCCATACAGCTCCACAGAGGGAGCAGTGTGCCACGCGTTGCAGTTTCTAGACTAGCATTTTGAGTGTTGCTGCCCTTCTTTATACTTAAAATTTGACTCTAAAATAGGTAGGTTTTCTTCATTTTTGTGCTTTTAATGTGAGTACATGATGACCTCAGTTCACATGCTGATGGGACAAAAGCCATTGCAAGGAGAACATGCGTGTTCAGGGGTGGGTGAGAACCCTGCTTGCCCCCTGGACACTGCTGCTGGGCAGTGAGGATGTCCCAGATGGAGAAGTGTGTGAGTGTGTGTATGTGTGTGTGTGTGTGTATGTGTGTGTGTGTGTGTGTGTGTGTGTGTGTACGTACAGGGGCTTTGTGCCAGATGGCAGCCAGAGGACTGGGTTTGAGGCATTTTTCTTAGGACTTTTTTGTGTCAGGCCCTCGGGCTGTTGAGGTTCAGAAGCACTGCCAGAGAAAGAAGAAGAGGTGAAAGCTCTGGAAAGCACAGCAAGATCTCAAAGGTTTAATCTGAGCCTTCTCAAACCATGCACACTTGGCAGTTCATACTTCCAAGTTCATGTGGCTGAAACACCGCGGAATCAAAGGAAAAGAAATCTCCTTTTCACTGGTTTCCAGGTGGAGCGAGATAACTTGTTCTGGCAGACTTCCAGGGTCCTGGAAACGTGCAAGGCTCCATGCCAAAGCGCGTGGCCCTTTGCTCTGGGGGAGGGCTCCGCGTCCGCAACAAACCTGCGCAGCCTGAAACATGCCCAGAAAGGAGGATGCTTTTCAAAAGAAGCTGGACGGGTCTCACTGCTGCTTTCAGCAGCTGCAGCTCAGCCAGATGATTTAATGAGGGACCTCAGCATAGGCTTTGCTTCCAAAACGACAACCCCTTTATGCTCAAAAGGCCGCAAGCAACCTAGGGGAAAAAAAGCTGTTTGCAAAGATGAGTCTTTACTACACGCTGTGCTTTACGCTGTTTCCATCTCCGCTGCTATTTGGACACATGCACGTGCCTATTTAGTATATTAACTAAATGGCTTGTGCCACGTAAGAGCTGGCCCCTTTCAGCATTCGTTTAGCAATTCCCAGCAGAGCAGAGCCCGTGTGAGGCCCTGGGAGCCTTCCTGAACTGCTGCCCGTCACCAGGCTCGGTACCAGGCCTGGTACCAACTCGCAGGGGTTGCCAGGGCCCTTTGGCTTCTCACCAAAATGCACCAAAAAGCACAGCCGAAAGCCAGACCCCAGGCAGAAATCCCAGCTCTTTGTGTTTCTGTGAGGAAAACCCAGGGAAAAATTAATTCCTCGGCAATATCCTGGAAAAGTAGTTCACATATGGGATGTTCTACAGTACCGAGAATCATTTGCACTTTCACACACAGTAAAATACCATGATGATTTATTACATGTGAAACTTTTTGATTATATTTAATGAGCTTCCATTATATCAGTTTATTAGAAAAGAGACAGTCCTCATTAAAATTTTTGGAGAGTTAAACTAGAAATATTATTAAGCATATTTGAGGATATAATAGCCTCAACTGTGAAAAAAATACATATATATATACATATGTATAGCAGCAATATGAACAGCAAATATATATATGAGTATATATATATATGTCTGAATGGGAAAAGTACAGAGACTGTTTTAAATGTGCAGCCAGTAATAGCCAGCAATGGCTTAGTTTTCCAAAGTGGAATTTCAGCCGGAGTCAGTGCTTGCATTCAGGTCCTACTCTACTCCTGTGAGCAGTCTTGTTTTCATTATAAGAAATGCATTAGGTAGGATTTGGAAATAAAAGCATCCCAGATGTGACAGAACTAAGAAAAAATGGGTCTTAGGAGATGATAAATCAATTTGGTAGAATGAAAGTAAGTGATGGAAGAGTTTTTGTCTCTGAGAAGCTGAGTGACAGTTTTGCACTCAGCTTTCAGTGTTTCACCTTAGGCTTCTCTCAGAATGATTTATTTTCTACTTCACTTTGTATTTATTAAATGGTTTGTGTGATGCATTAACAAAGCTTGAAACTGCAGAAAAATCCATTTTCCTCATGTACTGCAGACCTCCATCGACATGAAAACCTGGAGAACACCACCACCAGAGCTCGGGCAAGTGTCAAACACACATTTATTTCCTGTGTTACACAAGAAGGGAAAACTTATTGAAATGTTTGTGTATTTATGTTGGACAGGACAGCCTGAAAACTCTGCTTAATGACATCAGAGGAATATAAAGTAATTTAAAGCTACTCTGATCACTAATCTCATCATAAAAAAGGTGTGGGCTTTTTATACCTACTCAACTCCCACTGACTTCATTATCCATTGATATCAATGGGAATTGAGTGCTCTGTGTTGTGCCTGACATTTTAATGAGCCAAAGTGCAGGATTTGAGCAGAAATGAATATCTCTCCCTCTCCAGATCACCATGGTTGGAGGGGAGAAGAGAAACAGAGAGGGGGCAAAAACAACCTCCTTTTGGCCTTGGAAGAGTCCACTCCCAACGGAGTGGGAAGAGCCATCAGGAGGTGACAGGATTGGATCCAAGTCTTGAACATTTCCTCTACAGTGCCTGGAAAAGCCATCACCTCAGTAAAACATGAGGTGAAAAATTGCACCTCACCTGTGCTATGAATAAAAACCTCGTGGTGCAGCAGATGTGCTCTGTCCCTGGTGTTCGCTCTAGCTTCAATCCTAGGAGTTAAAGCTTGGCCTATGGACACTTCCAGTGTGTCATATGGGAAATATATTTCTAGATGGGCTTTGTTGTCTCACAATTTTTTTTCATAATAAAAGCACTTGCTCCATTTAGATCTTTGCTTCTATTTAAACTGGCCACGGGCTTTATTGGGAAATAAAGAAACAAATACAGTGGGTATCTGCACTATGCTTTTAGACATTTCCCTTGTAGCATAGCTTGGAGCATCCTGAGTTGCTCATATGCTCACAGGAGCACAAATTGTGTGACCTAGAACATGCAAGATGGGTATTGAATGACAGGAGGTGCAAAGCCTCCTTGCCTGTATGAATTTTAGTTGTTCTCTGTTTTTAGGATGGCTCAGTTGCTGTGCTGACCTGCCAGTGTCGAGGCCCACGGTGCCAGGACACTTTCCATGTGGCAGTGAACTGGTACTGCTGGAGGATGGACCTCTGAGTAGAGCAGCATTTGTGTCTCCTACCTGCCCAAGATGGTCTAGCTGCTGCTGGGAAAGGCTTTCTGTAAGAGCATCTCATTGTGCCCATGGAGATGATGGATCTGTCTGGGTTGAGCCTGGGAAAACCAGGGTTAGTTCAGTTTTTATGTGACTGATTCCATTGTAGATCCTTGTTTTCTTTTTATATAGAGCAGATGGACAAATGTCACAGGGACTTCCACCACCCACCTTGGGAAACTCCACCTTGTTCTAGTACATCACATCATTCAGAACACTGTGTCCTAGGATAAAACAGTTTTTCCTGTCTGTCTCCCAACCCATTACATCTAATCTTATCCCAAATGAGCCATCCTTAGTGTTTATAGCCTTCAAATACTTGCAGAGGGTTATCATATCCTCCTCCTTTAGTCATCACTTGGACAAGTTGTTTATACTGAATTCTTTCAGACTTTCCTCATGCGGTCAGTGCCTCCCACCTCTCACTTGTGTGGTGGTGTTGGAAAGCTCTCCGGCTTCGCTGCCTTGTTACTCTCATCCTGAGGTGCACACAAATGGCTGCTGTGGCCCAGGCGCCGCCAAGGAGGATTGTGCAGCCCTAAGACATCCTTGTTGTGTGACAGGAACCACCTGGGCTGCTCCAGCACTGGCTGGTAACCAACTCACCTGTTGCTGCTCTTCTGCCTTCCAGGTTTCTCTATCCTATTGACTAGCAGTATTTTGCATTATATTCCCCAAATGTATTAACTTTACCAGGCTATGAGCAATTTTTTATTATTTCTAGCTCATATTTCTAACTTCTCTTGCTTTTCCCAGGCTATTCTTACATCCTCCCCCATTTGCTTTCTATTCATTGGGGCAAATTACAGAGAAAGTAGAGATGAGACAGGATGTACATGCAGGAATTCCGCACTCAGGTTTGCAGAGAAACCACCCAATCCATGAGATCCCACCTCCTGCAGGTTGCACTGATGATAGGAGTTAGCAAATGGCCTTTCCTTTTCAGGCCTGCCTGGTTTCAAGGCACAGTGTCTGGCAGCTCCCAGAAGACCTGTGGGGTTGTGGCAGCTTGCAGATTTCTAGCTACTACCTTGACCTGCAAAGCGCCCCTTGGTCCTTAGACAGCAGTCAGCAGGCCTCATCTTTCAAGAATTTACTCTAGGTAAAAGACAAACTAACAAACAAATGAAACCAGTGTGTCCCAATTTTCAGAAATCAAGAGCTAATATTTTCCATCAGTGACTTTGGCCATTGTGCTATCTAAAGAATGGAGCCCTAGCTTTAATTGAGAGCAGAAATGCTCAGCACCTTTGAATTTCATCTTTGAAACTACCTTTGTGGAGGCCACTGAATTCAGCACCTATTTTGGGGACTCTCTGCATGCACATATGTGTCTGTTCTGAAGACGGAGACTGGGCAGAGGAACATCCATACACCAGAGCTCAAGGAATGAAAGTGTGATAGAACCTGTCACTGGAAACCTGCAGTCTTTCTTGGAAGCAGGGAGGCCTGTGCTTTAGATATTGCACATTTTGCTGTTCAGAAATAGCCTGAATCATTTCACACCTACGTGAGCTGTTTTGCAAGAGGGGACTTGCTTTTGTGACACCAACCATTTAATCAAAACGAGCTTTAGTTTTTAGTTCTTTATGTCAAAGTTACTCCTGGTTCCTGAACACATTCCCTAGCTATTCATGGCCTTTCATGTCTCTCACTTCCTTGGGGCTTTTTCCCACTTGACAACTGAGGCATCTCGGACACGATGTGGGCATTCTGCATCGCACTGCCTTGAGCTCTGAGCAAAAGGGCTCTTCAGCAGGAAACGGTTTCTGTTTCACTAGATGGCAAATGATCCTGCAAATTAATATTTACTAAGTTGCACTTAAGCTGTGCAATGTGCCTTGGTACCCAGATGTCCAACATCTGGACAGGCAGGGCCAGTTTTACAGAGCTACTGAAGTGATGTGACCCACAGACCTTTAACAGGCTGAGTTTAAGTGTCTGGTACATGATATAGAGGTATCCAGTGCCCCCAGTCCTCTTACATTAAGGTGGCTCCCTCCGCTCTCTCCTTCATGGCTGCCCCAGGAGCCTGGGATCAAATCGCTGGGAAGAAGATCTGAGAAGCAAAGGCCCCGTGGTCCCTCAGGCCAGAGTGAAGCCCAGTGCCCTAAGAGCTGTAACTGGGGCTGCTGGTTAGAGACAAGCTAGTGCTGCCTCTGCCTCCTTCAGCTCTGCTTGGGTGCAGGAGCCCTGTGCTTTGTGCCTGTGTTGATAGCGGCACCTTCTGTGCCATGGACTCCTTTAGGGAGGGCAGGAGGACCCTTAAGTGGCAGGGTAAGAGGTCCTGATGCAATGGGATGTTCAGGGCAGGCCTTGAGCACAGAGCCTTGGCTTACTGTAAAACCTCCACACTTCAAAGGTGGGACTGCTCTCTGCTCACCTGGACATTCGTAGCACAGCTGAACAGCCTGAGCTCTTCTACAGCCAGTGGGGAGGAGGAAGAATCCCTTTGAGCACAATCATCTGATAGGATTTATTGGCACTTCTTGGATAAGGTGAATCACCAGCTCCACCAGTTGAACTGACTATAAATAAAACCCGTGGTGTTTGCTTCCCCAAATCTCTTCCATTGTACTCACACTGCTAACTTACACGGAGTCACCATGACGTGATGTCAGGCGCAAGCCCCTCTGGAAATGTGAATGCTGAAAAGGGATGAAAGAAAGAGTTGGCAGGCAGGGCACCACAGATGGCTACAGTGATGGAGCCAAAGGTAGTTAGCTACATGCCTTCCTCCAGCTTAGTCATTCCTGGGTCACTTCCACCTCTGTGGGCAAGAGCCGAGGTACTCAGGGAGTTTCATCTACAACTGAGCTAAGGAGACTTGAAAGCTTTTAGCCTTTCTAGCCATCAGGTTGTCTGTCCTTACCTCATCATCAGAATGAGGGAAAACAGCCCAGAGCGGTGGGCTGGGAGCCAGTGCAGGTCCCCTGATGTCACTGAGATGAAGCTAACAAATCCAAGGCTTTTAAGCTCAGGTCTAATGCCAGGCAAGTGCATCAGTGCTGCAGTTAGACCCATATTGCTAAGTGCTGTGGAGTGCTGGGCCGCATCCTGCGGTGTTGCCATCCCCAGGTGTCTGTGGGCTCAGACAGCTCTGCTGTTTCAGAGTGTAGGTGGCTCATTACTGCTCGCTTCAGACCACGTAGGCAAGGCCCACCCCCTTCCACTTTCAATATGTGCGTTAGGAAATGCCACAAATTAGTCAGAACAAGTGAGAGAAGAACAACCAAGCTGGGGTTTGGTTGCCTTTTAGGATCTGTGTTGGAAATGAGCAAACCACCAAGAGCCATTGAGCACCTACTGCCTCCTTTGGCATGAGTAGCTCTAACCCAAGCACACACAGCCCCAGGCCTCCCTGGGCTGCCCAGACCACCAGTACTCCGTCTGACTTTGACTTATTTGACCCCTACTGCTTTATCTTGTATTTGTCCATTTTCAGCCTTCAGATTTTCAGAGGTTCTCTGGCCTGCCTCCATTACCTCATTACTTCCATTAAAAAGAGGTTTGAGGGATGCAGGCTGCTCTTACATATTTACCTGTGATTGCCTGATGCTTTAGAGGGAAAACGCTGAATCTTTGAGGGAAGATTCAGCACAACTGGACTGAGGGGTCTCAGTTTATCCTAATTTCCCGTGGTCAGTTACC
>JAUBOD010000954.1:579412-591044 GCA_032353885.1 Nothura maculosa
TGCTTTGATGAATGTTTTCAAGACCAAAGTTGAGAAAGTAAAAAGCAAGTTTTATTTTAAATTTTTGAGTAATAGAGCTTGTTTTCACCCACATGTATAATAAGTCTATTACAGTTCAGTGCTAGCTTCACTGCTTTCTCCCCAGACTTGGAGGCTTTTCTTGGATTCTCTGGTAGTTGAGACCGATGATCTTGAAGAAAAGCTGTTCTTTTTTCTAGCTAAAAGTCTGAGGCTGCATAGCTGGTTCTACTGCAACCAATTTTGATATTTTCCTATTTGAAGCAATCATTTTTTATACTATTCCTATTTCACTTACCACAAACCCACCTCTTTCTTTTGGTGCCAGAGGCGAGAGTTCCAAAACCCAAGCTGACTGATTTTCAGCATTTACCTGCTCTCAGACACTTTATTAGAATATACTTACAATTTTCCATTGAGATTGAAACCCACTGCAAATGCTTTCCAGAGCCAGCAAACAGGACAGCTATTTCCCCTCGCCACGTTAATTTTATGAGTTGGCAAGGGCTTTTGCTTTCACTTGTTACTCTTCTCCATTACCCAGCAAAAGCTTCCCTTGTTGCTAAGCCTACCTCTCTCCAAGACATTCAGACCACTGTCATTAATCCAGCTGCCTATTTACTTTGGTGTTAAGCTGTGGGCACAATTCTGTCTTAATGAGCTGTCCTGTGAACACGTACAACATAGCTGTTGGGTAAAAGCAGAGATGGACAATATTACATTTGATGTATGAAAAAATAACTGATTTTTTAAAATTATAAGCTCTACATCGTAATGGGAAGGAATGGCTAAATTACCATTTCTAATCTTTGAAACAGCTGCTAAACTGCTTGCTTAGCTGGACAAATCACATGCAAGGAAGTGATCACTCACCACCAACAGCAGCATTTTTTGCTGCAGTCAGTGTTTTAGCAGGATGAAATGGAAATGTTCACCCACCTGTTGTGCTAACCATGTACTTCCATTTAACCACGTATGTGTCTCCCTCATGGAACTGCCCTATGCTTTGTTTAGGCAGTCTACTGTAATCAAATTCCAGGATATGCCAGACATCTACAGATGCAGTGATAATTTCAAACTGCCTCCCATCTTCTCCTTCTACAAGTCCATAGCCCCGGCCAATATTCATGCCATCCAAGACTGTGCCCACAGTAGTTTGGGGCACAGCTACCATGAGCATAACATCATAAGGTTTAGAATCAGATCTGGATTCTTCCTGTAGAAAAAATACAGAAAAGATTTCTTGGAGCACAACTGTTTTCTTCTTGATCCAGAGTTTCAAAGTCTGACTGATGTGTGTTTCAAAATTTGATATCTCGTTCATTTGATGCCAAGCAAAACCATTCATTCAGCTGCTAAACACAGGGGAGTAAGAAATGACTCTATAGGTTACTAATCTATAGGTGTGATGTTCTGACCACCATGTCTAAGCCCTCAAGATAAGGATTCCTGTGCCCTTGTCTTCCCAGCCTTCCACCCCAACTAAGTCACTCTAGTTGGAAACAGAAGGCTGAGTACTATATGCACCTTTTGGTGAAGCGATTCACTGGAATTCTTCTCATTGAGTTTCTTCAGCTCTGTCCAATCAAGAAATTTTTCTTTGAACAATATGGTCTCATTATGTTCTGTGAGTCGGCCAAAGACTGCCCAGTCTGGACGCCCTTGTCCTTTTCTGTAGAAATAAACAAAATAGAATCAGATTGTACTCTGGCATAAGGAGAAGTACGTACATGTTATACCCATTTCAACAATGAGCTCCAGCATTAGTACCTAGGTATGATGGGATTGCATTCCCCTGGGTCCAGAGGATTGATGTCACAGTTGGAGTAGTCAAAGGTGCCGTTCCACAAGTGTTTCGCCAACTGAAAAGCCACTTTTCTTTGTGCTAAAGTAACTTCCTTTCCGTGCCACACGTACACCTCACTGCCGAAGTCAAACACCAGCACCTATAGAACAAACCCAACCCAACACCCAAATTAGAACCTTAAACCAAGCATCAGGTCAGGTGAGGCCCTGTTTCCTGGAACCACAGGCTGC
The DNA here is from genome assembly GCA_032353885.1 of Nothura maculosa. NCBI lineage: Eukaryota > Metazoa > Chordata > Aves > Tinamiformes > Tinamidae > Nothura > Nothura maculosa. The sequence continues at coordinate 581,468 of JAUBOD010000954.1, forward strand.
CAGTGCATTTAACACGAGCCCTTCCAGCTATCCAAGTGCGTGGCTCGCAATGAAACCAAGTGTGGGGCAGTGGTCTGTGACATTGAACTGCTGAGGCTGACTGGAAGCCTCAGTGGGGACACGAGGAGGAGTCTCTTCAGGTAGGAACCAAGTCATTAGCAGACCACAGAGCCCTTACTAGGGAAAAAGTGATTCTGTTGCATGACTGAAAACTACCCAATTACGGCAGCTTTCACCAAGGTGTAGACCTACACTTTATGCTGGAAAAGCAACTGGAAAAGGCCAAAAGAACATGCAGCCCAGGTTAAGTGTCTATTGGTGTATTCATTATACGGTGTCTTCATTTTGGAAATCTGCTCTCAGTCCTTCTTAGCTGGGTGCAATGGCTGTTTCAAGGAAATATTCTGCTAAGAATACATTTTCATATGTCATCTGTTTTCTACCGCATGACTAAGTGAAACAGATTTATGCTTGTGAGTGGAATTTCACTTTAAAAATGACAAGTTGCAATTTCTTAGATAACTGCATCATACTGTAGATAGCCAATGAACTGTATTTTACATTGCACTGTAAATAATAACCTTTTTAGAAACACAGAGGACTAAGTTTTCAGTATGCCTCTCTAACAACATTTGCAGTTACTGAAAGTCATATAATCTGTATATCCCTGTACCTAATATATAAGTAATAAGTAGCCTAGTACCTCTTTGGGTTGTAGCAGGGTACATTTTGGCATCTTCCCCCAGTAGTCATCCTCAGGAATGAGTTTATCCTCTACAAGACGGTATATGCAATTTGTTTCTATTATTGCAGCTTCATATACTTCATCTTCTTCAGGACTTCCAGCAGCTTAAGGAAAAGATTGTAAAAAAATAATGTTTTTAACATCTAATTCTTTTCACTGGGAAGAACCAGCTCAAATGTTTTACTGCAAAAAAATACCAGATACTGTAATTCTAGAAGTAAGAATGCTTACACTGGTAATTTGTCTGGCCACCAAGGAGTTTCCAGAAGTCTTTGGCTGCATGGGTATGGGTATTTATTCCTTCTTCTATTGTCTGTATATAAGAAGCTCTACAGCCAAGTTCCCTCTTTGTCTGAATTAAAGTTGCAAGTTCTGAAGCCTAAGAGATTAACAGGGATCTGAACAAGATTGCTTAAGTCTTTGGAGTTCTTGTGCACACCATGTTCAGGGAGAAGGCAAAAGCAGATAGGATACAATACAGCAAAGAGCAGACAAATTGGTCATTATTTCTGTCGCACTAAAGAAAAACAAATACTAAAGGAAAAGTTACAGAAATACACTCATTCTTTCATTTGCCTTAAAACAAGGCTTGAACTTAAGTGACATAGGAATAAAATGGACATCCTGCAATTCAGACTTTATTTTGGTTGAGTGCAAATCCATTTCCTGAGGATATCCTATTTTCTCTCAGGGTTTTGCAACCTGCACACGCCTATGCAAGTTTTCATTCAGTACACAGACAAAAATATATTTACAGGAATCCTGCCTGTGTACCTGTTATCATTAACAGCAAATTCCCACTTTACTTAGATAAAAATTAATTCCATGAAAGGCAGATATACACACTAGAATTCTAGTTTAATTTAAATGGATACTAACCTTTGCTTTTTCTATGACATTTGCAAACTCTCCTACCCATAAGAAACAATAATGTGGAGTTAACAGCAGGAAACAGTCTCCGCTGTTCAGTGAGGAGGCCCTTGGTTCAACTAATCTTGTTTGAACATGTCTTCTTCCTATAGATAAAGATAAAACAAGGCTAATTATATTGCTGTGAACACTATTGCCAGTCTCTGAGGTCCAATTGCTTTGGAAAATCATGTCAGAACATATAGTAAAATATACGGAAAGGAACTGTTATGGAAGAATTAATACTATGATGGGAGAAGGGTTGCCTTCTATCAACTAATATTTCTAGTATTTGTTCTTCTTGTTTTGCCAACTTTATGTCCTTCAGGAAAGAAACTAAGTAAAGATCAAAGAAGCAGCCAAATTCCAGAGCCATTTACATTTGCCTAAGTGATGCTATGGCACTATTTCCTAAGTAACGAGATTTTAAGAATTTTACTTCAGCAAAAAAAGTAGCTAGTATTTTGCAGAATACTATGCACTATGTATTATAAGAATAATGCACTATATATTATAAGAATAAGTGGAGCAAAAACACTGTAGTACAACTTCTAAGTTACAAGCAGCCCTGGAAAAATTAGGACATTTCAAATTTTTCTACTGGAATTCCCGCAGCATTCCTGCACCCTACAGAGAAGGGACCAGTGACCACAAGGCAAATTTGTGAGAGGGTTTTGTTGTTGTTGTGTCCCAGAGTTCTCACTCTAGGTTGTGGGCATAATTTTTCTAATAATAATTTCTAAACAATAATTGATTTCATAATAATTGATTAGCATAGACTGCAACTCCTGTTAGGGTTGCTGCAGAGCAAGTCAAAGCAGTTGCAGGATACCTTTAACTTGCAGCAGCATGAGCTTCTTGTAGGGCACAGCGCTGTTGTTGGAGTTCTGCTCGGTGAGGTTAACACTCCGCAGGTTAACGCTGCTGAAGTTCTCTTTGCTTGCCAGTCCAGCAAGGGCTACTTCTGAGAAGTTTGAGTTTGCAGACACTTGTCCATAAGAAACAGGAGAGAAAGCAAGCAAACAAAAAACAAAAAGAGGTCAAAATATTAAAAAAAGATTTTGTCTCTACACTTAAAAATATTTTCCTAAAATATTTCCATTTTTTTTTCTTTTTTCTTTCTTTCTCAATGCCAACAGCAAACCCAAATTGAACTTGGATCAACCACTAGCATAAAAGCTGTGTGGGTTTAGAAATACCCACATTTCTAGACATCATCTGACAATGAACTGTCAGAATTATGTTATTTGGCAGAAATAACGGCTTTGGGAGGGAACATGTCTTACTCAATGTTTTGTAAGTACCCTGCAGCTCTGCAGTGCCATATAAATGATTAACGATGAAAAAGAGACCAGACTAGTCAAGGCTAATTAACTGAAATTCTCTTCAAATTTGTCTCAGCCAGTGTGATGCAACAGCTATTTACATTTCAAAGTCTTAATGATGTTTTACAGTCAACTTAAAGCATCAATTCTTGGCAAATTTTGTCTATTTCTCAACCAAAGACAAAGCACCGAGTTTGTAATTCAGGGGAATGCTTCTCTCCAAATGACAACAGAATATTACATGTATAATTAACGTTTTCATCAATACAGGCAATTCTTAAAGATGATCACCATTTATTCAAATGCAGCAAGGACTTTTCTTCCCCGAAACAGTAAAGACAGCTTGACAAACCTGTGAGTTTTCAATAATCTCTCTTGCTCACAGTTTGGTTCTCAGGCAATGTCACAAGATAACACCCTGCCACAGAGCACTGATCCTATAGGGAAGTCAACAAGTGGGAGCCAGGGAGGCCAATTCAAGTGTCAGACAGGTAGGGACCCCAAATTTAGGGTAGCCTTCCCCGAGGGAGTCACGTATGCCCTTTTCTCCAGATATCCAACACCAATCTACATTCAGCACAACATAACTCAATAAATTCATGGCCTCTCAGAGAACATGCTCTATTTCTTTAGGTTTCTTTGATTGTTATATAAATAGCAAGACAAGCCTTATACAAATAATCCTTTTAACTTACTTTTTTCTACTTTCATTCTCTTTGACTCCATGAAGGCGACATTCAGTCTCTGCTCAGTATATTCATGAAGAATATCATCTCTCGCTGCCAGCATTTTGAGAGGGTTTCTTGAGGACTGAACTCTGCGCACAGGCCTAACTGCACGTTTGTGCTCTGCTACAGAAGATATTAACCTGAGAAACAAGTAGTGTTTATCATCACCAGCTGATTTTCCTAGTCAGAAGCATCCAATGACAAGAGATTTACTTTGACTTAGGGTGTGACATTTGGGAGGGAATCAGGGTCAGTTCACTGATTCAGGCAGAGAAGGGATTCAAGAGATGTTTGAGGAAAGGGATATGCAGAGTATTAAGACACCTACAAAATGACTTAAAGCTGAACATTGTGACCATCTTGGTGTTGTGTTTGAAGAAGTTAAGGGTCAGTTTTCAAATGAGTTTCCTTTCAGTAGAGGAAAGCGTGTTGTATTCCATCCCAACCCAACCACCTTACCATTGGAGAGGAATGAAGTAATAGAGCATTTTGGCAACTCCTAAGAGACCATGAAACAATCGCTCCATGGATTCAAAACAAAGTCATAGCTCTTACTTTGGTGCACAAGGATCAAAGATGGCATCAAAGTCCTCATCAAGCTCCAAAGGCACTGAGGAGGAAGGGAAATCCACGTGGCGGTAAAATTTGGAAAACGTTTCATCGTCATCCAGCTTCATCACCTCTTTCACAGATTTTCCTGTAACCGTTAGCACTGTCTCTTGCATTCCAGCAACTGCAAAGAAAAGCAAAGCAAAACACCCCACAATAAATAACCATACCAGGGTATCTAACTCTAAAAGAGATGAACATAGATTTTTCCTTAGTTGATCGAATTTCTGTGGGAATGAGATGGTGGTGGCAAAGTCAGTTAGAAAAGAATGATAGAAGAGTAACTGCTACCCATGCACAACCACTTTGGTGGAACCACCTTGTCTTTCACCAAATAATTCCTTCCCTTGAAAAGATTTACCAGAACTACATGTAGAAAAGAGACTGCTGATTACCAGTGTGTCATGATCAAAATATACATTGCTAGTGCATCCTCTGGAGAGCATCTGTATTTATGACAGTGAACACTACAAATTACAAATGGATTTTTGCCTTACAACATGGGGGACATACATGAGATGGAAACAGAGAACTCCAGACAGCTTTATCTACAGCTAACAAGTTACCAGGGAGCTGTATAGGCTGCTCCAGGAAGCAAGTTTTCAAAACAGCAAGAAGATGGATGGAGGACATTACACTTGGAGGCAGTATTATGTCCTGTTTTGGTTTCACAAAGATTACACTGCACTTGGAGCTGTTTCAACAATACTGTTCAGAGTGGCTGTATGTTTTTAAGAAGGTGCAGAAAAACATAGAAGAATGTTTTTCAGAATTTGTAATTTATTGTATTGTATATTTGTAATGCAATATAAGGTATTCTTTTTAAATCAGGAAAACAAGCTGCCTGACCAGGACAGTCAGAACAAAGAAATATTAAGTTTCCATTACGAGACACTTTAAGAAATACTTTAAGTGATTTACTGAAGTCAGACAGTGAATACATTGCCTTCTTTGGTAACTCTACAAACCTTTGTTATTCAGTCTTCCCAAGAATGACTCCAGCTTGTCAAGTTTCATATCTGATTCCAATTGCATATCAGGCCTGGCCTCAATTTCTAAGTAAAACAGAAAGTAAAAATTGTTAAGTGGAAATTAAATAATGCAAAATGTCTTAATATTTCAGGCATTTTTATTTCTTACCTTCTAAGGGCTTTGTAACTGGAGTGGTAGACTTCTGCCTGTTGCTGAAAGGGGAAGCTACTGGAGTTAGGGCACTTGGAGAAGCCAGACCTGTATAAGAACAAAGAATGTAAGAAATGGAATACTGCAGGAACCTACATCTCCAGCAGGGACAATATGGGAAGCTATTTGGGAAAGCAGGTGAGGTCGTTGCCACTTCTGGCAGTTCTTGTGCCTCCCTGGCCTCCACAAATGTTGCATTAGGGATGTTAGTGCTGCCCTATCTGCCCCTTAACCAACATCAATCCCAAACTGTCCCTTTCCCAAGAGCCAAGCCTTGTTTGCAGGAGCCTGTAAGCAAAGCAATAGGCTCTCCAAAGTACGGTTGTTTCCTCTGTTCTAAAGGTAAATAGTTACCATAGCTTTTATTTTGGCCATGAGTTTTACCACAGGCCCAATCTGAGAAACATTTACCCATTCTCAACAAAAATATGCACCATCTAGAGAGACTCTGCCAGTACTTTTATTTAAATCCATCTTTATTAATAAACAGCAGAATGCAATTGATCTATGCAGGCCATCTCTGGAATAAGCAGTTACTTTTGGATCCTGTGGCTTTATTAAAGAAGATAAAGAACTGGAATTAGAATTAAGAGCCTCTGCTATATTAAGAGATACTCCAAATGAATTAAGTTTGTATTTTCTTCCTTACTTTCCAGTAACTTACATAATGCAATTCTTTCTGGACCCAAGGGATAAAAGCAGAGCATTTTGGTTAGCTAGGATTTTGTTAGGATTTTGGTATAGCTCCAGTTAAGAGTGTGACTACAAAGGTCTAAAATTGTTGTTTAGGTGGAAAATGATACTGTAGCAATGAATTGTATCTATTATTGCTCATTGATTAGATTTTTAGTGAAGGGAGAAATTGAAATTTAAACTTCCCAGAATGTCTTTTTTTCTACTTAGCCATAGCTTAATAATTACTGAGTCACATGAGTTTAAACTTTGTTTTCACCCGATGAACTGATGTTGTGGTGAGTCACTAGGCTGCTTCCACTATCTATACTGAAACATGAAGGAGATTTGGCAAGCCCAAGCAAATCCATCATTTCTGAACACCATAAAGAATATAATCAAGCAGCTTTTTTAATGAAAAACAAACAAAACACCTTGCTACTTAAGAAACTCTATTTTTCATCATATTTTCAGGCTTAGTGACAAGCTCACATCAAGAACAGGTTCAGATGTTAACAAAAAAAATCACATTCTAGTTAAGATTGAAAAAATACTCATCCATAAAAATTAATTAAAACAGAGCATCTGTTCACATCTATATGACAAGGATTTCATTTCTGAGTCATGGTGTTTCCCCCTCCTCTTCTAAATTTAAAACTCATCATGATACCAACCTCTTCCAGGCAACAAAAAGAGCAGAGAGGAATAAAATCCTGCTTGGGCTGCTTATATTTGATGTTACTGTCAAGGGGCTGCTCAGTTCTTCTCACAAGGTTGATCATAGAACCCACAGGGACCATTTCAAGAGATTTTTCCACCCTCTGCCTTTAACAGCATAATCTATCAGCTTCCCTTCCTACCCAGAGACAAATCTATTTGGCAAAGGAGCCCGGCCAGGAGCTGTCAGGCCACTGAACCCTGTTCTTGGCAGCCCTCCACAACGGGCTCGTCCTGGAACGCCGACCATGGGGCTTGCTGGCAGCTGAGCAACATAAACAGCAGCTAAGACAACTGCTCCTGCCTGCAGCTCCCAGCCTTATCTAGCTGGGTGTCTGCCAGGAGGGCGCGCTTTGGATCACAGGAGGAGGCTGTGGGGAGAAAACAGCCCGTGGAAAAACATCTGGAATGGGAAGGGCACCCGTAAATGAGTTGCTCCCTGGGTTTTTGGTTGTTATATAACTTGAGGTTCTCTGTTACTGCTTTTAATAATTAGGCTCTCATCGCACAAGATTTAGTATCCTTTGACTAATGATCCTGCTGTGCCTTCTTCCAAAAGCTGTCATCCTCCCTGGTCCCCTGCATGACCTGCTGTATTTCTGCCATGGTGACCTTCACAGATTCCTGTCCACTGCAAGAGAATGGCCCTACCTGGACACGGTGACTGGCTGAATACAAGAGGGCCCCATGAATGTCAACCTTGGTCCCATGTCAGTTTTATTCCTTGGTTCTGTGCAACAGTCTGTGCAGTCATTTCAGCAGCCAAACTCAGCACTTCAAATTGTTTTCCAAAACAGTGCTCATAAAAATAACACGTTTGCTAAAGATCCCCAGTGATTACAGGAGTGGGGCAAGCACCAGCACCAGATGGACTTCTCGACTTGTCTCTAGACACGCCTCTGATTTTCAAGCATGACTCAAGTAAGAATAAGCCAGCTGTTGTGTTGGACTGGAGGCAAAAGAAAGGACGAGGAGTGTTCAAGTGAGTGGCTGCTGCCAGTCAGAGAGGCCAGCACACATGGGACGGTGGCGCAGCAACGCCAACAACACGAGCCAGCACCCTCAGCCACGAGAAGTGACAGCCAACAACCTCATGGCATGATATTCCCCCGAAGATAAACACTCCTCCTCTTGCTAAATATGGATGCTGTTTCTGCTTAACTTTAGCCTCACTATTTTGACTAGACAGATAAGCCCTGGCTTGTTTATATTTGGATTATTTCTTCACTGACCTTTTTTTACCATTCGGCCAGCTACAGTGAACTGTGTGGAGTCATTGGCTGCTCCTTTACCCTTGGATTTCCAGGCTTCTTCTCGAGCAGTGATCAGGTGCTTTCTTTCTTCAATGGTCATTTGACTCTCCTGGTTATCTGCTATTCTCTGCTTTTTGGGGTGAAGAGAGAAAGAGAATGTTTAAAAATAGACACACTGGCCATGACAGAGCACAGGACTGGCTGTAACTGCAAGCTACACAGGCCAGAGAACAGCAACACAAGTTAATAAAGGAAAGCCAGAGACACAGCTCAGGGACCCTGGCCCTTAGCGGGACCGTTATTTTGCTGTCCCACTACACTATGTAGGGGAAAATTTGATCCATGCTCTTTGATATTTTCTTCAAACTGCCAGGCAAGGCAAACTGCCTCCTATACCTCTAAGGAAAGCAAATCACTACAGAGTAACGCGATAATTTTCCAGACTTTGTTTTCTTTTTACATTCAAATGTTACCTGCCATATTAGTGAGCTCACTAATCTGACTTTCAAAAGATGTTTTCGAGTGTGCAGATTTGCAGGTGACGCTGAACAGCTAAAATGCAGCTTGAGTTTACAATTTTGGGATTGCTCTCTCAAAATAACCTCATTCTCCAGGCAGGATTAGCAGCCTTCTCTCCCTCCAGAGATACTCACTGCAGGGTTTAGGTCAGCTTGCTCTTCTCAGCATTTCCCCATTGTCAATCATTTATTTATGTATTTTCCCTTCTCTTTTTTTGGAGGGCCTGAGGAAGGGAGAAGGTGGAGGGGAGGACTGGGATGAAGGTGTCACCCTGAGCTTTCCCTGCTGGCTTCAGCAGGTGGCATCCAGCAGCTTAAGTGATTAGAGGCAGCGAGGAGCACTAAGCACCTTAGGAGCCTCCCAACTGAAAGCACTGCTGAAGATAGTCTAGGAAGAAGCCTGAATTGACATATTCTGCTGCAGATAGGTCAGGCCACAGACATTTGCTTCAAGACACTCATCTTCAAGGGTAGGTAACACTTCAGAGATTATACTCCATAGAAATCAAGCATCAAAGAGGAGTTTTACAGCACAGAGCTGTCAACTCAGAATTATTCCCACGTTGTGTGCTATTTGGCATTTTTCTTTGGAATCTAACTGCCAGAATTGAGAAACTGCCTGAAAATTTGAAGTTTTAGAACAGCTTTAGCTCATAAAAGTGCACAGGGAAAATGAAAAATAATGGCAAAGCTTGTAAATGTGAAATAAATACTATTCTCAGTGTCAAGACAGAAGAAAAAGATACATCCAAGTGTTATTATATTTGAAATCAGCAATGATGAATAAATCAATTCAAGGTAAATACTTGTCTTGTTAGAACTTCAAATGCTTAATATTAAACCACAAAATTCAAGCCTATGCAATTAGTGACTGTTTTTCTAGAAGAGTCTCCAAATACTTTAAATAAGGAAAAAATTT
>JAUBOD010000954.1:605445-617708 GCA_032353885.1 Nothura maculosa
GTTTCACTGTGCAAAGACTTTTTGCAAACACAAATACCCCCCTTCTACTCTGTTCAGAGGCTGCTCTCTCACTAGCTCAGGAAGAAGGAACAGCTCATGCTTCCTGTCTGTTTTCTTGCTGGAAGTGCAAGTTTATCCTGCAAAAGCCTGACAGACTAAATGTGTCTATCACTGGCTTCTCTCCCATCTGCTTCTGCACATTTCTGTTGATCGTTTTCCTGGCCCCAAAACAAACCAGTGGCCCAACCGTTATAGAGTTCAGGCTACAAGAGCAGATGGCAGGTGGAAAACAAATGGAAATGAGATTCTTGAAGCCTTTTTAGGATAAAGTTGTCAAATATTTCTACTGCTCCAAGGTTATGGCCTGGCAAATTAAGAAGAATTACCTATCTCCGCATCTTTGCATCAATATCAAAGAAATTCGGTGTTCTTACACATGCTGTTATCATATGGAAAATGTATTATCATGAATGGAGCATATGGTAAGAGAAGGGTTGGAGCTTCCTAATGCTCTGACCCAACCACTAGAAACAGAATATGAACTGGAACTGTGTTTCACTATTAATTTCCCTGTCAAATGTTCCTGCTGTTGTAAGTGTCAGCTTTTCAAGACAACTGCTTGCCCATTTTGTGCTTGACCTGCACTAAGAAGGCACTTCTCTGCTCTTCCAGAGCAGAGAAAGATTACAGAATGGCAAAGGAAGATCAACTCCACTGTATAACCTAAATCATGTCAACTGTGAATTTCAGAAATTCACAAAAAATTCTGCTTTTGAAAAAGTAGTTTTCATGTCCCCTTCTGGAAGGGGGTGACACAATAAAGTCCTGATTAATTACAGAAATATACAATACTTAGGGAAACTATCATAACGAAGCATATGGCAAAGCTCCAAAATCCCCCCAAAATCCATATAATCAAAATGTGTGTCACAGTTTTTATCCTTTTGGTTAGAAAATTTCATTTAGAGGTCATGCAATAGTCCAACAGGCACAATGAAAGGCACATCAGGAAGACAATATAACTCTAAACTACTTAAAAAGGTAGAGGATGTTGTTCCTCAATGTCAGAAGACAACTTCCTGACAAGCTTTCTCCTGTGAGTCTCATGACCCCAGTATGCAGCAGGCAAAGGAAGGATCATCTGGGACGGGCTTTTATGCTGAACGTATTTTCTCCATTAGAAAGAAAATAAACAAAGAGGATCTCAGATTACACCAACCTGCTCAACTTCTCCAAGGGTGACGGGCTGAGTCTGGTAACGAGCATTCATTCTCCTGTGCCTAATGTCTCCTCGGCTCCTGGTGGAGATGGCCCTGGACACTGGTTGAGACAGTTTGTTAAACAAAGCCATCTTTTCTGCCATACTTAAGGTGGAAGAGTCTGGTTCGTCAGACTGATCTTGACCCATTGCCTCTTTGGCTGCTCTTATCTCTTCTTTAGCTAAAATTTTTTGGTGTGCTGATGCCTGCAGGCTGGAGAAACAGAACTGGAAATGAGTTTTTATTTTAAAAAATAAAAAGAAAACCCTCATAATAGCTTCTTTAATTTCAACTTGATAGAGGCAGAAGAACTGCGCATGAAGCGTAACGAGAGCCAACGTAATATAGCAGCTTAAGTGGTTATGCAGTGGTTCAACATTGGCATGATGAATTCTAATTCAACGGCTGAAGATTTAAAGAAAGTTAAATTTTCATTCATAAATTCATCTGATCAGGACACATCACTTTTTTGAAAGGGGAACTCAAGATTGAAGACAAACCTTTCAGATCAATCACTTGATGCAGAACACAGAGCTACAGAGACATGTTCAAGATGCCTCCTGTAGAGCCAACACTTTTGCTACAGTGCAATTTACATAAAATTCAATTATTAGAAATAATTTGTGGAGCAAATACAGTAAGAACAATAAAAGATAGATTTATATTCCAAGTTAGCACTGCTTTTAAGTTAGCATAAGTTGTAATTCCCCTTATAATTTAAAATGGAACAGAATTCAGGGTCACTTGAGTTACTTGGGTTGAGTTTGGTAACTCAAAAACAACAAATAAACAATTGAAATACATTGCACTCATTTTGAAGGTAGTTTGACCAATGCTGAAGGCAGACACATTCATTCATAAAAGCTGTAACTGCATTTGTCTCTACAAAAGTATATTTTATTCAACTCTAGCTAAAACCAGCCACATTTCTGGAATTAGCATTCCTTTCTTTTTCCTGACATGCTCTTTGCTAAAATCTGCTCATTCAGGACAAGGAACAGTATTCTGCGTTTTTACCTATAGGTGGTGCAATTTCTTATCTTTCCTTTAATTTTGCAAGCTAAAAAAATATGTAGAGACAGATAAAGAGGATAAATACTGCTTGTGAAATGAAGCACCCAGCTTTGGTGTTTTTATGTCAAAATGACATTACTTTATTAAAAAAAAATCCCAGCGCAAAGAGGGTTCTGCTAGGGTTGCTCGCATGCAAGCTCATGTCTTCCACATAGAAGAACATGAGCTAGAAGAGTGAAGTGTGGTTAGAAACATCCTAAATCGGATGCTCGACAACAAAAAGCTGTAATGATTTCTCATGCAGACATAAATGAAGTTGACATATATGTTTTAAATGTGCTTGAAACGAGTATCAACTCGACACATTGAAAGAGGCATTCAAGGTTGTAAAGATGCATCTGCTACGGAGGCACCTTGTGCTCCACGGAACATGCACGTTCATCCCGCCCAGTACCTGGTAGGTTGTACAGTGCTCTTAACTACAGTGGGACTAGGTACTCTGGTCACTACTGAGTGGGTATTCACAGAACGTGAAGCAGGGGTAGTTTCACTTTACAGAATTGCCAAGGGAGGGAAAATTCACAGGGAGAGAGAAGAAAAAAGCATTAAGAAAAGCAATACATTAAGGGTTAACTACAGAAAAGACCAAAAACAAAACAAAAAAGCAATGACTTATAATTAACTGAGTTATCTGCTGTGAACTTGGCAAAATAACTTAAAATACTTTGAAAGAACTTGAAATCTAGAGGAGCAAAAGGGTCATCGCTTAAGGTTGCTTGTTATCCACAACATAAACCACCGTTTAGCAAATGAGTAGGCGAACATGCTTGTTTTATTTTCCCTAACAATTATTTACTTGTATATTTTTTCCCCTCACAGAAAAATACTGATATATGAGCAGAGTAGAAGAAACGAATTATCCAAAGTTCGCTCAAGACCTCAGAGTTTAAAAGGTTTTTCTTCAGTACAAATGTTTCATAACAAGTGATACTGATTTTCTCAATGTGAACTAGCTTTTTTCCTTGAGATAGAAGGCTCTCTCTTTTCTTAACTACAGCTCCACAAGCTTCCTGACAGACAACTTATCCTTCACTGATGCTTTTACTTTTGGAAAGGAATTTCAATACAGCTTCTCCTGTGGTTCTAGAGGAAGGCAGCCCTTAAGAACAAACTTCTTCCTTGATACAAAGTTGTAAATACTACATATAAAACAACAAAACAAAACACCAGTTTATTCCCATATTTAAAAGGAGGAATTGGAGTTGGAGCACAAAGAAGACTTACGTCGCTGCAATGACCACTTCCTCACTGGTAATTGGTTGTGTGTGTGATCTGTCCTGCAAACGCCGCAGCCTTCTCTCTACTGCTGAGCTCCTTGTAGGTGGTTTAGGAATATTTTTTGCATCAAATGATTTTTCCATTTCCTAAGAGCACATATGTCATAATTAAAACCCTGGAAGAAGAGTTACTAAAACAGTAATTTTTTTTCAGCTTTCTTGGATGCAAAGTATCAAATTTCCTGAATGTCCATCTCTGAATTAGAAGCAGGATATAATTGCACGGTAAGTACCATGGAGTTAAAAATAGTTACTCATCTAAACTGCACGAATCATATTCTCAAAAAACTTCTTTAAAGCAACAGGTCTACTGCCTTGACGGGAGAGATGAAGTTAAGTAACCTGGACTTGACTAACTGCATTAATCTTCATCCTAATGCGCTTAGGGCTCCTCAACCTTTCGTTTATGAAATGTGTAACCAACTCTTCTAGTAAGGAAAACTTACTCTAAAAAGCAGCCTCTTTGCAGCTACGCTAAGCTTGGCTCGGTCATCCATTTTTTCTTCATCTTCAAAGGTGGGAGGGAAAGAAAAAAATAAAAAGAGGTTGAATGATATAAATCAAGGTCATGTTAGGATTTTATAAATTGCAATTTCTGGACTCCTCAAAAAGACAAAAGAACATTTTACTATGAGGAGAAGCATCACCAGCAAATAGATTGACTGTAGCACCCCTTTTCATGAAATAAATATCCCCCTCCGAAACATGTAAACTTTTCTCCAATGTAATACATGTTAAATGCAAGTAAAATTCTGGACAGGATTCAAGAATAAAAGACTTTTCTTCTACACAGTTGTGTGTCTTCAGGTATCTAAATAACCTTTTATGCATAATCAGCAAATGTCTTATATTGGTCTATGATACCACATGGACTGAGAATATATTTCTAATCTGAAAGACCAACCACTATCCTAAGGCGTAGCAACCATCCTGCTGAATATAAGATTTATTTTCTGCCATTTGAACAGACAAGATAGTCTCTCTTCAGAGTTTGTTATGCCGATTATCAACTGGTTTCCTGGTTTTTCAAAGGCTCTGCTGGTATGCTCAGCAGCTGAAACCAGCATCCCCTCAATTTAAGAACCAGCATCTCAAAGCTGTGGAGATCAGCTTTCAAATAGCACAAGGCATAAAAGTCTAAATTTAGTTGCTCACGAGATTAGCTGCTTAATTTGTGCCAGGCTTGCCATGAGTGAAAACAGGAAAAGAAGCAAAATGGTAGAATAATTTACAGAATGTAATAGGCAGTACCCTGCAACTTACTCAGCTAGAAAGCATTTGGCCAGTATCAGCCTCCCATTATAAAAAAGGCTTTTTGACCATTTGTCTTGGATTAAAAAGTGTATTTTAGCATCAAATTAGCTCATCAACAGTCTAAATCAGATTAAAAAAAGCATGCCAAAGACTATCAATTTTCCCCTGCCCTTTCTTCCCCAAGTAGTGAGGAAATGACAATAGAATTAGGCAGAATTTGAATTTAAGACTGTAAGAAGCACAGAGCAAGAAGGAGTTGTACTTTAAACATCATAGGTATTGAGACCCATTTTCCAGTGAACTTTGCGTAAGCAAACATTTCTCAAAAAAAACCTGCAAATTTGCTCCCATTTCTTCCTTAACCAGCAGTGTAGCAACATACCTTCAGCACTTGGCATTTCTGCACTCCAAATTGACCTAGGGAAAATTATCAAAAAGAAAAGAAATTAGTTGAAAATAAGACAGCAAGCGAGAGATTCAAACTGCATCTGAAGTATCAAGACCTCAAAATTTCTTAAGAATAGAAAAAAAATGTCTATTTTTCAGGTTTCAACAGTGTCTACTTATGACATCTTTTAATAAAGCAGAAAGACAAGCAATTGCAGCCAAACTTAAATAAAGGAAAATGATTTCCAGGTCACCTTGCAGAAGATAAGTCTAAGATTTGCTGCCAGCTCTTTTAAAATAAAATATGTTACTTTGCTTGTTTACAGAAAATATAAGTGATAAAGCAGAGTAAGTGGAAAGGAATCTTGTATATAAAAAGAGACAAAAGTATTAATGATCAGAAAGAACCAAAACAGCTATAATAGTTTATGATGATTTACTGTTTACCACTTTTCCTTATGGGGGGGAAGTGCAGAGTGGGGGCATTAACGACAAATTGACTACTTTTTTTAAAAAATAAAAAGCTGCACACTCAAGTTAATTGGAATTTAAGCCTAAAAATAATTATGGATATTTTTAGAAAGTGAAACAGTAACCTTGTGAAGTGCTTTAGCTATCAAGTTATTTTTTTACAACCTTAGTCATGTTTACCTCTCCCAGAATGCTAGGCAGAGCTACATCCATGCCTACCTATCTGTCTCCTTTCGTTCTGCTGATGTTATAGGCTGAGTTTTAAATCTCTCAGAAGTCTTTCTATTTTCACCAGGAGTGAAATAGCGCCTCGGCCTTCGTGGCCCTCTTTCCCGGTCAGCGTTGGCAGACAAAGCGCTACCTGACGTTGACATCTCAAACCGAGATTCTCTTTTAAACCACATGAGAGAAATTGCATAGGAAAGAAAAATAGAAGAGAAGTAAAGCAGAGGGGTAAGCATCTCGACAGTTCACCACAGACCACTCCGCATGCTCCTCCGGCACCATGCACAGACGTGGCCATTCCAGCTACCCCGCGCCGCGACTTGCACCAGCAAGCGGAAGCGCAAAGCGAGACTCAAACCGGCTCAGCCTCCCCAACACACTGGTGAGAGCTAAGCTGTGTGCTTAGGTGCTGAACACAACTGACGTGGAGTGGGTGTCATTTCACTAGGGACGTGCAAGTGTCACACAAAAATGTTTGAAATGTCACCTACAGATCCGTTTTCTTGTTGGCATTGGCAGTCTCCAGGAAGACATTACGGAGCTGGGCAACAGAGACCTTTGTGTCAACCATGCCAATCTCACCATTTGCTGCATTCGCTTCCGCGCTCTGAAACTCTGCCTCCTTTCTCGTGCCAAATTCCTTGGTTTTGAAAGCCTCAAGCTTAGCAGGCACCGTATAGTCAGACATGGAGCGAGTCAGGACTTTGTGCTTTGCTGTGGACACTTTCCGAGCGGGACCTTTTGCCGTGGTGGCCTGTGACACAGAGCCGCTCTGGATGTACATAACCGCTTCGCTCCTTTCTATGTTCTCTGGGGTCTTGAGCTGCTGCTCAGGAACCTGCCTCTTAAGGCACTCGAGCTCTCTCTGACCTTCCGAGTTACCCTTTGGCTTGCTTGCGAAAGGGGAACTCCCCACGGGGGCATCTAAATCTGCTCCAAAGAGGCCTTCCTGGCTCTTCCCTTGCTTGCGGATCTCGGAGGGCAAAATCGGTCTTCTGCCTTTGGAGGCCTGTTGGCCCTCCAAGAAGTTTTCTTCCTCGGGCCTTCCTCCGCGGTCTCGGGCCTCCTTCTTCTCACTCTGTGGTGCCGAGGATTTTGTGAGGAGGCCGGCAGGGTCTGGCAGGAGCAGGCTGCTAAGAGAGACGCGTTCTGGTTCTTCTGTTGCCATCAGCTGAGCTGTGTGAGCCACGCCAGCGGGCTGAATATAGCCATGGATCGGCTGGCGCACTGAACCCAGGGGCTGATTTACGGCCCTATCAAAGGTAGATGTTTCTGTCTGAAGAGGCATGTAGGGAGCTGGCACTGGATGGGGTTTTCTCTGAGACACTGTGTCTGAGACAAGTTCAGGGCTTCCACGAGCACTTTCCTCTTTCACCAGTTTCTCTCTAACTTTTACTCTTTAAGAAAGAAAAAGGATTAAAGCTGTGAACAGCAATACCCAATTTGGGGAGGAACACAGACACCTATTGTGGGTACAGACAGCAAAATCGTATTAAAAGAAAAAGCAATCAGTAAACAAAAGAAAGCAATATTCTGAGGCAACCCCCTCCTCCTCCCCGCTCCCGCTCTCCAAAACCTTAAAAGTAACTTTGCTCAGACACATTCAAGTGATTCACAGGCCCCTGGGCATGCACGGACTCCTGTGAAGCTGGAGAAATGCACAGCACCCTGTTAGGTCACAGCTGGGTGTCACACAGCACAGACCCATAGTCTCAAACAACAACGAAACTAAACAAAAATGTCTGATTTTAGTAAGGTGTAGGGTAATGACAGATCATGATCATGATTAAAATTATGAGGGTCTCAGAATCAGGCAGATTATAGCATCTCAATGTTTGAGGGAAGGAGCTAGAAGAGGAATAGAAAACATTTTGGTATCTCCACTCAGCTCTTCAAGTGTTTTTTTTTTTTTTTTCCATAGAGATTTTGACTTGTTTTACATGATACACACACACATACACACACAAATCTAAAATGTCATCTGCAGTGTAACCTGTTTTATGTAAGTGAGGAAGAAGGCTGGACATGCAAACCTTAAAGCTTCTGAGTGAAGCTATGGGATGGCTGCTGCTGCTCAGGAGGCTCAAGGGGAAAAAGATGTTTTCAATGTTTCCCTACGTTCTAACATGCAAAACTTACAGAAATGTTGAAAAAAAAGCTACTTTACTTCAGTATATTTTCTAGAAATCCCTCTGAACCTGTCTAAGACTCACGCAAACTACAGACTCATACCCCACCTTTACATACCCCACTAGCAGAGTCAAGCACATGCACCTGGGGGCAGCCTTTGGTCTATAATTAGACCTGCACTTAAGCTCTCTAGCATGATTTTAAAGCCATATGAAGTGCTCAGACAGCGTACAGGGCAAGCGTTTGCAAATATCGCAATACATAACACTAAAAATGAAAACCCTCTACATCCTCCCCTCCCAAATGGGAATCAAAAAGTTTTTAACACTGAGAAAAAGGGCAGAAACTCAAATACAAAACTAGCTTTTCAGCAGAAAACAAGTAATCCAGCTCAAAGTGTGTGTAATTCTAGGCTTGCTGCCAACAGAGTTTAAGTTTATATTATTTAAAAAAAAAAAAGATTTAGCAAAAGGGTAAATGAATGTCTAAAGGGATAATTCAGCATATCCAGAGCTATCTGGAACACCACCCTTCTAATACTAGGTGTTTCTCATCTCTGAGGATTGCTGTGCCTATCTGGGGAACTTCTCTGTGTTACAGGCCCAGAAGGTGGCACTCAGGATGAAAAGGTGATGCTTTAAATGCTATGTGGGTGCCACAGGATCTCCAGGATGTTCACACTGCTGTCTGGAGCCCTCCCTGCAGTGCTGCTCCATGGGCTAAGTGTTCAGCTCAGCAGACTGGGAAGGCGCAGCCACTTCTAGCTCTGATCAACACCCTGCTTGGGCTTGCAGGTCACATCTTTACTTCTCTTGCACTGTCTCCTCTGAAAGTCAAGGTGTTAATTACAGGCAAGGCAATGATATAACGGGCCGGTAGTACAGAAATCTGTTCATTTGCAGAGTGCAAGGTGAGAAGAAGCTGCAGAAATTAGTCAAAACCAGTACAGTAACTGAGAGAAAAAAAATGTTAGAGGCATTTGTACTTCTCCACCAAAAGAACAGTTATAAGTCACAATGAAGCAGATACTGTGGGAAAGTTTTAACAGTCGTTTAGCCACCAGAACCAATACTTTCTAACTCACTGCTGTTAAAGGAAAATAAGAGACGAAGTGTTAAAGGACGTGAGGGATGAGGGGAAGACAGGGCAGGCGTGTAGTCCGTTAGCCACACAGCTACGCTCGGTGGTACCTGGAGGGCCAGCTGATAAGTGAAGGTGTGTCCCCTTCCGAATCTTTCTGAAGGAACCACTCAGGTTTTGCTTTCCCTGCACTACTACAGAAAACAGAACTTCAGGTGATGTCTGAGAAACGTCAACACGCGCTCAGCTCCTTCCTCCCGCTCCTCCACCCCAATCCTCCTCTTTAGTTACAAAAAAACTGTTCATGACAATAGAAGTACAGTATATTAACCAATTTACGAAGTGATGCACTCTGAAACAAGGTTTCGTTTTATTTCCACAAATATCTAAGTGTCTTCCATGTGTGAAAGGGTTTTCACACCTTTCGTAAAGGTTTTTACCCCTTTCGTAAAGGTTTTTACCAGGCGTACACTGAGTGAAATGGCAAAAGGCACATCCTGGAGCTGCTCTGTCACCGCAGAGCGGGCTCAAGGGCACAAGTCTCCACAGCAGAGAATATCCCTTGCAAACCTCTCTTTCCTTTGCAGCCTGCAAGAGCTGCCTGGGCCCTAGCAGGGCCGCGGTACCAGTTAAATGAAGTCAGGGGTTCGGGTGGTGCCGTCGCTTCCCAAGCGCCGAGGGGCAGCTGGAAGCCCCCTCCCCAACACGCTCGGTGTCGCTGGATCACTGGGAAACCAGAAACTCAAGAAATGGACAAAATGCCCCCGCCCCCACCAGGTGTTCTCAACGTTAACTCCAAAGCGGCAACAACAGAAACAAGCATTGCCATAAAAGCAAATGTTAAAGGCTCCCTGGGAACCACCGCACGCAGATCCCCCTGCATACTTCTCAAAAGCTGTTTCTCCTGCTTGCCTCGATTTACAGTCCTTGGCAAAGCAGATGATGTCAAATACGTGTAGGCCGGCGAGGCCGGGCTGTCAGGCCGCACTAGCGCTCGCTAAGGAGCCGCGTGTGGGACAGGCCACTCTGCCTTCCCTGTGGCAAGGGCGCCAGCAGCTCCTCCCGCCACCACCGAGCTCCTCAGAACTGGTATCTAACACTTGAATTGTGCTCCCAATCGGCTGCTGCAATTATTCTGAGCTGGCTTTTGATCACATCAGTTGAATAGGGCCACATAAAAGGCCCCAAGAACTTTTCGAAGATGAATCTACTTGTAGAAAACGCACTGCTCATTTTGAGACCTCTCTCTCAATTGTCACATTTTTAACAAACTGCCAACCAGTGGCTGCTAAAACAACTTTTGATTTTCCTCCCAAGCAGCCCCTGAAGGAATTCACCAAACAGGAGACAAAAGCCTTCCACAGAAGCCGATCCAGTAGCTTAAGCTGCTTTGAAGCAAGCCAACTTCCTTGCAGCCTCTTCAAGTGTATTTTGGCCCGTTTTGCAGGGGGCACAAGCAGCAGTTATTTGTACTTGACCATTCATCCTTTGGAGGGAGCAGGCAGAAGAATGCAAGCCACGCTTTGCCTTCAGAGCTAATTGGCAGCAAAATGCAGGCAGGGTCAAATGAGATCTTCTCAGCACCTTTCTTTTTTTTTTTTTTTGTCTTCTCAATGGTGGATAATAGGATTAATTCTTCTTAAGGACTGAAGGATTTCACATGTATTCCAAAGCAAGCTGCGTTGTTTTCTTACTTGAATTTAGCGAATTTAAGCTGATCAAAAACCGTTTTGCAACATTTATAATGTGGATTTCAAAATGGCAGCCATCTGAAGAGCTGGTTTTAACCAGCGCTTTACTTGTGCAAACTGCCTTGCAGGACATTATCACATAGTAACTTTAAGTGGTGACTTTGGGCACGGAAATAGAAAATGGCGTCTTTGCCATTCAGAAATCATGACAAATGTTTCCAAGAAATCTTCTTAAATCTCCGAATATCCTATCCATGAGCACACCCTGCCACAGCAAGCTGTCTGGGATTAAAATAAGAACGGCCTTTTGGCAACTTGGCTCTTAAAACACCGCTTAATTTCTACACAGGTATCTGGAACAAGAGACCAAATCCCCAGTTTAAGCTCTTGGCCGCTGTAAGGAACTACATCACATCTTGGTGACTGCAGATGGTTTTCTTTAAACGATACGAAAGACAGCAACTGTGAGAAACCTGCTTTACCCAAATCCCAACCCAACTCTCATCCAGAAGGAATGTGACATTGGTAATGATGCAACTGGCGATTTATGGGATGCTGGGACCTCTCCTCGCTGCTTTTGCCCCAGTCTGTCATGTTTGAGCATGGAACTACTGCAGAGCAAGCAAAAATCACCACCCTGCAGGAAGGGTCAGAACTGAAGGTTTCGCCCCAGATAAATATATTCCTTCCTTAATGACTGCTCTTCAGCCCAACTTTGGCAGCATGCTCTATCACAAAAAAGATATTGCCAGAAGCGGCAGTTCTGAAGAGAAATGGCAAGGCCATTGCCCTGCTCTAAACAACACACTTGCCAGCTATGATCACCACAGGACACCCATTTTGTCTATGAGGACAAGACTATGTTCTGCAAAAAGGGAGACTTAAAAGCATCTCCAGACAGGGAGCTCCTAATGCAGGAGGTAACAGGGAGTTTCATGGCACAGGGTGTCACTCCTTTCCCCTCACCACAACAGCACCAGGGTTGCTAAACCAGAGCACAGAGAACAAGGCTCTTTTTCTCAGCTCTGAATTTCAAAAGGCTGAAAATTTGCTCCCTTCCTTCGCCCCATAAAACAGAGGAAATGACTTGCAAAACAATGTATGAACTGCTCAAGTTCTTCCTTGCAGTTTGCTCCAATATCCCTTCCTATCTGTAATTGGATTAGTCGAGAGAGATTTATCTGCAAATGGAGCATTTGAAGATAAGGTGTGATATTTTGTAGCATCTGAGGTGAAGCTGCTTCAGAGACCAGCCTTCGGAGCCTCGAATATAATAGCCCGTGGAATTTCAATGCACCTCTGCTCCCAGTTGTATGCATGACCTTGAGATCAATATTTTTCTTATTGCAGTAGCAGAATTCTAAGCTTAAAAGATAAGTCAAAGATGTCAATATACTTTGGAATTACCATCTTCA
>JAUBOD010000954.1:617808-633243 GCA_032353885.1 Nothura maculosa
GTAAATGGGTGATTTGATGAGTCTACCACATTGATAAGCTTTGACTTGCAAGATTGCTTTCTCAGTCAACATTTAAGGGGTGTTTCCATCATTTAATAAAGAAACTTGTAATTGTTTAGTGACATTCAAATGAATAAAACAAGTTTTGTAACTATGATGGCAATGATAAAGAAACCAAGTCAAGGTATGTTGTTTCTGAACTCATCCTTTCTATGGTTATGAGCCAACTGTTCCGCTTATGCTGCTTCATTTCAGTTGTTCAGAAACAGATAGAACCGCTCTGCATCTTAGGGATCAGCTGACTATGAAGAGCTCACTACATTTTACCACTTTTATCTGCTACTCTAACATAACTTTACAGTGCTTATTTGTCATATATGCACTTAGAAATTAAAGATTTACACCTTAAAACAGAAAACTTTTTGAAAGTTGTTAGTCAAGTTTTATTTTCTGTTACCATGACATTTTGGTACTCTGCTTTTACACTACAATTTTGAAGTGAAAATGAATCCCCTTCCCTGCCCCGAGGAATCAGGTTACCCTATTACTGCATTTTATTCTCAAATCCGAAGTAATTTAGCACTCCACAGGGAGGTTACGTTTTGCAAGTTCAGCATGGAAATTTAACCCTCCCCTGTCCCCCTTGGTGTATGTACCCTGATGTTATCTGGAAGATTAACCACCACAGTTCAAAAGGGTTTTACACTTTCACAGCAGGAAAGTAAAGCAACTATTGTTTCAACTGACCCAGGGAACCCTTCAGCTTTTAAGTTGAGATCCCTGTTTTATCTGGGCAGAAGCTGCCTTGAAGCTATTCAGCTCTTCCTTGAAAACAACTTGCCTCTGTTTGGACCCCCCTACCCTCCCTCCTGCCAAACAATTGCAGGATAGAGAGGGAGGGAGGAAAGGAGGGAGGAAATAAAGAAGTTAAAAGGTTGCTATAGCAGGTAATGGAAAAAGAAGCACATTTAGAACTCTCTAAGTGCTCCCATTTTGAGTTTACGCAAATATCTCAAGCTTAATTTATCTTTCTCCCCAGAGGGCCTAAGTTTAGCATAAATCCCGTAAATACAAGAGAAATCTAAGCACTTAGTAAAAAATACACATACTCACATGAGAAATACTGATTCAACAGATTCAACCAACCCAAAGCAAAAACCGAACGTGACACATCCAAAAGCCACTAAAGAAGTTCTTAAAGAATAAGGTTTTTCCAAAAGCACCACAGACACTGCGGCAGCAAGTAAGCATCTTACCAAACTGCACTGTGTAAGCACCCAGAGCCCCACTTACCCCTGCCTGATGTCAGTGTGCAGGGGCGGATCGTTCTGCCCATGGATTGGTGAGGCTGCCTGCTTTGGTGAGGAACGGGGCTCCCGGCGGGGCTGCTTTGGTGATCTTGGCACTTCGTTATAGGAGGAAGATTCTCGTCCAGAAACAGAGAAGGAGAGAGAAGGATCCAGGGTTGCTGAGGGGTCGGAAGCCTGTCTAATGGCACTAATATCCTCTGCCTTTTTAGCACTCTCCTCCTTTGAGAGCTCTTCTTTAATCAGAAGACTATCCTTTTCATGGCTGGAGTGCTCCTTGGATTCGGGAATGACACCCTTTGACTCCTTTGTCTCAGTCCTGGAGGAATACAGGGAGCTATAGTCCTTGCTTTCATCATCTTGCCTTTCACTTTTCACTCCCTTTCTCTCCACACTGTCAGGATCTTTCCTTGCTCTTGTGTATCTGGATGAGTAATCGAAATCCAAATCAGAATCAAGAGATAATCCGTATTTCTCTGCCAGCTGGCGCCGCCTCTCTGCCTTGTACCTAGCAATTCTTTCTGCTTTTGACTCTAGTCCCTGGGCATCCATGTTTCCTGTGCTATACAAAGGCTCTGTACTTCCTCCTGTGATTTCTGCTCGGTATCTGGATGATCTGGGCTGCTTCTCTACAGAAGAATCTGATGTTTCCTCCTCTTCATTTGATCTTCCTGCCAAAAGTACAGCATATAAGAGCAAGTCCCTCTCAAAATTCAGCAGAGCACCCCACCCACCATTCACAGGGCCTGTTTCCTATTTTCTTAGGAATTAGAAAGTTCAGAGCAAACTGTATAGAGAGATTTTTTTTGCACTCGTGTCTCCAAAAACACATAGCAGCAATTAAATAGTGTGTTATTGGAGTGCCTTAAGTGTCTTCTATTATTTTACAACAATACGGATAATGGAGTTTTCCAAATAAGAGTCCAGTTGAATTAAAAGACAAAACAAATCTGACCACAGCTCTATAAAACTCAGTGCATTGCATATGTAACAGGACAGTGAATTAAGTAAATTAGCAATGCAGGATTGACTGATATATATTACTTACCTAAGTGGGGACTATATGGATCAGTTGCTCGCATATATCTTGGTGTGTCTTCTTCTAGCAAGCGGTGTGTGACTGACCCTGGGCAGTTCTGTAGGAGCATGGGCTGTGTGTCATTTTCAATTCCCTCTAAGCGCCTAGCTATCCTCTCTTTTCTGAAAAAGATGTGAGAAATGTGAACACAGGCATCTTCAAAGATTTGCAGAGAGGGTTTCTAAGAGGAGGTAACAAAACAAGCTATTCCTTTTTTTTTTCCTCCTTTAAACAGACCAAAAACTTTTTTTTTACCTTTTCATTTCCAAAATATCTTGGTTGTTTGGTTCAAAGAGTTTTCTTAATTCTGAAACTGAGACAACAAAAGATTATACAGTTTATAGACTAATAAGTTTCAGAAGCTCACAGAAACTTGTTAAAATGCTTAAAAATAAGAAGGAACAGCTAAAGAAAGCTAGGGTTTTTCACATAGTTTTTGGGCAGGAATAAGCATTTCCCCTTGGTTTCTTACTTAAAGCTTGCTAAGATAAAAATGCATTAGGCAAATATATAAACACGAAGGGCTCCTCCTAGTCCAGGCTAGGCTGGACTCTGTTACAATGCTCAAACAGTTTTAGAGCCACTGTAAACTGGACAAATTACATTTTGATTAGCTGGGGCCAAACCCACATGCAAATGTTTCCTGCTCCAAACCCAGGTAATATGGAATTACAGCTAACTTTGTCTATACAAAGGTTAGTGATTTAAAGATGCTGACTATGGCTAAAGCAAAACATTACGCCCCACACTTCCCCCCACACCCTTACAGTGAACAGGTCCCGAGGATCCCAAGGATTCTAGATTGGAGACAACACTTGAAAATCACCACATAGTCTCCCTGTATTCCTGCATGGTTAATCATTTTCTCCTTCGCTAATTCTCCCTTGTGGTTTCCTTGGATGTGCTTTCCTTCTCTTGCCCTGGACTGTTTGTTTGTGTTATGTGTTGGCAGGCATCTGTCACAGCTCACAAAATAGCAGTGCAGCAATGGGAGGCATTGGGGGTTAAGTATCCCTGTATATATGGGAATGGTTATCGGGAATGTGGCAAACCGCACTGGAGAGGGGAGCGCCAAGCAAACAAACTGCAGTGTGATTTCCCTCCACCAGCAAGGAAAACCATCCAGGCTGTCAAGGAACAACCCCCTGCTGCAGCTCGGATCCCACTGAACCTCAGGAATGTTAAAGCTGCTGGATTGACCCTGCCGCACCAGGGCTGATGTCTCAGTGCCTAAATGGATCCACTAGAGCTGTACAGTGAACACGACTGAAATTACCCCCATCATCTGTTTAAAGGTTGACCACACTTTCCCTCCCACCTCCTTTGTTACTAGTAGTTTTTGTGCATAACTAGGCCAGGGCTCCTGCACATGCAGTACATTTTCTGTAATCAGTATCAGTAATCAGTAAATGTTCTGTAATCAGCACTGATCCCTCTCAGCCCTGTACTCACAGGTACACTCGGATACTCTGGACATCAGCTGTGGGTCACAGTGACCCCACCATGTGCTCAAAGTCGCCAGGGCTCCAGGTTAAGTGCCTTGGGCCAGCAAAACCAAACACATTCTGGTTACAACTACTGCCTGACACTAATGAATAAGGAATGAATATAGTGCCATGAATGAGGTATGGATGTAGTGCCTCAGACTACAGAGAGGTGTCTACAAGGAATGTGAGATTAACAGGGGTAGGAAATCATCTGGAACACAACTCCTTTAGGCTATATCTACTAGTGCAGAAAGTAGACTCAAGCTACCAACTTGAGTTTCTCAAGCCAGGTTAGCTCAGTCTGTGACTGTGACATGAAAGATGCAGCATATACCCATGTGATGTGACTAGTGGCCCAGACAGTAGATAAATATAAAGCTCCTGAACTGTGCTAACCCAAGTGCCTTCACCCCTCTTCAGTGCCAACAGTAGCAGATTAAGTCTGTACTGTTGACCAAGTTGACAGCACAAATTAGCTGGCTGCTGAAAGCCAATGAGCTCCAGGCAGAGATCACTGGAGATGGATGGGAATTGAACTGGGCCAACACTGAAGTTACATCCCAAGCTAATGCCAAAGCTGAGATGAGCCCTTATGCTGTGATTTTATAGACAGTTTCCTCAGTACAAACTGCTCAAGCTGTTTCTACTCCTGCCCTCTCTACTCAGCTGTGCTAGCAGTGGAGCTGCATTAAACACAGAACTTATCCATGGGAGCCTAGCCTGCATCTCATTCATACCAAAGGAAAACACTTCTCAAAACTTATTTGCTTTCATTTCTGTCATATGTAGATCCTCTTACCTAGTCACTGATTTATATAGTCCTAAAACTACCTCTGGAGAACTACCTCTGGAGAACCAAAAATGGTAAAAGAGACTTTAGCATTTTAACCCAAGTCATCTGTCTATGAGAAATGCGGAACATCCAAAGCCCGCCCACCAGCGGCAGTTCAAGGCCCTGTTGTTAAGTGTTAGCTGAAGTTCCAGAGATTCTGTTACCACTTTGTGGTCCTAAAAAGAGCACTGGGCTCATGAAGCATCTCTTCAACACCTTCCCAAACAAGATGAGACCAAAATAGCATGGGTCTACTCCATGTGGAGATGTACACTCCATTACACATTACACTCCATGTGTAATGACATCTCTTTCCACACTTGAGATTCAAGGCAGTAATTTAGGTTAGGTTGGCCAAAAATGGAAGAGCTTCTTGCAAGAGAAGTTTGAGCAATACCCTCCTTTTCCCTCCCATCCCCAAAATCTGCAGGAAGTCTTCTACTGTAGTGATTGCTTTTGCTGAATGAAATACTGACATTGAAAAGATGCAAGTTGGTAGGAGACGCTTGACTCCTAAGGGCCTTGGTTGACTCTTGCAAGCTTAGGTTTCTCTTCTTAAGTTTGCAATCAAACACGTTAGTGCCAATTCTCTGTCTCTTCACAAAAGTTCTCCACATGACCAAACTAGAGCATTTCAAAACCACCAATGACAGAGAGTGACACGTACCTTATAGCTGCACCAAAATCTGATTCTTAAAGTATGCAAGGAAAGATTAAAAAGCATAGAAATAACTCATTTCACATTAAAATATCTATGTAAGTCACTTTATGCCAAAATATTTCATAATCATTCTCAGTCACTACAGTTAAGGGCAAGAGAAAGAGCAGCAGCAATCCAGGAACAGCTCCAGACTTTAGGCTTTATTTTTAAAAAATGCTAAGTTGAACACTCGAGTAGGGCATCTTCTAAGGCACCTGTCAAGAGTCATCCTAATTTTAATAACTATAGGGCTTCTGAACAGAATTTACCTTTTAATTCCAGGTACTTAACATGAGAAACATTCCAGACTTTTTCACAGGGCTAGCACATACCAAATCAAACATTGTTATTTTGAGAATCATTTCTTAGGAAGGAAATATCTTGGAGTTGAAATCAGTTCACTCAGAAGTAACTTCTGGAAAAGGATTTTCAAGTCAAGTGTCTTTCACAACTAACTTGCTGCCCCTCTAGGCCTGCTCAATAATCTGAAAACTAAACATATGGAATAATGAAAGACTAATTCTTCTTACTGACGTGTGCTCACAAAGTCTGTATGGTGTAAGTGTATGTTTGTGTTTGTTTTATTCCATCATTGTAAGTGTCAGCAAAGTCTCTTTCTAAACATTTGTAATAAAATTGGAAGAAAATTGCTTAAATGTTATTTATGTTGGAAGAAGAGTTCCTTTCTAAAGGAGATCTGCAACAGAACATATGGAAAGAGAAATCCATGCAGTCTCACTATGCTGGGATAAGCCAATGTAGCCTACTGTTTTGTCTGACAAGCACAAATATCAGCAGCTTCAGAAGACCAAACACACTAGTTAAAGTTCTGAGTCTGTCCTGCAATATGTTGTCCCTTATATTTCTTGCAAAATAGTTTAGAAGAACTATTTACAAACACACTGTTTTCTCTGAATAATTCAAGAGAATTTCAATCCTCTCCTCAAAAATGTCCAAACATAGACACTGCTTTCTTCATAACTTACTCAGACTAAGAAAAAAAAAAGTTAAGAACAGAAAAACAGAAATTTAAGCTCTTGTTCTTGCTCAGAAAACATGTTATGCTAGAGCTGGTGGATTTGACTTGACTGGGCTGTAGTGAGACTAACCATCTACTGCTAACAAGTTAACTATGTGGATGGTTCAAGCCTGTCACAAGCTACGTGGGAAGTGCTCAACTGCCTGTGAGCCAGAGCTATGGTAAGGCCATGGGGTACAGATTTCCTCTGCTTTTCCTTCAAGACAGTCTCGTTCTGCTTTAGCTTATGAGATGAAATTTGCTGTATGATCATTCATGTAAACACAGGGAGCCAAATACAGGTTATAGGTAATTAGAAAAGGGCTAAGAATACAAAGTTAATACCTTTAAATCTAGAACCAACCTAACTGTACAAAGAAACCGATCTGAAGTTGTGCATAACTACCACTTAACCTAGGTTAAATAAACAAAATTGAACTTAATAAAGTAAGGATAAAAAAGGAGCTTATGAAAGAACATAATGATTTCTGTCTGTTCACACTACACAGGGAAATATGACTGATTTACAAAATACCTATGCCTTCTTTAACAGTGCTTTGAACTTACATAGACTAAACGTCATGTTACTAAGTTATCACTTTTTGAATAATATTTATTCCTTTTACCTACCTTTGGGAAGTACTGCTAAGAGATTAGCATCAATATCCTTTGTGCTGTTTGCAAGTTCTTCTTTGTCTTCAAATGAGAACTCTTTCTGAAAACTGAAAGCAACATCTGGTTTACAGAACTGTGCAAGTTTCTGCTACAAATCAAGAAAAACCAAGATGTAACCAATTGACTGCAAGATAGCCTAACAGATACCAAAGAAAGCACTTTCCATAAGAAATAATAATAAAAAAACCTTCAAAAACTCACCGAGTCAACCCTAACATATTGAAACTTGCTTGGAACTGATTATGACACTATTTTCCTTAAATTACTAATGGAAGACTGCTTTCAAAATGCTCTACTAATATTTATATTTGAAATAACGCACACAGAATGTTTAAAACATTTTCTCAAATGCAGCATTGTTTTACACTTTCCAACCTGAAGCCTTCTGCACAACTGCCCTGTTGCTGTTACTGCACCGACTTCTGGGTTTCATGGGCTTATAATACACAGATAGAAGCAGCAGGTCGTTTAGCTTGTACCTTGTCTTTTCAAGGTGGTAAAAATGACAGATTAAAAGACATATTTATTTAATTATGTTCACTAAATATTCACAATTTAACTCCAAAACCTGACTGTCATAATGGTCTAAAGTAGAGAGTTGTTTACATGGATTTTTTGGAGTGGGTGTTTTTCCTTCTGGTTAAACAGGATGAGATTTGCTGTCCACTCATAAAGTTAAAGACTTGTTATAATCTGCCATTATGACTATCTCAGTGACATAACAGAACAGATACTATTCTTTAAGTCTTTAGTAAATTGTATAGACAGGTGAAACAGATTAAATGCCACAGTGATCCCAGGCTCTTCATTTTGCCAAGGAAGTGATGTTCCATTCCAGGTACTGTCACGCTGATATGGTAAATTACAAAGCATTATTTTTAGAAAGTGTTTCTTTAGGACAGTTTTTTAAATAGCATTTTTAAAAGTCCAATATTTTTTCATGGATATTTGCTTAGAAAAGAGCAACAAAAAGTTATTTTCTACTCAATATTCCAGTAGAATATTTCTCATTGGCAATAGCTTATGACTAATAACATTTCACATGAATTAGGAGAAGCACTTGATGATTTTTAAGTGCTAAAGAAGCACCTGTTATAAGGAGACATTGAGGAGAGTATCAAACTCTTGAAATGACTATCAAGAGAGTGGGCTATGTCATACCTAGGCATGATGCCACCTGCTCCAATTGTCTCCAACAACTCTGCTCATAGAAATCATGCTAGGGGCTGCCAAGAAAAGGCATGTTGGCCACTACAGATAAGCCATAGCAAAGAGAAGATTAAGAGCTGCAATAAGCTGTTATTACAAAAAGCTCTGTATCATTATACTGTGGAAATTTCTAAATGAAATTAAAAGGAAAAAATCGCATGCTTGCCACAAGCAAGTAGGTGCATGTATCTTCACCTGACGTTAGCTAAGGCTCAGACCACCAACCACATGTTTGTGTGAGCCTGACTCTACGTTACAAATGCTCTTGATTTTCACTAGTGTGTGAAACTTCACAACACTATTTGCTGCATCCCTAGACACAACTCCCAGTGTCCATTTGAAAGCAGTTACTAGTCCTTTTGGCTGAGCATGGATTTGAAAAATGCAATAATACTGGCACGAGGCCATAAATGAAAAGCAGGATCTATTTCACCAAAGTAATGTGATTACTTAAGACTTGTCTGAAGGTGCTGAGGAACACAACCCAGGACTTAGGAATTCTTGGGGTTCGTTTGGCATCATCTCTAATTGCTCCTGTGCCTTTGTGACAGTGTCATACCTCAAGATTGCACTAACAGAGGGCTCAGAACAGAAAACTACTTGCTCATGCAGTGAAATAGGTTTTTAAAATAACTGTGCACTAATATCCACTGCTTTACCTGAGTGCCACATGAATTTCTAGTGGTAAATTGCCCAGGTCTGCTGCACATTTGTCTTTTTGTAACTATATTGTGTTAGTTGCTCAATCCTGCATTAGAAACTAATATGCCAAGGCTTGGCTTTCATCAGTTGCAAGTGGCAGACAAATGCATCTGCCAAAAGAAATGCACAACGAGGCACTTAGTATTATTACATTAAGTAAGTCCCATTTCTATTCCTCCTCAAGGTCAGCCAGTTCCTTCTATGAGAGATCCATCCTCCTTT
The DNA here is from genome assembly GCA_032353885.1 of Nothura maculosa. NCBI lineage: Eukaryota > Metazoa > Chordata > Aves > Tinamiformes > Tinamidae > Nothura > Nothura maculosa. The sequence goes on from JAUBOD010000954.1 coordinate 627,039, forward strand.
GTATGGAGGGTGGCTCCCAACCTCTGCTCACTGGCAGGTTACATTGAAATTCTTGTAATAAATCAAACTTCTTGAGCTTAACCCTTGGTGGGTCATGTGGCATCTCAGGTCATCTGCTTTTTAAAGGTCCATTCACAGTTTTCCATACATTCTGCCTTCCTATTTCCTTTTGGACCGACTTTCAAGGTCATTTTTAAGATTTTTTTTTTAAATTTTATTTTTAAATGACCATACTGACTATTTGGCCCACACTGGTGAACTTATTTTTACTCTTCACAGCATTTTTGCATCCCCTGCCTCTCTCAAAGCAGAAGTCTGCACTGCTTGTTTTAAATATTACCATACTGAAAACAAAAAGTTTTAAATTGATCTATCAGTTACTGTATTTTCACTTGCATAGGGTCAGAAGCGAAGGAGTGCTGGGAAGATAATTCACTCAAGCCAAGCAACTGGATATTTATAGGGACATATAGAAAATTAGCTCTAATAAAGAATAGAGATGTATTTAGGACATGTCAGTATTCAATAAGAACGCTCATTAGCAATCTAAATTGAGTCAGAATGATATTAAAATAATTCTAAATAGTTATTTTTTATTTAGGTCGCTGGTCACAAGGGTTTAAAAAGATACATCCTCAGCTTCACACTGAGACTTCTTCACCAAAGGAATCTACTCAGATACCTCCCTGTTTTACTAGGTTTTTTTGCTAAAAGATGAGTTGCATCAATTCCATTGCTACAAAAAAAGCCAGATATTCAGATGTGGATTGTCAACTATATTGTGCCTGGAAACTCACCCACTACCCTGTTCTAGAAATACCACAGCTCTCCCTGCTCACCTTGTTTTGCTCAGTTTCTCAAGCCATGTTATAAATGTAGGTTGTGATTCTGAGCAACAGCACCAGAAGTTTCAGCACTTCACAGCTAGGCCTTGCAAACTCACTATTAAAACAATTCAAGGCATACTCAGGGTTTTCTAAACAATATAAAAAATGTCTCAGAAATGTGCAAGAATGCTTTCAGCCTGAAGTCACTGTGGTCTGGATTCTGCAAGAGGAACTCTCCTTTCGTTGCCTGAATTACAGCCCGTGATTGTATTTCATGAACCAAGATCCGCGGCCCAGGGTCCAACAAACTCATTTCACACAGGACTTCTGTGTGGTTTGTCATTAGGGTCCTAATGGACTCATTATCTTCAGGAATTCATATGATTCCTATTAAAAGCCAGGCAACAGTATTTCACAAGCTCAACAGCTTTTCTTTAAGGACAGTGCAGCGAGTGCTGCGAGCAGAGCATGTGGCAGCTCCCTGGTTGTGCTGCTCTTCCCACGAGCTCCGAGGTAGGTGTGGGCTGCTTCCACACACCAGGGAGCCCACGCTGAGACCTCCATGCACTGCAGCAGCAGCAGCTCCTAAATAGCTGTCCCACTAACCCAGTTACGTGCCCAAAAGCAGGCAGAAGTTTGGTTGAAATCCCACCGGCCCCCTTGTTCTGCCATCTGGACTAAAGCTATGGGACATACTGAGATTTCATAATTGAAACACATGTACAGAATCTGTTTGTGTAACTGCAAACTAGGTGCTTAGCTTATGTTGTTCTTCCCTTTCTCTAGTTCCTGAGGAATTTCCATCTCTGGATTCTTAAAATAAAAAGCTCATTACACAGTTGCATCCTTCTCTGGTAGTCTCAGATTTCCTCTATTGGTCTTCCATAAGACAATGCATCTTACTCTTGCATTCCCTCTTGCTATAGCATTTCAGAATCAACTCCTAGAGAGGCAGCCTGGGGTCTGAATATACCCTCTGATCACCAGGTTTGTGCCAAAGCCTGGCCCTGTGAGGGGGGGCAAGGACAACCCTCCCCAACAACAGAATTAATGTAGATTTGAGCAATGACTGCGACTTAAGATCATGCCGTGAGTCCTCTCCACTGGGCAGGAAAGCCCAGCCTTACCTTAGCGCTCTCTTCCTTTGAAGCAATCGCAGGGGTTTAAATCTGACCGAGTTTTCCTTGTCAAAATCTGTGAAAGAAAAAAGAAAGAACATCATCCTGATGAGACTGATAAAGCATCTGATGAAGATCCTTTAATAAATGAGGAACTTTGAGGGCAGTAGACCAAACTCTCCCAAATGGTCCTTTTCTACCGGGAAAGCCTGCACGTCCCCTGCGGGAGTCGGAGGCCTGAGCGAGGAGGACCCAGTGCCAGACACCCTGGCAGCTCCCAGGGCAGATGTCTGAAGGTTGTCTACCCAACGGTGTGGTTGTTCTTCCTGAATAATTTCACAGCAAAGGGACACATTCCATGTCTATACTGAGAGCGAAGATATGCCAGATGCAGCTTTGCATTCAAAAACTACGTCTTAGAAAGTCACTAGTCTCAAATTTTTGTTGATAAATAGCAAACTATGGGCAACTTCTCCCCCTATGCCCTTCCAGTCGGCAGCAGGACCCGACAGCCCCCAGGATGAGCTCCTGGAAAGCGACCTGTTCTCCAGGCACTGCTTCCTCCGGGCAACAACAGTGACTATTGGGAGACCAAGAACCAGCCAAGCAGGAGAGCACCTGGCCATCAACTGACTCCGAAACACAGAGCTATGAAACCTCTAAAGAAAAAAGTAGTTTGAAACCTTGATCTGCATTAAGCCAACTATCTCAAGAGCCAAAATAATTTAATGATTGTTCATTTACACTTTTTATTATTTTTTCAGTCACAGACAGGACCTGACTCTAACATGACCTAGAATTTAAAAGAATGCAGGAGCAGAGGCAGAGCTACCTTGGCAAACTTTGTCTGTAAAATATTTTAAAATCTGGACAGGATGTTGCTTTTTTCTTGCATAAAGGGCTTAAATGAAGCCTATCACAGCTGACAACATGAGTCTTGATTCTTTGAAAAGCAACTTTGGTTAATGCTTTTCAAAACCTTTTTCCCTTCTGTCTTCCCTTCCTTTCCCTCCGCTGCCTCTCCAGGTACCCACAATAGCAAAACAAACCAGAGCATCTAACATAGCAGCTTCATGAAGAAGCCAAAATGTATAAAGTAGCCTCTTTAAGATGTCTGGTACAAGGAAGTACTGCAGTTTTCAAGCAATTTTGCAAACAGCATTCTTTATTTAATATGCATCTTTTTCCTGTTTTTGTTAACGTTTCGCTTCTCATTCCAACTAAATGGAAAGCAAAGCCCACAAGTCGTACGGAAACGCTCTGTTAGCCCCAAACAGCCTACTGTAAACACGACTTTACAACTGGTTTATGAAGCACTGTATCTTACAACATTAAAAAGCATCCTCTAAAGAGGCCACATTTACATTGTTGTGAAAAGAGCAGGGAATAATTGAACACTGAGACCCTCCCTTGCCTTCCCCCTCCCCGAAAATCACAACCCCCAGCTCAGCGGGAAGCAGAGCTAATGGGAACGAGGCACATCAGAAATTTATGGCTGTCCTAACGGGATGCAGCCCATCCTACAGCTCTTGGCACTCGGACAGCTGTCCACCATGAAAACCACAAGGAGCCCACAGAGGAACTCTCCGTAGCCCGGCCAGAAACAGGGGGGCTCTGAGGAAAAGGGGCTTCCTCTGCTTGCGAGGGAGGAGGAAGGGGCAGCTCTGTGTAGAAGGGGGCACAGAACCTGCCCCAACCCCTGCTACTTATTAAACACGGTTACTAATATCCACACACATGCAGAAAGGCTCAGGAGCACTCGAAGCATTCTGAAATGCAGATTTCTGCTGTATTTCACAGAAGTGAGCTCTCTTCTTCCTATATGTATTTAAAAGACACAGAGAGATCCAGAGAGCTGTGTTCTGTTATACAGTTTTGCTATTTTTATGCATTTCCTCCTGTCCGAATTAAACCCCATGTGGGAGGATTAGAGTCCAATAAAATATGCTTACTACAATATGGAAGGTCTTAAATTAAATGCAAATACAGAAGAACAAGTAAAAGAACCCTGTTTCAAATGAGAACCAGTCTGTCCACAGAAATATCAGTTTAACAGAGTTTTATTGTAATAGTTAATAACTGCCCCCCCCAAATCACAGTATCTGATACATAAGAGGAAAATCATTGCCACAATATTTTGTTCTTTCACTAAGTGATTATAAACTTATTTGTAATACCATTAAAATAAGTTTAAGTAAATATACTCTTAATTTTAAATATATTTAAGTGTAAATCAAACTTGTGCTTACAAGTTTAACCATTCGCTCCTTCTAGTCCCCCTCTAAGCTACAAACTGCTTAATTAAAACACTATCTACCTCTCAATGCATGCAAAATTAAATTAAAACTTCTGGATTAAAGGAAAAGAAAAATGATGCAACCTTCCATTGTTACTCGGTATATTTAAAGGCCTAAATCGGTGACCAGCTGAGCTAATTAGAAAATCCATCTAATCGGATCTTTCAAAAATGTCCTTTAGGAAATAACGAACCAGCCTAGGTGACTAACTGAATACTGATTACTAAAGGAGCTAACGGAGCTGCAGGAGACCCAGTCAAACAGTATTCACGCTCACATAGGTATAAAACAGATTAAAAGCACAGAAATGAATTGCATTTTCCTCTCTCCACCCGGAACTCTTACCTTGCTCCTCAGAGTATTTCTCGTTTCCCAAATAGCTGGAGATCCAGGGATTTCTGAACATGGTTGCACAAACAAAGGATCCAGCAAAGAGAAACTACAAAAGCAGCTAATTCACCACGAGCCCCAGCCCTAGGCCCGGCTTAGCAATAACGGGTGGAGATTTTTCATAGCCCAGGACGGGAGCTGTCAGGCTCTCGCGTCCCGGGGAGTACAGTAAATGCACAGCAATAGGCTGCAAGCTGGAGCAGCTCAAGCCAGTAATCAGATTACAAACAGAAATTAGGCACATGAATGCTGGAACAGATTGGGCAACGGTGATTGGGAGGTTTATAATATTACAGCTTCCAAGATGCAGCCAAACCACACATTATATTCGGGCAAAATGAATGTAAAACTCCTAAATCCTCATATTTAAAAAACCCTCCAAAAAGAAGAGTAAGATCTTCCTATCTCTAATCAGAGTGAACTGCAATGCTTGCTGAACAGAAAGAAAAAGAGCATCAAGGCTGCCAAAAAAAATGGACTCTGTTAATCATATCATTATGCTAAACATTTTGCCCAAATATTAGTTGGAACATTTAAAATGGACAAGATTTATGGGTAACATCTGAGCAAAATTACTGGTGGGGGTTGGGATTTAAGAACAGACACCGAGGCTCGAAATATTTTAATTTGAGACAGAAGGTGTAAAATTAATAAATACTGTCTAGCTACCATATTTTATATTGAGCAGATTTGGTGGTTTTGGATTCAAAACAAGGCAATGTGGGGGAATCCTTTATAGTTCATTTTAAACTTCTGGAATTATTTTTTTCAAAATGGGGCAACAACTTTGGCCCAACCTCCCCAGCTGAATCATCCCATCGCCCAACGCACACAAGGTATCAAAAGAACAAAGTTGCATTAAATATGGGACTGGAAAAGATCCACATGTTCAACCCCATCCAACTAGTGGTAGCAACTGCCTCCCTTTTCTCCCTCCTTTCCCTCTTTTTCCCTTCAGGAAGATTTAAATTAATGCCAATAAGCACACAGCTGGGGTTATTAGGAGAGGGAAGTCACGGCCTAGAAGCACAAGGTTGAAACGCTTGAGGTTTAACTATATATGCATATATATATATAATATACAAATTTATGTATATACATACAAATATGCATATATACACACACATATATTAAAAAAAAAACTCATGAAGCACCATGGAGAGGCTTTGGCAGAAGGACCTTTTATTGACCGATTTTCCAAAGTACAGAACGGCCTGTGGTGGGAGCAGCTCCACATGTGGGACATGGCACGAAAGCCCCTGATCCACCATGTAAACACTTCTCTGTGGGGAGCTTTGTGGGCAGGCCCCACGTTCCTTTCCCGGCCTGGGAGTATCCAGCACGAAGCACTTTGGAGCAGCGGCCTGCAGAACCGCCATGTCCTCCTGGCCAGTGCTGAAGATGCGCGGGCACCCAGGCCTCGTCACAAAGGCGGCTCTACCCTAAAAATCCATTTTATGGGCTAGACATCACGGTGGATGTGCTTGAAACAGGCAAACGAGACACATCCAGTGAGGAAATAACAAAGGAACTGATGATAAAACCTATTTTGGACAATCTGGATTGGTGAATC
>JAUBOD010000954.1:646608-666180 GCA_032353885.1 Nothura maculosa
CCATGGAGCAGCAGCAGCAGCTCAGCCCCATGGAGCAGCAGCTCGGCCCCGTGGGGCAGCAGCTCGGCTCCAGCAGCACTACCACGGGCACCTGCCCTTCCCCACAGGAAAATAAATGCAGAGTCTGCAGTTTCTCACTCCCTCCACCACCCAAAATCCTTGTAATTAGTTACTATATTATTACAGGCAAGAGGTGAACTCTGGGTTTTCACTTTTAGGTGGAGACCAGGTCTTCATATAGATCCTGTGATCTTCAAGTTCACTCTAGTGTACCTCACATAGCAGTGTGTTTATTGCCTGCATTACGACGTTCTCTTCATTACTGCAGAGTACCTGGCTCTTCAGAGTGGGCTCCAAATGTGCCCAAAGCAACTGGGAACACAAGCAGCACTGCTTATGAGTGACAGAGGGGCCTGGCAGCTAACTCAAATCCAAACAAATTACCTGATAAAGCTTAAAACTGGGTACCATCAGTGTGTGAAAACATGAGGCTCAGCTCACAGGCTGGCTTTAGTCTCATCTGTCTGGTCACTGCAGTCCTGCAAGATGACTCCTCAGCTCACTTCTCCCTTCACTTCCACAGCCAGGGGAGGCAGAGACTATTTTTACACAGCCACTGGCCCAGGCTGCATTGACAAAAATAAATTCCACTGAAGCTTGAACTATCTTCCTAATACTCCTGTCTTCCAAGAGGCTCGGGAACACTAGCAGCAGAACTGGCCAGGGGAAAATGGTGACCTGATGAATTTTAAGTCCTTAACCATCAATATTCACCTGAGCTCAGGTGAGACATCTAGAGGTGCTTTACATTTCTCTTCTTCATCACACCTTCTCTCATATCAAGAAATGCGCTCAACTAAGAGAGCCACTCATCTCCAACAAACTTTGTTTTTAAATAGTTTTTAGATACAGTTCTCTTCAGGTTCCTTCCTTCCTGTGTCCCCTTCCTTCCTTCCTCTCAGGTATTAGCAAGACACAGAAACCACAAAAAAAAAAAAGTATTAAAGTAGAAAGAGGAATGTACCATTTTAAAGATACTTTCTTCATTCTCAGAAGGTAACTTCTGTTCCACAATTTGACATTCGCATTGTGCAGTCTTTAGTTTCCCTAGAGTTCCGTGTTGCTGAGCTGAGGAAAAAGCCAGCAGCTTTCACACTGCTACCCAGCTCACTGCAGGTGCCTGGCACTTGTGCTTGGGAAACCATTTCTACAAATGCAGCCTCTCACTTCCCACCTCTAGATCTAGAGCAGGGCACCTCAGAACCCCTGGATCTGATAGCAGAAATATCATGTCTCTTCTGCATCCATCCCCAGATGGAGAGTCCTTGGTGGATACTGTCTTTCCTCAGAAGGCAACCAAAGGCACTGAAAGAATATCTTGAACTTAAACGAAGTCTGCATCTGCATAAAAATGCAGACTACCCACCTGGGAAGTGCAGTGATTCAGACAAGAAAATCAAGCAGACAATGAGGTAACTGTGGAAGAACGAAAGGGACATACCTCGTGAAAGTTTAATATGCTAAGGAAGGGCCTGGACTTTAACCAAACAAAGCTCTTCTTCCCAGAGGACAGATGTGTGAGCAGGTGCCAAACCACCAGCAGCTCTTTCACCAAAAGCAGCCTCGCTGTCTCCTGCACTCAGCAATAAAGACGATGTTGACTGACTACAAACTACCTGTAAAGCAAGGTTCTTGTCCAGGACAGTGCTGAAGTTTGGTTTCAGTCACAAGGCACATCTTGAAAACGCGTATTTTTATTTGCTCTTCCTGATCTCATGTAGAGAGATCGCATGGTAGAAGAAAGTTTCCATGGTATGAGCTGCTTTGTGCCAAATGGTGCAAGACTGAGAAGTATAGAAGACCTGATGCTTAATCATTCAAATCACAAGGTTATGCAAATTAGGAATAAATTTTCCTTTCAGAAGACACTATCAAAAAGGGAGTCTGCATTTTACACATAAAAGCAGACATTTTCTCTTTGGCCACCCTATTAAAGCAAGTGCTGCTGAAAGCTAGGCTAGTAAATCATTTTCCTTCTCCCCAGATTGAAACAAGTCTCACTAGACGTTAGTAATTTCCTCTTGCAGTTTCCCAGCTGGTGAGAGTTCTTATGATATTACATGATTTTTAATAAGCACATTTTAAAATTACAACAGAGGCTTTTTGCATTTTCATGGCCATATAACATCTCTATTAAAATTAGTGGCTGCTGAAGAGTTGCTTCTTAAAAGGCAAGATTGCAGCTTTAAAGTCAACTGCAGCTACAGCCTGAATCCTCTCAAACAACAACACAGCAATCCTCAAAATCCACCACTGCCTTCACTAACCAAGGCTATCCTCACATTAGCAGTACTGTCCACAATTAGTCTGGTGAACACCACGTGCAAGATCTTGTTCCAGCAACCGGCTCTTTTCAAGGGAGCTGCATCTGCACAGGTCTCCCAACACAGCAGGGCACTTTGGGCCACAGGAGCCAGAAATTGTGATCGATTTGGTAACAAAAATAAGCACAAAAGAGAAAGACTAGCTACTCAAATGCTCAAGGCTGATTTACTTACACAGGCACCAGATGCAAACACTCTTTTCTCCACCCTGGTATACTTAGTTTAGGGAATAACTCAAGAGATTCAGAGCCTACATTAACACTGTGGCTCCTTCCCAGTTGCATCATGTTAGAAACTACTGTGAGCGTGTGTTCAATCCAGTTAGCCACAAATTTTACCAACTCTTTAATTAACTCTGGCGCCTGACATCACCACCCCCTTAAGGCTCTCTTAAAGCCTTAATAGTCTAGTTTCCGAATATTAATTTGCCAGAATTACATTTCCAGGGATTTATGAAAACCCAGTGGCCCGGCAGTTCCCAAATCCTTTCTATTATTCCTGCTGCTTGCTGGGTGTACCACAACCTGTGGGGAAGCACACCAAGCCTGCAGTCGGTCCCTCCATCTAGGTCATTTGCAAGGATTAATGGACCCAGCAGATACCCCAGCCTTACTGCAAAGGCTGCTGATTAATCCCCCCTGCTGGGCATTATTCTTCTTCACACGCGTAATCCCTTCTAGCCTTTAAAACCAGTTTCTCCCATATCTCCTCCTGTTTCACTCCTCTTACAAACCACTGGGATTAAAAGCTGCACACAATAACCAGCCTTCAAATTCTGCTCCCAGGTAAGAGAATGGCGCTGCCTTCAGCTCCCTAAGCCCAGGCCACAAGGGCTTTAGTGAGTTTTGCTCAGACAACTGCTCACACACGCACAGAGCCAGCTCCAGCATATGCTGCACGTCAGATGAAGCTGGCACAGTGCAACAGCTAAATAAAGTTTGTGACACATTATTCCATTACCAAGAGGCATAAACAGGTCCTCTGAAATGCATAATTCATCCGACAGTTGGGTTTGTTCAGTTTCTGAGCTGTGACAGGAGCCCAGCTCTGGGCCACTGGCTTGGGCATTATCCTGTGTGGCCAGAACATGACCGAGCGTCCCCAGCCACGAAGCATCTCCAGCTCTACATGGGCACCTGCATAAAACTTCCTAGTGTGGGGGAACTGAAAGGTCTAGGTGCTTCAATCACATAACAAGTGTTTGGAGCACATGCCACCAAACACACAAATCAGTACAGATTGTTCTTATATAACATTATGCTCCTCGAAACAGTACTGTCCCTTTGGCTTTGATTATTAATGAGAAGCTAAGTTTGCAAGGGATGTGAAATTCAAAGTTACATTCAAAGGTGCATTCATCATCAATTATTAAAAACCTCACACTAATATTCTTGCAAACTCGAAGGAAGGCAGCAAAGCCAAACAGTATTTGTCATTTCTCTCATCTGTTCCTTGGCTCTGCCTCTCCTTTGTCAGCAGAGCAGCTCCAAAAGGCTCAGGCCACCGGTGTCACTCCCAGACAAAATGAATTTAAAGAGATGTTTCTACAGGCATTGTCAAACCAAAAGACTTCACATTACAACAGTTTATGCAATTATGTAATTCCCTCTCACTTTGAAACAAGTAGTAAGAAGTTTGATTTGTCACAAAAGAGAATTTTACAGTTTCTCGTTTATTCATGCTTCTGCTCCAGATGCTTAAAAAGCAATGGAAGGATCTCAGTTTGGAAGAGTTACTTCCAAAAGTATCATTTCGCAAATGCAATATTTAAAGTTTTCTCCCAATGTAGTTCAGACTACTGAAAGTTAGCAGGAAAAAAGGTGAGAGAAAAAACACAGATAAAAGATTGATTAAAATCGATACAGTCTTGGGAGAAAAAGGAACTCTAAGGCAACTCTAAGGCAGCCAAGAAGAAAGGTCAGAAGTCCTGAAGAATGTAGCCATGACCCCATTTAAAAAGAGAAAGGCTAAAACTGCAACCAATACAATGGTCTATTGGCAACCCTGGGAGTATGAGGCACTCCAAGTAAAAAGCCTTAGAAAACTTCTCATCGCTTGTGATTTTTCACTCCGTGCTCTTGTTTAGCTCCTAACTAAGCGGAGCTTTGGCCACACGGGGTATTTAGGACGGGAGGAGTAAACTCGTGGGGCAGCTGGGTGCAGAGCTCTCACACTGCAAGCACTGAGGGTACAGCAGGGCTCATTACTGTGGTGAGGTCACAGTATTGTGGTTTGCTTCTGTTGGGAAACGAGACTATCTGGCCTTGTTTTCCCCTTCCCAGCCTTTCTTAATAAATAAATAAATGGGAAAAAAACACCCAGCTCCCATGAGGGGCTGAGCCGAGTCCTCCCAGCACAAAGACCTATTGTTCCGGGCCCAGGCAGCCGGTGGCCCTGGTGGCCCGAACGGGCGAGGGAGCCTTTGTGGTGCAGGGGGAAGGGGCACCTTCCTTCAGAGAGAATCCCTTCAGAAGCAAAATCTGGGGTTTATTATTTTAAACAACAGAAGGCTAAAATCATTTACCTCAGGAATCTCCGAGCTAAAAAGCTAGATTTTTGTTTTTCCAAGAGCTTAGAAAGGAGGAAAAACAAGTCTGTTCTGCAAAACACTCCCTGCCCTCCCTCTCCTGCCTCTTTGTTTTTGTGATTTGCAAGCTAAATCTCTAGCCTGCCACAAAGCCAGACTTGGGTAGCTGTCAACCCTTAAAGCTAAACAGCTACAACACTTGGCAGGTGGTTGTAGGAAGGGCTTTAGCTACATGGAAAAACACGATAGGCTGGGTAAAGCTGAACATACCCTTTTCTTTGGCATCTTGCATTCTCATAGGATCTACAGCTGTTTTGGCCACGGTCAGACCCTGAATTATGTAAATACTTCCTAATGTTTAGAGCTTGTCTGCCTTGTGAGACCACCTGCGGCGGGTACAGCTTGATGGCCATGGAACAGTACCACCACCAAGGGATTTTACTGTAATCTACTGAGCCTGCTCAACCCCCAGTGAGCTGACAAGGTCGCTCCTCTGGATCAGAAGACTCCTACAAGTGGCCCGGCCTGACCGTGGCCGAGCGCTGCTGTGGTGGGCCCAGAAAGGCCAACGCTCCTCGATGCCGTAGATTTTCAGACTTAGGTTTCAGTTTACCAGTGGTCTTGCCATAAGCAAGGGCTATTCAATGCTTTGGTCTCCTGCTAATGGGGAAATACCATTCAAAACAAAAATTGGGTTTGCAGAAGCACCCCAAACAGCAGCCAACAGTCTGATATTGGAACTAGTTGCCCCAGGCTGTAGGAGAGATGCAATCCAGAAGTGTTAATCCCTCTGGAGTTGATTTCAACTATAAGCATTTATTAGTCTCTACAGCTGAGCAGCAGGCTGCATTTCACAAAGGTGAGCAAGGAGTAAGATCTCCAGAGGGACTGAAGATGACGCTGTCAGGGTGCAGGGCCTGTAAACAGCCGGGTTAAGCGCTAGCCGTCTACGCCGCCTAGGGTGTAATCCCATGAGGTGGAACTCGGATTAGATCTCAGACTCTTAGCCCAGTAGATCACACCTGTCTGTTCCCAGCAGACAGGTGACCCAAGATCTTGTTTAAACTAGCCCATTTATCCAATCAAGGTAGTAAAAAACAAAAGAATGAGCGCTGCTCTGTCCTAAGTGCTCCCCTTGGTTCTCCTAGAAATCAGCTCTAGGTTTCAACCTCCAAGCCTGGCTCCTACTCCTTGATCTCCAAGCACTGGCTTCCACCTCTCTCCGATGGTTTGTAGGGACCCTGCGCCCACAGGGAAGGGTGCTTGGCAAGCCAAGAGGACAAGCCAGGGCGAGGAGGCCTAGTTGTTCTTGCTCTGTTCTCAAGTGTTTGGAGTCACTTTCCTTCCTGACAAGTACTTCCATGAAATTATGTTGTCATGACATTTTATTGTCTGCATTAAGTATCACACCATTACAGGCAAATCACTCATAAAAGTCTACTCAATTACCTGTTCTAGATCTGATTCAGAATTACTCATCTGTTTAAAGTTTCAGTGCAAAGTAGCTATTTCTGTGCTAGCTTCAATCAAGCTGCAACGTTCCTGTGACAAGTCTTCTGTAACCAGGACTTCAGAAATCACAATATAATTTCATTTACACTTGTTTTTAATTCAGCTGTCCAAACAACAAGGCATTGCCAGTATGTAAGCCTTCATACCTCAAGACAAATATTTCAATATCAAGGAAAATGAACAGAACTATAATAAATTTCACATAAAAGACTCCTCTCCACAATCCCTCTGCCCCATGGGCAAAGGAAGGAAGAAAAAGTGAGTGGGAAGAAATTCTAAGCTGTTATTTTAAAGAAATAACTATATGGTATAAGACATCAACTTCTCCAACAAGTTGGACATTACCACCTCCACTGTTCTGATGTGCCAGTCCAAACCATCAGCTGTTCAAAGCAGTCTGAAGAACAAGTCAGATATCTCAAATCCTTAAGCTTTTTCAAGAACATGATGCAGTAAGTGTGCTTGAGCGTATCTAACATAGGAAGCAACAAGTTTAAAACAGCAAGCCTCGCTGCTGGAAGTAGGAAAGACATTGCTAATCTGTGTCACCTAATGATTTCTGGATAGTCTAGCCATTCCTGCAAGAAATGGAGACATGGATTTGAAATTCCTCTGTTAGGAGCAGCTGCACCCGCACTGCATGAGACGGCCCTAGGCACCAGCCAACCAGCAAGAAAGCGACAAGGCCACTCTTGACCCATTCTGCTTAAAATCTCTAATCAAAAGAATAGAGAAAGTCTTATTGATGCTTTAAGTATTTTTGCAATTAGTAATGGTTATCAAATTGTTATTTTGCAATTAGTAAATGTAAATATTACTGGGGGGAGGGAGGAAGCAGCACTGAAATGTGCTGAACAACCTGCTGCTATGTTTTCTCCTTTGACTCAACCACTATGAATCCTTACAAATAGCAGAGATGCATAGTACGAATAGCCTGAAACATGATTAACAGTGGAAAAACTAGGCCTTTATAGCTCTGAATAAGTGCCAGGATGGATCATTTTTCCTACGTCCACCTAAACAGAACCACAGAAAAAGTTGTGACTTCATCTAATGACCCATCAGGGGGGACTTCCAGCCACTGCTGAGAGCAGAGCCAGCCACTTGCATGTAGAGCAGCCTGTTCGAGTTCACAACGGCCTCCTAACTGGACACTTAGGTCTCTTATCTGCCCCTCAGTATGTTACAGGGGAGCATATGATCGTCAGATCTCTTCTTGTTGAGCTCTCATGTACTTCAACATCACTAATTCTTTGCAGTTCCATCAAAGGAACAGGAGAAGGTGGCCTAGCTGTGCTTAGAGGACAGAATCCAAGTTGGACCTCCCCACAAACCCAAACCTCCTTTAAAAATGTTCTTAAACTAAAGCATTCTGTTTTCACTTCAGATGTCTGGCTGGGCAGGTCACTCTTCAAATACACATGGCTCTAAGTAGCTAGACATAGGCCTGCTTTGATTCCTAAATCCAACCCTGCTGTACTGTGGCTGGGCTCGCAGCGTTAGCCTGTCCATCTCTTCACTGCATCACCCAGATTGGGTGAAAATGGCAGTAGGTTTCAGTGAGTTTGTATCATCGTCTGCAGACACATCCTTTCCACTCGAAGCTCTTCATGCTCCCAAAATTTAGTACAACCTAATTGTATAGTTAAATCGTCTTTTAAAGGAATGCAGCTACACTGCACTTTAAGAATTTATTATGTTGCTCAGAATTACTAACTGAATTCTTGAGTTGGTATCTTTCAAAGGAGTGAGACGCTGTAGGTGATTTGACTACAAGAAACACAGCATTCAAGGTTAGCTTTATCCATTGTAGAAAACAGCCACTTTTTTGAGCAGGAAGAGAAGGTGAAATCCGATGGTGCTGGGAAACAGCTGCTTCAGCTGCTCAGCTGCCGTTGCCTCTATTAACAAACTGGGTAGCACAGGCCAGGTCCAGAGGTTCTGGCTTCCGTCAAGATGTCCTGTCTCCTTCCAGGTCCGTCGCCCTAGACACGCACTTATCTATGCCATAGAAATTACATATATACACCAAAGAATCTTTTACATTGCTGCTCATATTGTCAGGTTTGGAATAGACATTAGCATCTACAGGCGCGATCCTGCAGCTGGAAACTGAGGGCAGAGGCAGCAAGAGGTTATGATGACCAAAGCCAAAGGAACCCCAGACTTAATGCCCAGGCCTAAACCTGTGCTCCTGTTACCATAACCAGTTCCCAGGTACCGCTGGAGTGTCACCAGCTGGAGGATTGTCCCCAGCAAGAGCTCGCCTTGCTTGTGAGTCTCCTTGGTACTTAATGACAAAAAACCATTGAAATACCACTACTTTTTGTGTTTTTCTTCCTCAGTCCTGCATCAACAAGTGGGGTAATATCATATATATTGTGTATATATATTTATATACACACACACATGCACATATATATGAAATAAATATATAAGAATTAACAGAGTTGTTGTTTTAAGTGTCTTTGAAGTTTAATTGGACTTTTGTCAGAAATGACATGACGCAAAGTGCCACATAAACCCCATGCTACTGGAGTATTTCAGAACAACTGCAGCAAATGGTCTAATGAGCCCTGATCCATTTTCCCTGCTCCTTCCTCTGGCCCTCTCATGACAAAACAACAGGAGACAATACTAACTTTGTTTAATTTGAGGGAATATACAATTACTTTGCCCAATCATAAGGCTGATATGACTGAGTGCAAAAGAAATGCAGCAGATCCTTGCTGATGGCCAGGATATTTACAGGTATAAGCCATTAGGAACAAATTTAGCAGTCACTAACTCCATGGAGCTGTTACCTTCTCTCAGGACCTGGGCCCACAGTGTCTCTCCAAGCACCTGCATCAGGTTCCCATGCAGGAGCACACGAGGAACAGGCAGCTGAGGGGCCAGACTGCTGAATTCTGGGCAGCAGTTGCACAATTCCTGCCTAACAGTCTGTTGTAGCCTCATGTTATTTTTCATGATCTCAGTTATTGCAACACATGATTTTTTAAGTCCATCTTCATTACAATGCTTTTTTATATACCTGAAGAGGTGTATAAACAACTGCCGGAGATCTGAATTATGTAAATGTGTGGATTTGAAATCTGAGTTTAGAGATTTCATTATTTTTAAAAGCTACAAACTGGTATCATCAAAGCAAAATGAGACCAAATAAACCAGGACAGTTTTGATATATAATCACTCTGCCCTCTCTCCTGAAAGGCTCCCTTGAACATAACACCATGTGACTGGGTGACATCAGAGGCAGTTTTATCACTGGTTACCCAATGCATTCTTATCTGCTTAAGGCAGATTCCAACTAGGACATGCTTTGTTCATTAAAAAAAGACTTTCTGATAGGTTAGTTAACTCCAAACTGTCTGACTGAGAAAGGAGTAGAAACGGTGAATTAGGCAGTGACCAAAAAGTGTTCCAGATCTTTTGCCTCTTTAAAATTTTAAGGAACTTGCCATGCACAGCTGATAGCAGCCAGAAATCAGGGAACACGTTCCAACAATTTAAGCTGTAAATTAGTTGTTGTGCATTTCTTTACCTACCTTCACTATGTGGAAGCATTATTAGACTAGAGCCTTTTTTGTGAACCTGTTCTATGCTGAGAAAATGAAAGTGTTGCATTTCTGAAATCAAAACCCAAATTATATGTTAGTATGTTTTACACAACAAGTGTGCAGGGGCTATAAAAAGCCTGCAAACCACTTCATATAAATCTAAGGAAGAGAGAAACCTCAACTCCTAATGTGTACAATGTAAGCATGATAAACCACATAGCCTTTCCACAGAGAAAACTGGCCAAAGCCTCCTTAAGCCTGTGGCTGGAAATGTCTAGGTCACAGATGGTTCAATTCCCTCATCTCTGAGTCTGTCCTGGACTTGCCAAAAGGAAGAAATGTGCAATGATGATTTTACTTTCCCTCAGCTAGATAATTTTGAGGAGCTCTCTATACAGAAAAAGTTTATACTATTACCTCTCTTCTCTCTACAAAAATTCAAGATCAAATAGCAAGATCAATACTCATTGCATGTCCCACTACACATGCATACACTTCCAATAGAAGGCATTTTATGGAGAAATGCCATATATAAAGCTATAGTCCTTCCAGGAAAAAAATATCTCCTAGAAATCCAAAGTTTTCCTTCACAGTGGAGGTTTTGGCCAGGAACATCATTGAGCAACCCACTCGGGACAACACAGTGCTGAGGGGTAGGAGGACTGTTTTAATCTTAAATGGACTATCTGATTCCCAGAGCACAAGGAAGGCTGTTGACCTGTCCCAACACGTTTAAGCATCTGCTGCACAAAGCAGAGCTTGCAAAGTGCTTCCTGCATTGCCCCTTGAGGGCATTTGAGCCTGAAAGCCAAGTTAAGGACTCCAAGAGCATCTTCCTCTCCACAGATTCAGGGGTTATTGACTTCCATGTCTCACGTCCTTCCAGTTTGCCTTAAGGCTTTTAAGGTATAAACTCTCTAATATCTTTTACCAGGTTGATAGGAGCACAACATGAGCACATTAACAGAGCACAGGGATTTCTGTCGACTCATTTTTCAAGAATCAAGAAAGATAAAAAATAATCAGTTTGCAGAAGAAACAAACTCGATGATAAAAATACTTATTTTACTTGAAACACAGTAAAAATGTTTTAAGTTCAAGAGCAAACTGAAGAAGATGTCTGTTAGTACTAAGCAAGAATCAATCTACAGGTTATCTGCAGGAGAATAGTGATTATTTAGTTTTCTTCTACCACTCACTGCTGCACACAGAAAGATTCAGTCTCCTGTAAGTAAACACATGGGGGAGAGTATTTAATGGATTATCTCCAAAATCTGTGCAAGAAAGGAAAAGATTTTAAGAAATATTATATAAAAAATAAATATACTTTGCACCAAACTGATGAGAATTATTTTTAAAGAGCAATTCCCTAGGCATATTTTCCAGGCAATACTACAAGTATGTAGAATTCAGGGGAAAAAAAGAAAAATCAAAAGAGAACTCCAGAGCCATGTGACTGAGGAAAACACATTTGCAATGCAAGGAAACTGGAAGATGTCCTTATAATTGTTTGTTCCCAAAAGGAAACAGGGGCACTAAGCAGAGCTATTTTTAAAGAAGAAACTTTTTCCCTTTTTAAGGGCACTCTTCTTGACTTTGTATTAAAATGCAATACCTAGGAGATTCTTGGAGCAAGGAACCTGCTCTGCCTCCTTCTCCCCCTTCTCTAACAACTAATATTTTTGCACCAGTGGTGCCAGCAACTTTCACCTGTGATACTGTGCAAAAATTAGAAAACTGAAAGTTGAAGGCAGCTTTCTTCAGAAACCTTCAGGTTTCAAAATACAGTTACTTAATGAAACATCCATATTCACACCTGCTCATAAAACTCATTAAGCACAAGACAGCAACACTCATAAGAAAAGCATTCTCACGAAAGCGTTTAGGGCTACTTGCAGCACCGTGACTAAGGTTACTGCCTATTAAAACTGAAAGGGAAAAACTCACCTCATGCAGATCAACGGGTGACCCGACTTACCATTCATAGCAGAATGAACTCATCCTCCAAGCAAAACCACAAGAATAAAAACACAAAATGCCTCAAGGAAGACTGAATGACTGGCATGCACAGGCTGGATTAAACCCACTCACATTTCAACCTGACAAAGCCCCAAATATTCTCAAACAACTGTCTCTAGCGACTGCGTGCAGGGTCTTCAAATGAGGTGCTACTTACTTGGGGATCTTGCACAAAATCCACTGGTCTGCCTCTACACAAAGCAGGAAGGAAAGAGGCTACAGATGAAGCAGAAGGGGTCAAAGTCTTCTCAAAACAGGCACTGAGAATTCTGAAATTCTTTAGCCAAAAATTTCGTAACTCCTACTTTGGAGAAGTTCTTTGCTTCAGCTATGATTCCTTTCCAAATAATGTAACATGCACTCAGAAAACAAAACCAAAAAAAAACCAAAAAAGTGACATTACAAAAGTTACCAAATATCAATACGCAAGGCTGGCAAGGTCGTGTGCAGTCAAGATGATTCAGATAAGTCAGATAAAATTAGAACAGTGCTTTTCTAAAAGCATGCGTTCAGCAAATGCAGTAAATATGCAGGAGCTATATTCCAAGTGCTGATTCCAAACATTAGAGCAAAAAATTTATAAGGGAAAATCTCCTTCTAAAAGTTCGCTGCCATCTGAAGTCCTCGACAATGTTAGTCCCTGATCTGCTTTTAGTATTTCCATCCATCACTGGATTTATCCCCACAAGAAGCTATAGGCTCTCCGACCTCGGAGGACTAAGCCAAAGGCAGTGTGGCAACTTCACAGAGGACCAACCTTTTATGGTTGGAACAGTAGAGCTTTGATACAGCTAATCTACCATAAATAGCTCTTGAAACTCAGAAGGATCAAATCAGCTGTTGCAACAGTCCCAGCCCGTGGCTGCCTCAAATCCAATTACGCTCTCGACTCCGTCCTGCAGCTTTTATTTTGACCCCCCAGCTTTTCAGCCCTGCTCCTTCAAGAAAGTAAGAGCTGCAGAGATAAATGCAGCAGAATAAGATAGTACTGGGGGAGGCGAGGGAAAAGGGTGAAGCACAAGAAGTCCATTTGTTTCTATTTTTATTGTTACAATTACCAAACTGAACAAAAGTTTTCTTGTATTAGATATAACTTAAGAATCTGTTGCTCGGGAAAAATAAATATATACAGACAGGGATCCACAGAGATATATTAGCCCTGACTTGTAATGCAAGCTTAGGACCTGAAATAAGTAACATTTTCAAGAACAACAAGCTCAGCTTTAAAAGGCAAGTGAAATCAGGCAGATAAGTGGCTTGGAGCTCTACCCCTGTCCCATATTAAGGCAGGGAAGCACAAGCATTTTTTTTTCTCTATAGTTTAAATCCAGAAGCACTGGAACTTGCTGTTGCAGACACCTACAGTACAGTGTTTCCTTTCAGAGATTTGGGATCATCCGCTCACAAACAAGCTGAGGACTCTCATTCAGGAATTCATCATTAGAAAGGGAACGAGGGGCTCCCGAAACGTGAGTTTGCTGAGGGATCGGGGCAGCAGCGCTCTGAACACGGCCAGGGCACTGCAGGTAAAGAGCACTCGTGAGAAGTGAATGCAGCAACTGGCGACTCTGCTCTGCGAGGGGACCCCGGCCTGGGGCCCGGCAGCCTCAGCCGAGCAGCACCAGCCTCATGGGCTGCCCCACAGGGCCAAGGAACAGCCCCCAGCGCCAGCACTCAGTATTGGCAAGTAAAAGACACATCTCTAGCCATATACTGTTAATGTCTCCCTCATCTTTCCAAAAGAAAAGGTCACTCCATAGAGTATGGAAGTGCAGCACATCAGAGGGTACGGGCTGAAGGCCACCATTTTGCAGGTACGGGCTGAAGGCCTCCTCCCGCATGCTGAGCACTGCCAGGGATCCTCCCACAACACCAGGCGGCACTTGGCATCTGGGCATCAGTTCCTCACGCACACGGAGCGGGTAGGAAAGCATTTATTAATCCCCACCATTTGAGCTGCTTTAAGAAGTGCCTGGAGCTTCATTAACACTTCTAGAAGCTTCCGTAATGAAGAGTGACAAAATATTGAGAGCATCAGCCTCCACATCCTGGAAAAGCCGAGAGCCCTCTGAGATCCCTCAGGTCCCACGTGCATCTGAGCTTGTGACAAGTCTTATCTAAATTAAAGAGCCTGGGTTTTAACTGGCTCACAAAGTATGTAACATATATGTAAAGTATGCAGCATGTATATTGAACATACACACACACACACACACACACACACACACACACACACACACAGAGTCAGTGGTTTAAATCTTGCCTACACAATGATGACCAAGTAACTTGAATTAAGCTAAAAGAAGGAGTTTGTTACCCTCCCAACATATAAATGAGGAGCCCAACTGGGTCACTTGCTGCGAGTCTGCGGATGAAGCCAGGAGTCAGAAGGAGGCACTGAGAGTCTTCCCTTTACACCTCCGCAAACAGCCAACAAAGTTCATTCAGCCCCACAGTCACAGGGGATGGGGAGCTTCCCATTAGCACACAGTAAACTTAGCAGATTAAAATAGAGTAAGTTCATCAGTTTGAACACCAGTTTTAGCATTTATTCCATTATATTTATGTGCACTGGTAAGAAAAGTGACTGAACCAACTGCTGACTACAGACATCCAAAGGAGCTCTTAAAATGCAGTGAGCATTCTTGCAAGTGGTGAGAAAGAGCAGTCCTCAGCATGCTGCCGAGCACAAGCACCGGCACTTTCTGCCTTATCCATAACTATTTAAAATCCTAGGTCTTTTATTACAGAGGAATTTGAAGGATGCAAGTTATGACATGGACACACACCCCCTCTCGAGGAGCGGGACTGGGATTGCTTGTTCCTTTTACACAAACCACTCTACAACCAACTGTCAGCATCATTCTCCCTATCACACAAGGCATGAAGTTACATGATATCGCTTTTGCACCCAGAAAATCTCGCATATGCTGTTTGCACTTAAGCTTCCTTGGCTCTAAGGCACACAAAAGAGAAGCCACTATCTCAGAAATGCAGCAATTCCCCCCTCCTCGCCCTCAATGCAAAATTTCTGTAAGCGCAGAGCAAGTCACAGCCAAAAATCACTAATTCACTGCCAGGCTATTAGAGCAGCCTTAAAATTGAGTCTCGGGAAGATCACACCCTGCTCTCATGAGTGACAAAAGCGCTTCTCAGGCTACAGGGTCTGCCTCCTTAATGACAAGGGCAGCACACACTAAGCAACATGCACTTCTGGCACCATGGTCTTGGATTGCCAAAGATAACACAGAGAATAACTCCCTCAATGAAGAGCAGGCAAGAAACTATACTACAGAGCTACAGGGAACACAGCTGGAGATGCCTGGGGTTATTTTGACCAATTCCGTTTTCTAACTGAGCAGATTTCTGTTCAGCTGGGAAGGGGAGGGAGGGAAGAGACTTTCCATTTAAGAGACACACATATTTAAGTGGAAAATGGCTTACCCGCATCCATGGTGAGGATCATGGCCCCGCCGGGGCGCGCCGGGGAGCAGGCAGCCTTACCCATGCGGTGGCCGGCACGGACCGCCCCGCATGGGGCGCTTTATAAAAGCTCCAGCCCCTTCCCCTCCTCCTCCTCCTCCTCCTCCTCCTCCTGGGGGGAGAGAGCCCCCGTGCCTGCCCGTCCCCATTGGCTCCCCTTGGGAGCCGCTCTCATTCCGCATATCCCACTTCCAGCTCCTCCGACAGCCTCAAGTGACCCACGGAGAAGGTTTTTTGCCCAAGCCCCGTTTCTCGCTCCGGCAGGATGAAGGGTTCATTCTTCACCGTCGCCCGCTCGTTGCAAGCGGCTGCGTGGACAGATGCCAAAACACTCCCTGTGCTCTGCGGCTGACAGCAGGACAAGTCATGGAGCCCCGGGGACTTTAGCGACCCTCGGACCTGCTGCATTGCCTGCCCATGGAAACAGGGCCAATACTCGACGCCAGTGCCCCCCAATGCAAACCCGCAAATCCAGGGTCTCCCCTGGAATTTTCTGAATTTGTTCCTGCATTGTATTTTCATATAGGCAAAACAGCACAAGGATGCTGGCTGACAGGGACACACCTCAATGCTGTCTGCTAAACACCACAAGGAAGAAACGAGCTTCTCTAGATCCCCAGGGTTCCCTGGATGTGGCAACTGGTGTAGCTCAGGCTCTCCTGAAGTATGTGGAAAGCTGTCACCATCTATTTCTGAACCACCAAGCTAGGGAGATAGTACAGAGTGAAAAACAAACCAACCCGTAAGTGAAATTCCACCTGATCAGCAGAAATTAACTATTCTTTGTTAATTTTGATCAAACCTAAGACTTGTGCCCTTGTCAGGGGGAGGCAGCCCAGGGAAGGGCTGGTTGCTGCAGCACGAGCTCCTCAAGGTCCCAAGCTCAGCTCAGCGCTGATAGGCGAGCGCCTGTGCTCGAGCTGCCAACAGGCTCCGTATCTGCTCTCGGCGACTCACCAAACACTCGGAATGAAACAGCGCTGCTCTTCATCTCCTGATAAGAGCTACCTTTTCTAAATAGAGGCTGGACATATTAGGCTACCCTCTCGGCGTGTTAGTCACCACGAGATAACCCAAGATCCATGACTCCGTGACGGAACCACAGGCATGATTTGGAACCAGGCTTGTGCCTGGTGAAATAAACAGAGCTCCCTCTCCCCAGCCTGGTTGTAGGGGAGGGTCAGCTGCAGCTTTCGGGCACGGAGGTTTCTGAAGCCACTAAGAGTCAGAATCAACACTTCAAATTCATTAGCAAGAGCAGTATAACTGAGTCATCACTTCTCAGATGTCCTGTCCTACTCTTGCTTCACACAGCTTCACACCTGCAGTCTGAGTCATTGCTGTTTTGGGGAACCTGAATATGCTTAAAGATAGGAGTTTCTCACCCTTGCTGTGGGATTCTACAACAAAAGCTCTGGAGAAAGGCAGAGCTAAGGCTGGGACTAAGGCAGGGAAGCCGTGCTAAGGCAGGGAAGCAGGGGTGAACTGCCAGGACCTGAACCACAGGCCCAAGTCAGGGCTGACACAGTTGAACACGGCCCTGCTTTTGCAGAAGGACCCAGAACCCCCCTCTAAGTTGCTTCTGCTGACCTGCACGTAGGTTCATCAAACTGTAACTTTTGTAGGCTCTCAGGCAAGCATTCCTGACCTTGAAGGGAACTTTCCCATCCAAAGCCAGGGCTCTGGCCAGGTCCTGGTGCCAGATGATAAGGAAAGTAGGACATACCAGATATCACTGCTCACAAAGGAAATGCAAGTTCTGCTGATTTGGTTCTATAAAAGTTGGTCCCTTTGGAGACCTTGCTTACTGGTGGGCACAGTGTGTAAGACCACCGAGTTGCTGGGCAGGCTTTCCAGACCCTTGCTGCAAACAGGGGCTCCCCACAGCTGCAGCTCTGGGCAATGGTAACGGGTGATGCATCTTTCTCTTAATCTCTATTCTCTTTCCTGTATAGCAATGGTTAAGTGCATTACTTTGCTTATTTGTCCGTAGTTAAAACCCGGCGCATAGGAAGCTTCATTAGATGTATCATTTCATTTCTGTGTTATTTGATATTAATAGTAAACACGACCGTTCTTTCCCTTGGTGTCTGGTTATTTCTGCCACCCCCATCAGTTGGGGAAACAAGGGGTAAGTCCAATCCAAAGAGGAAAAGCGAAAGCTGACACTAAATGGACACTCAGCAGAAGATCCCAAGTGGACAGACTGCTCCTCAGCCTCACTGCAACGGTTCTATTTTCAGAGAGAAGCACCCAGTGCCAGAAAGCATTTTAGGCTGAATGCACCAGGGTTTCTTCCAAAGCTACAATTTGCAAATTGCTGGGTTGCTGGTTTGCTCTCCATAATCAATAGTCAAGGCTATTTGGCAACACCACCTGCCACGTGCAGAAACATGTGTTAAACTTATGGGAATGGCAGAAGCAAATAAAATATCTTTGTATGCTAAAAAAAAGATAAATCAGTAAATCTTCCATCATTTTTCCACTTTCTTATTTTTATTTTTTCAAGCCACCTACCCCAATGTTTTTCATCCAGCAACATCTTTACTAGAAGCTCCCAATGCACTGAACACAAGAATGGACCACAAAAAGAAGGAATTTCAGTATGCCTTCAAAAAGTACAATCACAAATACACCTATCTCAATAAAAGCATTAAACAGACTGTGCAAAAGCAAACTCCCCTTTCAAGAGGATGCCTTTCTCTGTATGCCTGATGACTGGGAAATCCAGTGCTACAGTTTTGTGGCAGCAAAGCACATCATAACTTCAAGCAAACCATTCTCAGAATAACACAGGTAATTTCTGGGTCAGTGGGAGGCACAGATCCCGCCTCACCACACTGCATTATTTTTTAAATGACACAAGTTTGTATCATTCACTGGAAAGTATTCTGAAGGAGAGGTGAATTGAAGCCATAACGGGAACAGTCCAACTGACACCTGAGAATATCAATAGGAAATAACAGTTTTATCCTCTACCTTCAGAAGGGAAAGGGTGGCATTTCCAACCAGGCTGGACAGAATTAGTAGTGGAGTTCAACATGTGACATCAATGTGATGGATACCACTTAATAAAGACCACGTGTCCATTATTTTAAGTACAAAATATCCATTCTTAAATGGTGCCTCCTGACATGAGATAAACAGAGAGGGGAGGTGACCCCCAGCTGCATCTGGCCATGTCCTGCCCATCTCCCACACTCCAAAGACAACGGGACAGTCTCAGGGAGAGGCATCTCCAGCAACAAAGTAGCTGGAAAAGAAAGCATTGAACTGTGCCATGATGTCATGACCTCCACAGATCTCCTTTTTATTTTAAACTGTCATTTTATGGTCTGATAATGTGGAATCCATGTAATTGCTTGCTGAGTGTATCTTGTAAACCAGTTACTACGTACTGCAAATACCACACAGTATTTTAAGATGCTGTGGGAAAACCTAAACACGTTAATCTGAAGATTATATGTCCAGATTGCCTGGGTTTTAGTTATCAGAACTTCTCAAATTGCATCTTAAAAATGCAAGTCTATAAATTGTGTAATAACAACAGTCTTGATTGTTTCTTTTCTGGTCATGCTTTAAAAATAAATAACTAAAATCATAAGGATTTTTTCAGTAGACAATTTAAACATTCACATGGTCGGACATCATCATCTTCTGAGGGGTTACAACCATTTTATTATCATGAGAGGTTCTCTGGATGCCCACATGATTTGCAGCACATGCTCTAGTCTTTCTAGAATAGGCTACTCCTCACTTTCCTTTAATAGTTTAATTAAACAATTCATTGCATAAAAAGTATGCAAATAGTGACTGTGAACATGTTTGCTCTAAACCTTTTTGGATACCTTGCACATATACTTTGACACCAAACACTAAATATTCAACTCATTTCTCATGTCTCAAGTTCTGAGCCTACTTTTTGTAGAAACTAGGTCAGACTGTTTTCACTGCGAGCCCCTCTGGCTTTCCAAGCTCATAAACATTTGTGAGAGCAACCACTGCTCTTGGGCCTCAACTCTTTTTTGTTTTAAAGAGGTTAAAAACAACAAAATAAGTTTTTATTCAAACTTCAAACCTTTACATC
>JAUBOD010000954.1:674505-691820 GCA_032353885.1 Nothura maculosa
AGCCAGCACAGAGCTCTAAAAACATCACTCAGAAGCTTCCTGGTTTATTCCTCCTAAAATGGATCTGAAGATAAATAGGGCATGGAAATAGAAAACAGCAGGCATTATCTGTAAGCTCTTCCCTGAAATCTATACATTCAGAATGGCTTTATTCATAAAGCATATGGCTTAAGATGCTGCATCTACTAAAAAAAAAAAAAAAACAGTGCCCAGGGTTTGTGGAATGCTTTGTGCTAAACTTGGTATTTCACCATTGATAAAGTGCTACTGGGAAAGTCATCAGGCACCTGCACATCGAGCTGGGTTTCCTGGCTCAGCAGTCTAATGCCCTGCAAGGATGTGTTTCAAATACCAGTTCCTAAACAATTTTGATGGGGAGGCAGCAGCCTCACACATAAATGCACTGCAAGTGAGGAATCATTGCCTATCCAACAACAAAAACACTTCTGGGGAAGCACCCACAGGTCACTCTTTCCTCCCAAAGTACACAAACAGGTGAAGATTTGGAAAGATACATTGATGACCAACTTGGATTTCTACACGTCCTATAGAGGACAGACTCATTCATGAAGCAGTACCTGCAAGAAAGCAAGAAACAGGAGTAAAACAAATGCAAAGGCTACTGGCTATTGCATGTGACAGACCACAGGACGGCGTCCCATAGCACAGGAGAGACAGCTCCAGTTTCTTGCTAGCAGAAGCTTGTGTGACCTTGGAGAAGGCCCCGGGCTGGCCGGGGGCTCCGAGCAGCCCTGGCTCTGGCTGCCAGGCTCCTGCTCCTCTCCCTAACCCTTCCTCTGCTCCACGACCTGTTGGACCCTGCGCTGACTCATTTCAGACCAGCAACAACAACAACAAAATCAATTGCATCCTTACCCTTGTAGCACATAAATGCCTCGGTGTGAGGTTCAAAAAACAGAAAGCTGGTAAATGCAGATAAGCCCCGGACAGCCAGCTGCATGTTCAAGCTGCCAGGCTGTCATTTGAGATGAAGAGAGCTCCTCGATTTCAGAGAGATCTCGTGAGGATGAATAAACAGAGGTTAGAAAGGCACGGAGGCTCTTGTTAACCCGCTGGAGCAATATTTGGATGTTATCTCTATGAAAGAAGATATTGTTTTCACAGAATCCCTATCTCAGATTTCATAGGTCTGGCCACCGAATTTTGAAGGTCCGTATGAGGAGCCAAGGATTCAGAGAAACAAGGGAAGTCTCTCCAAGAAAGCCTTGCTGTGCAGGAGAGCCCAGGCCAAGCACTCATGTGCTAAGAACTTCCAGGAGAAGAGAGGCAGGACCTCAATAAGGGTCCATACCTAGGCCTGATCGAGAGGAAGAGGGATGCGTGTCTCTCAGAGAGGCAAGGGCACTTGTTCACATAGACCTGCTGCATGGTGCCCCTTACCCAAACATGGGAAGGAACCAGAAAAGTAAGAGCAAAGGGTGATCTTGTGCATGTGCACTACAGAACGAAGGACACAAATACTTGGCCTGGACTCTCCCGCCTCAGAACCTCATCTCTCCTCCCCCAAGAAAGGTCCATCCAATCCCCTCCTAAAACATCCCTCCAAAGGGAGTCTACAACTTCACAGAATATTCAGTGTGATGAACGCACTCCTTTCTCAGCTGGCTCCCTGAAGACCAGAGAAGACCATTAAACCCATGAAGAAGCCCCCAGCTGCCTGGCTGAACACCTCTTCACAGCCCTCCTTGCCCAGGGCCTGTGTTTGGCAGATGCTTTTGTCTAAACTGCTGCAAACATCAACATTTTTTCCTTCCCCTTGCACAACTGTCCAGGGTGACTGACTGGACAGGATGTGTGGGGTATAGGCCAAGAGTACCAGAGCGGGACACTCTCTATGAACACAATTAGAAAACAGGAGGTGGAAAATATTTAGCATCAGGTATTTGCCAACAGAAGCAGCAGTGAAAACCTCACACAACATTTAAAGGTTATAGCAGACAGAAGAGAAAGGCAATCTGTTGGAAACACAGCTATAGGGGCAAACCAAAACATCTCCACAGAGGAGCTTCCTTCTTAGAAATTCTTTCTATAACGCTATGTATCTCCTCATACATACTTAAACAGTTAAGTAGTATCCATTAGCCCCTCTGCAGAGCTTTAAGTAGCTTCTGGAGCCTTTAGTCTCCCCCCCGCTGAACCCTTGTTTGTTTTAGGAAATCACATCACAAATCACACAACATAAACAAACAGATTTATTTATGAATTAAGCTTTGGAAATTGTGTTCACTTACTGGAGTGTAATTATGGTACAGACTAGTAGGTCCTGCGGGATTTGCTTGGGTCTTGCTAACTGTCTCTGCTCTTAAAAATCTTGCCCTGCCAACTGTTTATTTATGGACTGGGGTTCTCATGTTTTACAGTAGTTATCTCAAATTAGAGCTTAGGTCTAAGAACAGGGGGATCTTATGCTGCATTTCCCCACAGCTGAGCAGCCTTGCCCAGTGACACAGCCACGAACACTGTGTGTAGTGGGCAATGCTCATCTTAAGAGAGGCACTCGGTCGTTTCGACCCAATTTGCCAGCTTTGCATTAATCTCCTTAGCAGGTTGCTGTTTGGTAGGCTATTAAAAAAGAACAGCAGCACCACAATGAAAGAAGCCTGATACAGAGCTCTTGTAAGGGGAAGTGACGTGTTTATGACAGCACTTGTGGTCACACTTTCTGAAGCAGGCTCCTCTTGCCAACAACTTCCCATCGGAGAGCGCAGTGCCGTAAGCCAGAACGCTGCCTGGCACAAGGAGCCATCGCTCCATTCCCGATGTGTCCTTCAGCTGCTGGGGGAGCTTCCTGCCCTCCTCTTCATCGCAGCCGTACAGGCGAGCAGCACATCCCTGCCCTGTTTCCCTTGAAGTTCCTACGAGTGAGGTGCTGTTCTTGGACAGATAAACTTAAAGCTGGTCACATCATGGAAAAGCAACCCCCTCCCAGCCAGGTAACCCACAGTATGCGATGCAAACTGGGAGCTATTTGAATTATCTCTGCATTTCATCTAAGTTCACGGAAAGCAGTTTTGGAATTTCCCTGCCTAAAGGCTGCAAGAAAAGCGCGGAACAGAACAACAACACGTGCACTGCAAATAAACAAAAATGTTGATTTACAGCTGGTTTAGGAATTCACCGCTTTTTTTCAAGCTTTTCCTGCATTTGAGAGCGTGCTGTGTAACACTCACTGACCTGACCTCATCAGAAATCAGAATTACACATATTTCCAATGTGTTCTTACCAAAGGAGTTACCTCACACCTGTGAACCTGCAGGTAACAGAGGTGGGAATCTCCTTAGTCAGCCTGCTCCAGGACAGACACACTTAAAATGTCAATCATCTGGTCTAGGGACAGACCATCTTATTCGAGCTCTCTTTGGCACAACCATTCCTTAGTCTTCAGCCTGAATTCCTTCCTCAGCCTTCACAGATCAATTAAATAGATCAAATTAAAAGCCTGAACTATCTGCATAAATGAGTTCATCCCCAAAATCCAATTGAAGAGAGCTAAGCAATGTAACATGCCCTAGACAGATTAAAATCAAATGGTGTAAGGAGTGTAGGTAGCTGAGTGCACTGTAATTTAAGTCTTTAAATAGGAGTTTCCATCCAAGTCTCATTGTTTGTATGCTCAAATAGTGACAACCACGTCCAGTAAGATACATCAGGCAGAAAAGTTGTCTTTTATACCATAAATTAGGTACTACTGATTCAAGTGACATAGTAGCCCCCTTCAGCTGCTATCCTAACATGGCTGTGCAATGAGACTTACTATAAATCCCCATTAGTCATTAGAGCAAGAACATTTCCAACTTGCAAAAACTTCTCACAAATCTCCAAATTTACAGCACACCTGTAAGTTAAAGCAGGTTTCATTATTTAATAAATCTCATATGCAACTGAAATGTGACAACAGTAGGGATGGTTCCATTACAATATCTTTTTTAGCCCTTTATGGAGGGGCATCAATTATTTTGGAGATCTTCTGAAATGGCTACGAAAACCATTTATGATGTTCTTCGACCCCTTGAGTAGTAACACTTTTGAAAGAGATGTTTCGATCAGTGAGCAACCAACGACTGTCTTCATCCAGTAAGTGCCACACAGCAGATCTGCACATTTGCTCATGAGTTTGTCTTCCATGTTTTCCTTATGAATTTTTGGAAGCGTTCTTCCAGGTGCAGGGACACCCGCATGGTCTGATTCCATGTGAGTAGCAGTTTTCAGAGGACAGATCGGGTTATGCTGCAACTTATAGTGTTTAACAACCTCCATAAAAAGCACACGTGCAAAACTTCATCACCACGCTGTAACATTCACTCGACTTGCTCAGTTTGCTCCTCCAACTCCACCTCAGTTTGCAGTCATGCTACCTTCCTATTGCAACCTCATTTTGCAGCATATAAAGTACTCTAAAGTTGCAGTAGAACTTGGAAATTCATTACTTCAAGCCAAAATGTCCTTTCTCCCTCTAAAACTAAAAAAACTAAACAAAAAGAAAAACAATTTCCACCTCCTTTCATCATCTCCGACCTCACCACCTCCATTAGCTGAAATGCAGGGAAGGTCTGGGAAACCCAGACACATCATTTAGCTCTAAATAGGGCTTAGAAATAAGGTCTAGAGCATTATTTAAGTGGGTAACTTCTCAGTTCCCATTTAATCTAGTTAGTTCAAAGCCACTTGTAGCATAACATATGTTACTGCTTTAATGCATTGCACATTGTATAACACAAAAGAACTATTGCTACCCAAGTTAACTAGGACTGAGAGAGACAGGTTTGCTCCAGCCAGCACTGAGAAGGGAGGCAGCAAGGTTGCTGCAGGCCCTTCAAGCACTTGTGCTTTCACTTCCCTCCCCCAAATCCTCTCCTTTAGCTTAGGTGCAATATCTACCACTTCTGCTTGAAGGGCCTGCAGGCCCCGCTGCAGGGGGTGGCTCCAGGGCTATCTTGGGAGAAGGGGCAATTGTTTAGCACCTTCGCTGAATAGAAGTCTTTTGACTTCCCCTGGATAGCTGAGTGTCAATTCCAGACAGATTAATCTTGGTAAAATGGCCTAGGTTTCTACTAAACTGGCTCCCTGTGACCCATCATGTATTGCCTGCTAGGGGCCTGGAAGGCAGCTCTGACTTCCAGTTGCAGAGAGCCCCTCTGCCAGGGCAGCTCTGTGCAGGGCAGCCGGGACTGTGCAGGAGAGCTGGGCCCAGCACGGGTCCCTTTCTCATCCCAGGGAAGCAGGAATCCAAGTAGGGTTTGGTGGAGCCACTCGCTGCGCTGGCAGCCCCAGGCGGCTCCGCGCTGCAGCAGCAAAACTGTTCTGGGTATGGAATACAACCAGGAAGAGCAATTCATACCTTAACCCCACAAAATCTTAAATTAGAAGTTAAATAGTGCCTCTCTTGACATCCATAATGGAAAAGCAGTATCTTAAGTATATACCTGCTTTCCAGCAGCTCTTCCCTCAAGGCTAGGGAGAGGCCAGCTCAATCAGAATCTCATTTTCCTCTTTTTTCCACACTCGTTTCCCGATCAGGTTATTAAGCATCATATTAAAACATACATCATCCAAATCCAATAGAAAGCACAAATTTTTTTGGTTGCTAGGACTTTGTGGATCAACCGGACATGGGTCTCAGCATCTGGAGATGAAGTCTTTGTAGGAACTGAGAAACAAACAGCCAAATAAAACAAAGAAAAAGAAAAAAGAGAGAAAAAAACCACATACACTCAAACACCCAAGAATGGACTAATGACAGAAACAGACTATAAAGTTCAAAATAGAAATAGTCAAATATCCTACCAAAGACAGCAGTCACAGTTGAGAACAGTCTCTACAAAAGGCCAGAGGCAGAAAAGGAAGAGCATTAAGTATTTAGTTCTCTCAGATAAGTCCGAAGGACATGACTAATGTGAGGACCATTAACTAGCAGGCCATGAGCTGGCCTACTCAGATCATCTCTACCAATGCATGCGAGACACAGATATTGCTTTTGAAAAATTACTTCCTGGGCTTAAGCATTTATGATGACATAACCAGTAACATTACAATACAAATCCTAAGAATCTCTGAAGCTTACAAAACATTCTTTTAAAACAGATCATACAATTATGGTCACCTGGGAATCACGTAGCCTACTGCACTTCTGTTCACCTAGCTGGATTTTCAGAAATTCTCTCTCTGATAATACCAAGGAGCTTAAGTTAAACTACAGAACAGGAAAACCAGCACAATTCCGACTGCCTCCTGAACTGAGCTCTCAAAAGCCTCTCAGCTTCCCCTGGCACGCCGTAGAGCACGGCAGCTTCCTGACAAGCCCGAGGCAGCTCTATTCCCTAAAGTGCAGGATAAGGCTGAAGATGGGCATGAGGGCAAAGAGAGAGCTGAAAATCCCTCTCCAAGGTTTTGGAGATAGATGGCACCACACAGGGCAGGAACAAAGGAGGCAGGGGGCCAAGGATAAACTGCAGCAAGTCTGTGAACAGACTAAGATGACAAGAACAACATTGAGATTCTCTTGAATCAGGTGCACACAAAAACACAGGACTCCCTTAATAAAATGTGTGGTGGGTATTTTTTTTTAACCAACCAAACAAGAACAGCATAGCACTCAATACTGAGGTCCTTGACAGGATTTAAAACAAAACACCATATTAAAATTTCCATGAGCAACCCGGCAACATCAGATCTTGTGCTCAAAGATCAAACCAAAGTTTGGCATCTCCTTATATTAATTATGGCACACTATTTAAACAGAATGAACTAAACAGATGCTGCATTTAACCCTGGAGAAAATACAAAGGTGCATTTGCAGACATATTCCACATACGCCCATCTTTATAGCTCTAACAGCAAATTTCAGGAGAATAGTCTTACATTTCACATTCATGAAGTCAAAAACATCAACAATACTTAGGATCTAAGCTACATCAGTGGTGCTCAGGTAGCACATCTTTAAGGGACTGGAACATCTCTCACATGAGGAGAGATGGAGTGAGTTGGGCCTGTTCAGCTTGGAAAAGAGAAGCCTAAGAGGGGATATGATTAACATGTATACGTTCATGAAGGGGGAATGTAGGAAGGAAGGGGCCAAGCTCTTCTCGGTGGTGGCCAGTGACAGGACAAGGGGTAATGGATGCAAACTGCACCACAGGCAGTTCCATCTCCATGTGAAGAGGAACTTCTTCACTGTGAGGGTGACAGAGCCCTGGCACAGGCTGCCCAGGGAGGTTGTGGAGTCTCCTTCTCTGGAGATCTTCCAAACCTGCCTGAGCACCACCCTGTGCCCTGGGTGTCCCTGCTGGAGCAGGGGGTTGGACTAGATGATCTCTAGAGGTCCCTTCCAACCTCAACCATGCTGTGATCTTGCAGTTCAGGCAGTAGTGAAGGGTCCCTGTTAACAATTAACACTGAATACCTCTGAGCAACATCGACTTTGCAGACAAAACTTTGAGTCTAAAGCCCAGATAGGAATTATTCAATATTTCAGACAGCAAGATAAGTAGACAAAATTTAAAAAAAAGAAGTTTTCAGGACACTTCCAACTAATTAAAAGCATTTCTACGATTAAGACTTGTTTGTAGTAGAAGCCCATTTCAGTTAAACAGTCACACTCCAGTCCTTGTCAAATGGCTCCCAAATTGTTTCAGGCACCTGTAATGCAGCACAACCTCCCACACCTGCAGCTCCATACAGCCATCAGCCTCCCCTTCGCACAGCTGATGTGCATCTGCCACCAGAAAGGAGTAAGAAATCATATTTTCATATTTTTGTCATAACTCAAGTAGTTTAGTTTACTCCTCAAAAAGAAAAACCTTTGTTAAGAAAGCAGAAAGTGTCTTTTTTATCTTATTTATTTTTATTTTAGTAGAAATATGTTATTTATACACACACATATGTGAATTACCCTGCAGAACATACTGATAGTAAGCACAGTGTTCACTAAAATACTTCAGCAATTAAATACCTGTAGCAGTCAATAGCAATTTTCAGGAAACAAGCACACTTAAAACACACAAAATTGACACATTACAGATTGTTATTGCATATTAGGACAATATTTTAAAGAACAGTTTTTAGCATGTTAAAATGCTCACAAATTCTGCAGTTTATTCAGGTTGTTATAGCTTTTTATTTATTTTTGGCCAAATATGCATTGGTGGCACTACTGAGCAGTTAGAGTGAAGACCAGGAATCAGATCATTGCTGGGAAGGTTTCCAAGCAGACACTTGCATTATGCTAACTCGAACAAGACACTTGTCTCCTTTGTGCCAAAGTAAATCCCCAATTGCAAAACTAGGTGAAAAAATAGGCCCTCACCTACAAGCACCAGACAAAGCCAGCAGGTCAAGCAGCACACATTACATCTCTCCAGGAAACGAAGTACTCACGTTATGTTTAACAAAGCTTTCCAAAACTTCGTATGATGTTTTTATTAACCTGATTATAGTTTTCCTGAACCTCTTTCCTCCCTAACATTTTTCCCTATTTGCCTAATTTCATCCACCTTTTAAAGACATAGAGGACGCATATTGTTACAACGACTATTGTAGCTCCAAAAAATATAACAATAGCTCATGCTGTCTTTAAAAATGCTCTCACGGCATCTTTACTAACTGATGAGCAAGTAAAGGGTCTGCAATCTTAAATTAAGAACAGAAATGCTTGCCATATGCACTCCAACAGAGCCAAATCCTGTCACACAACTACATTAGTTTCTGGCTTTTCCCAGCTGTGCTGCCTCCTGAAAACTGTAGTTTCCTTAAAACAAACGACTTCAAAAAAACAGGAACCACAAGAAACAAGGAAAAAAGCCAACTTCAAATTCCCAACCCAGCATTTTTAGCATCAAGAAACACTTCTTCAGTGCACCAATTGAAGGTTTATAACTTGTAAAGTCATAGGTGTGATGGGAAAATCCAAGGTCATGCTGCAGTTGGACAAAATGAACCACCAAGGGGGCACTCAGTTTTCCTCCCTCTCTTGGGTCGGGCTCCATCTCAACTTGCGCAGCCAACACGAAGTCTGAGGCCCTGAAGTCAAGCGGAGCTGCTCAGGAGGCCTCATCCCACTGACTGTCACTGCCAGATGGGCTGTTCCCACCTTTATGGGCCTCCTGGAGCTTCTCTGGTCCACTACCCCAGCGGAACATGGATCTGCTGACCTAGCAATTGTGGACACGGATAAAACAGCTTACAGAGACGTTGGAGGCGCGGGCCAGCCCCCACGCTGAGCGCTGCGCTAGGAGCGGGCAGGAAGGAAAGAGGGAAATGGGAGGGGCAGAGAGCCCTTAGATTTGTGCAACTTCATCCCAAAAATGGTATTATTGCAAAGCCACACGCACACGGACAAAGAGTTGCCCTGAAAACTGCAGCACAAGGTTCAAAGCTCATTAAAGACGCTTCTAGAAACAAGTTTTCACAGTAGGGTTTCAACAGGAGAAAGGCAGTAGTTACCAGTCTACGCCTTTTAGACATGAGCTCCAACTTCTGTGCCATCCTGCACAGGGATATTCAATTAAACTGTCTGTTAGAGTAAAAACATACAACATGACTATCTGCTGGGACACCAACTGCTAGCGAGAGGGCAGCGAGCGTGGAGGCTGTTCCAAGGAGGGCCTGGAGCTGCAGGAGGCCAGGCCGCAGGTTTCCAGAGTGCAGCAAGATAAGGGCCCTATGGAGCCTCCACTGCCCAGGCCGGGCCGAGCACGGAGCCCCAGGCACCAGCAGCCAGGGCACAGCTCGGCCTGCGAGATGAAGCTCCACATGAGCCTATTTTGTGCATCCTCTCCCAGGATAGAAAGTTATGTCCTGCTACGGAGTGAGGTTAACGCAGTCTAGTTTGGCAAATTCCTAGTGTGTGAACTCTGCCAGAGGACAGTCCAGACAAGAGGACAAGGCTGCACCGGCAAGTTTCTGCTCTCAAAGTCAGGCTTTCAATGAGCCTCTTAACCTCTTTGCAGCTTTATTTATTTGTTGTAATTTGGGTTGCAGAAGGCTCAATAGCTACATAGGTAGAGCATAAAGGCAAGAATTTCTCCAAGGCTCGGAGAAATCAGACTCTAGACACACCATGACAGATGTCCTGCCTTAAATAGCAGCGGGAACGTTCCAGTATTTGAGAGCCCAGCGAACACTCCAAAATAGCAGAAAGTATAAAACTTTAATGAAGATCATGTGATACGGCAGCTTCTAGCAAGTAGCCTGCCCTGCAAAGCCAAAGCCTCGCTTAGCACTGTTAGCCTGGGCAATTTGCTACATCCCCATGCCCTGGCTGTTCACTAAGGAGAGAAGATGCTGTGGATTTTGACTTATATTCTTGACAGTGTACTGGAAGGGAACAGATCATTGTGCAGTTCTCATTTAAGAGTTTTACATTTAAAAAATATATATGAAAAACTGATCTTGGGAAGAATAAAAATAGGAGTAAAAAAGCCACAGGGGAAACTGAGAACAATTGTCAAACTTCAAAAGAAATGAAGAGCACTGGAAACTCAGAAAAGTGACCAGTGAGAAGCAAAATAAGTTAACACCAGCCTTACCCAGCTCCCCTACCACAGAGGACAACTCCCAGGTAATGCAATTTCAGAAACCCCAACAAAGGAGCTAATCAGACACAACGCTCTTGTTATGACAAGGATTGTGTCCAATTGCTACATATGAAACACGGAATAAACATGGTCTCAGCTTGTAGGTAACAGATAAGCATCCAATTAGTGACATGCTGAGTGAAGAGTGAATGCAAGGCACTGCAAAGCCTGGAGCCAGTGATCTTGTGGGCATCAAAACACTAGTGTTTCCTACAGCAGCTCTCTAGAGACCACACCAAAAATGCTAGAACATTCTGAACAACTTCACTGCACAAAGTTAAGGGCTGTTTTACAAGAGTTAGAAGTTTTCCACAATAAGAATTTGTGGTTTCCTGTGCAAGGAAGAGTGCCAATTCATACCAGCTTGTTCATGGAAAAGGTTTTTTGGGGGCTTCCTTAAGTAACTAAGTCCTGTAATACCAAGATTACTTGACCTCTTTCAGCAGATCCTGGCATGACTGCAAGTTCTCTTGCCAGACTTTGCAAAGGAAGTGTTCAGAGAACATAGGATTTGCTTTACTACACAGACACTACAGTTGTAGACATGCACTCTTATGGTACAGTTTATGATAGACAAACAGTGTCTGTCTATGCTTCTCCAGGAATTTTGCAAGTAATCCTAATTCTGGAATATAACTAAAGTGTCTCTGTATTGTTTTGTGATGAAGTTTAGCACAAAAGCACTCAAATTTAAAGCTCCCTTATTTCACATGCATGTACCTACCTTTTGGTGTTTTGCTTTTGATTTCAATAGCTTGCTGGTGGCAAGAGCCGCCTGGGAGCCCAGGAGAGGGGCATGGCCAACCAAATATTTCTCCAAAGACTTAGTTTAAAAGGATATTTGGTCAAAACTCCAGCAAGATGTCACAGAAAACAGAGACACTAATAATTTCTTTTAAACACAATTCCCTACTGAAAGACCGATGAGGTTCCTAAACCAACAACGGGAAGCTTTTATCTTATCTGGGATGCTTAACCTGCTATCTCACTGCCCACACCACTCCCTTAGAGCTGTTTGTGACCATGCTATGTTGCAGAGAACACTACCCAGTAGATTTTATAGGCATCCATCTTGCTATAGAGTTGGCAAGCAAGTACTATCCTCTTCTAAACCACAGGTTTTAACGACCTGAAGCGCATACCTAGCAGTGGTTTGCTATGCTACACTTCCCTTTTTGAACATTAAGTTCTAATTTTTTAGCTGGCTTCAATCCCACTTAATTCACAGCTCATTTTTTTCAAAGTAACTTTATTTCAAGCAGGAAGAGTTAAGCTTGCATTCCATACCAGGACTCCATGTAAACAACAGTTATTTCCATACCCCAGGCTTTTGCTTGGAGTAGGAAGCCAGAACGCCTTTGCTGCCAACCCACAAAAACAATACAAAATAGGCATTTGCATGGGAGCTGTAAAGCCAAACACGCACCAAATATTATGGAAAGAAAATAAACAAGTGTATTAGAGAATAACCAAATAATTTGTTGGCCAATTATTGGCACTCCGCACTATAAAAGGAAGGAAGAGAGACTGGCACACGCAGCTCTGAACCCAAGTCCGTGTGCTGGGGTTCCCCTGGTGTAACCTTTGGGAACTGGGCACACAGGGCAATGGGAAGCGCTTTGGGGCAGTTGTGCAGTCCTTGTATTTTGAGCTCTCTGGGTTCTTTAGTCACTGAGATCTGCACAAGTTAAGCTTTTTATAAACTCTTACACAGTAATATTTGTCACAGTATTTACTGCAAAGCACAAATGACACAATATTATAAACTGAAGTAGTTTAAGCCTAAGGCAAGAGTGTGATATAATCAGGAATACTTCAATCAAGCAGTCTTGTGGCGTAAGGTGGGAAAGGAGGGGCAGATTATGAACCCATAACATCTCCATGCCAGCCTCAAGCAAGAGTGTAGACTCTTGAGCAGCACTCAAACAAGTATACAGGGCACGACTGCTTAAAAGAAAGAATCCTAAAAGCAGTAGCCTAATAAAGACAACTCTCTACTGCTTCATATTACCTCCATAAATATATTTTGTTTTCTTTTTGTAATCTTATTTACTCTTTCCAAATTGCACCTAAGGAATTTTATTCCAAACTTGCTGGTCTTTCTGGTGCTCGAGGCAACCGTGCACAATGGGGCAGCCTGGCATCTTCCTAGCAGTCTACCTGTCACTGCTTCATTTCTGATTTTTTTTTTCATTTAACACATTTTTGGTTTCAGAGAACGCTGCGAGGGGCAGTGAAGCAAGACAGGCAACGCAGCACTTCCACTAGCAGTGCAAGGGAAATCATTAACTACAACATAAGGAAACAAAGGTTGAAGGCTGAATTCAAGTACTATTTTAAGAGCAGCAACTTGTACTATTGCTGCTAATGCAGCTCACCAGATCTCCAAGGTCTCCTCTGCTGAGCCTTTCAGTTGCCAGCTCCCCTGGAGCTGCATGGTGCTACATGGACAGGCACGTCTTTAAGTTGGTTGGGGAGCCAATTTAGGTTTATAGGAAATTTTAAAATAAATATTTTCCCCTCTAGGGGATGGAGCAAATTTAAGCCACGTTAACAACATTGGCAGAACCTTTCACAAAAACAAAATTAAAAAGCTTTCTGCAACGCTCACATTTTTTTCCTCATCTTTCCAGAACCTCCACCAAGTTTAGAAAAGAACAACTCAGAGACATGATGAGGACTTTTCTTTCTGCTTTTAAATATGACTAGCCACTTAATCCCATATAAAGTCTTCCCCAGTTGTCTTCCTACCTCCTTCCAAAAAGCATCAAAATTTCTGTTTTAAATTCCTTAGGAATTTAACACCTCTTAGGATTGAGATACGCTCTTTCTACTCTGCTCAACTGAAGACAAACCAACCCTCCCTTACTTTCGTACTTCTCAAATTCCTCTCCTTCCCAGTTTATGTCCTTTCCTCAGACTCTTCGAAGGAGTGTGTGCATTAGTCAACACCACTCCAAATGCACACAAAGTAAGATGTGTTCCCTGACCTTCTCTGACACAGGCTTCTCCTTCTCATCCCGCTCATCCCGCTCACTTCCCTGCCCTCACCGCTCTGCTCACTTCTCCTCCATTTCAGCATTCCCATTACGTGTTTTCTGAAGAGCCTTTCACATCTCTGGTTATTATACAGAGAAGATTCACTTCTACTCTTTTTTTCCCCATAGTAAGTACACATTTTGATACAAGCTGATATTCATGACCATGCTCAACTATGTATCCATACTGCTTGAAATTATCCAAAATGACAATTTCAAGCAGTAGGCCTGTATAGGACTTCTAAAAACACCATAAAATTTAGCATCCAACACTGAATCTGAAAGAATAGTTTTCCCAAATGACAAGAGTCAGCATTTAGCTAAAGATAGTCAGTGTTTCAGCTTCTTTCAAGACATTAGCATTGGAATGGGAAAAAAAGAAGTTTGAAATCTTAGCTATTTGGAAATATGAAAAACAGATCCTGAAATATGCTGCTTGATTCATAAATGCAGAAATTTAATTTCCTGCTTTCAATTTGCATTTACGAGGCAATGCTCTATCTTAAAAGTCAGAGGTACCTCCCTATTAGCATAACTTAAAGAGCATTTATGTTTAGTACCACCATGACAGCTAGAACCTGCACTAGGCCTGGCAAAAGAAAGGTAAAAGAAAACTGTCAACACTCACCTGAAAATTTCCTGTGTGAATAACAGGGTTTTCAGATCAGTTACAATGGGCAGCTGGGAGCTTGGGACAGAGGCAGCCTTCACTAGCAACAGCAAGAACGGACTCATTGCCTGTTTTCTTCACCATAAAATAATTCACACAGCCAGGGAAATTCAAATTTACATTTTAAAATTACTGATTATATTACAAATATTCTCATGGAAATGCTCAATTTATCCCATTGTAGGGAATGTGGAATACTCATTAATGAAACCAAATCAAGCCTCTGAAACGTTAGCTATACCACTATCTTTAATATCTGTTGCAGAAGATCTACACTCCTTCTCATCCAAAACTTAAAACCAAGACTGAGAAACAAATAAGTGTTGTGAACACTGACCAAGGCATTGAAACAACCACTCACTTCAACAAAGGTGCTTAAATTTACTTTCTTTAAAGCTCTTGTTCAAGTGCACCCTGAACATGAGCAAAGTCTTTAGAAGCTTTAGCTTCTCTCTCTAGAGAGATGGTCATGGATTCCCTCCATGCAGAAAAGAGGAGTTCAGCCCCCCACGCTGTTTTCTAGACACTTCTCATCTCTTCCATAGGGGAGGCTGCCAACTGGATGGGAAAATCCAGAGAATGACCAGGAGCCTGTGCTCCATCAGCTGGGCTGAGCACTCACCTCAGACACAAGTCATTTCAGTTCCTCCCTCAACATCTGAGCAGAGCAGGATTGACACCAAACTAAAATTCACTCAGGAATAGGTAAGTGGAAGAGTTAGCTGATCAAAGTATAGAAGATCCCTTGCTAAAACGAATATCACTCAGGCAGGTGGGAAAACCAAAGTTACCGACATGACTCCAAGTGGCACCTTGTCCTATCCCACCTCATTTAGATTAATTTCCACCAGAGGCTGAGGAAGTGTATCCATAGGTAAAAACACTTAAAATTTTATATTTCTGTCAGCCATATAAGAAGAATCTTATGCAATTACTCCAGCTAGCAGCAAAGAAAGTTTCTTCTGACAATCTTGATGTAGTAAGAAAAAGTCTGCTTTTGCTTTAAGTCTATTAGTAGCAGCAGAGGGACCCGCAGCACCTAAAACTGACTTCTTAAATGCTATCTCCACTTATACCTAACACCAGAGCAACAAATGTAGCTGCAGTTGCCTGTGCTAGGCAGCTGGCAAGCTCCGAGATGGAAAAGTTGCGGAACAGCTGGGGAATGCAAGACCCTTTTGAACAGGCTGCTATATGATCCAAAATAAGGGTGCATGTTTACACACAACACAATGGCAGCGAGAGCCAAGCGCGGGGCTGGCCAGCGCCCCGCAGCTGCTCCTGCCTCCAGCCGCAGCCCGGCGAGCGGATACAAGAGAGTTCAGATTCACGGAAATGTGGCTTTCATCTCCAAAAGCAGCAGCTTGGTTACCCGAGCAGACAGCTGGCCCTCCTCATGGGCCAAACTGTATGAGATCCTATGTTGAAAGTTACCCTTTAGGATGGACACTGAATTAGGCTCACAGAGCTTTCCAAATCTGCGGCTGCTTTGCCAGTTGCCCAAAAAGGCTTTATTCTGCCCAACAGGTTGTTATCTATCACAGGTTTCCTCCTGCTAAAGCATTTTCCTATGTGCTATGCAAATAACACTCTTAACTTAGGCATTGACTGCAGAGAAGTTACCTGTTTATTTTAGAAGAAAGAAAAGTTGCCAGTCCAAAAAGAAATAAAGAGATTTGGAACAAAGATGGGCTGTTGTATGTCTTAAAATTAAGTTGGTACCTGAAGACCATGTGCCCACTACTGACACCTTGGATAGAGGAAGCTTCCTTGCTGCTGGTTATGCAACCACCAACATGTGGTGAGGAGTGATCACTTGTTTCACAAGCGCCTCAACAGCACAACATAGTTTTGTAAATGGCCTTGCACAAGAATTGCATCACCTGCAGTTGTCTTCCTAGCTCTCAAGTCTCAGAAGCAACTTATCAGTGGTACCATCTTTGTAGCTCAAAATGAGCCACGATTAAGCAGCACTAACAAATTAGCTATATAACTAACCATAACTATTCCACCTCTAATTGCACTAGACATGGAAATACTGATAGCCACAGAATGTTTCAACCCACTGCATCTTAATTAAAAATTGATACAACTCAAAAGAAACATTTTTGAGCAAAAGGAGGAGATGATATTAAAAGTCTTCCTCTACTACTGCTATACAGGGAATTCTTCAGGTTAAATTCCCAACAAAGAGCTGTTCAGGGTATGATAGTTGGAACTGGACAAAGGGAGCTGTCATAGCAACAATAGCAGACTGCAGGTGCAGTTTTTAAACCTCCTTTGCTTTTAGAGAGATAAGTGCCACTAATGGCTGTCGCCGAAGGAACGATTTGAAATCATGGATGGTGAGGCTGTCTGCTAATTAATGAGGCTAGGCCAATGGTAAGTGTGTTTCTCAGCATGTTTGAGCGACAATTCTACATCTCTACACTTCAGTTTCAGAACTCCAATAAGGATTTACAGAAATTAACTCATGAATTAAGTCATATTTCTAACACGCTTCCATGCGGGCTGAGTAAAGAAGGAGAGGAAGCAGAGCCTTGGGCCATACATGCAGAGAAGCTGCTTCCTGGCAGTGAAACACTGCTGTGCTATGGAGGAAGGTGCCCTTGCTGCAGGCAAAGCAGTGATGGGCACAGTGCCCTCAAATCCCACCCAGTGCAATGGTAAAGGTAGAGATTTGCTCTTCCAACTGCACGCGCATTAGGAGCAGCTCCAAGTACAACCACGTTGTGCAAGAGGGGCTCATGTCCTATATTCCCAAGGGCTCTCAGCATGAGCTTTATGAGTTTTAGAGGTGACCGTAAGAGGAGCTTTGTCTCCAAAGTTTGCTACCAGCTTTGCCTATATGTTGGTTCTGCGTCTCTAAGGTCTTGCTGTGAAAATGGGAAAGATAATAATCTTTACATGTATAAATACATGAAGGGAGACTGTAGGGAAGAGGGGGCCAAGCTTTTTTCGGTGGTGGCCAGTGATAGTACAAGGGGGAATGGGTGTAAGCTGAAGCACAAGAGG
>JAUBOD010000954.1:695046-711219 GCA_032353885.1 Nothura maculosa
TGTCGAGACTTCTCCTCGGGGAGGTGGCTCCTCATGGAGATGCTCTCCCTAGGGAGATGTTCTCCTCAAGATGTGCTCCTCAGGAAGATACTCTCCTTAGGGAGGGTTCTCCTCAAGATGTGCTCCTCAAGGAGATGCTCTCCTTAGGGAGGGGTTCCCCTCAAGATGTGCTCCTCAGGGAGATGCTCTCCCTAGGGAGATGTTCTCCTCAGGATGTGCTCCTCATGGAGATGCTCTCCTTAGGGAGGGATTCTTTTCAAGGACATATTCTCTTCAGGGAGGTGGTCTGTAAAAAGGAGATGTTCTCCACAGTGCTGGGCACCAAACAGACCTATGGATTTTGCCTCACTGGATGTCCAATGGCTTGGCAGGTCACATAACCAGCAGAGCTGTTTCAAATTCCCATTTCTCCCTGTCTGGGTGCTGGACGTATGAGCAGGATGCATGTCCATGTGGGAACAGACTGTGGGCCAGAACTGGGAAGGAGCTCTGAAGCTGCATGAGTCCCATGGGGCTGTGGATTGAGCTGGAGACAGGTACAAAGATCTTGCCAAGGCCTGTCAGACCACCCAAACATGGGACTATTGGTTTTTCTTGTCCTTTTCATTGTTCTGAACCAAAGAATATACAAGAATTCAAATGCGTCTGGGAACCCAGGGAGATCTCAGCAGCTTGACATGTGCTTCACTGTTGGTAGATGAGTGGCTACAGCAGTAATCACACTGTGGGCAGCATTTCTCCGTTAGGGTTAATTCAGGAAAAGGGAACTTTGTTCCTGTTAGGTTGCACACAACCTTCCCAGGCTCTTGGCCATGCGTCAGGGCTTGTGGCTGCAGGACTGGAGCTGCACCTGGGCAGAAGATGACAGGAAGATTCAGTGATGTCCTGCACTTTCTCTGATCCTGGGACCACGTGTTAGAACTTGAAGGAGGCAGGAAATCCTCACCTCTTTTCAGTTAAATAGAGAGACTTGTTCTTCTCAAATGAGCTTATTTAAAATGGAAGCATCACTAAGAAGATGGAGGAAATACGAATATAACTCTGCAAACCTCAATATTGCTAAGTGTTGTCACAAGGGTACTTGTCCACATAACAAAAGCAGAACACTCGTATTTTCTGATATTAAATGGCTCAATAGGGAGAATCACTGCTTTCTTCTCCTGCCACTTTTACTTTAGAAAAATGTTTAAGTGAATTACATGGTGAATTCAAGTTCTACTTTACTTGCTCCGTTTTTATAAAGTGACTTTATAAAGTGACTATAAAACATGAAAACATGTACTGCATGAAGAAAAGGGGGATTCATTTGAATAGTATGTTTAACCTGAGAACTTAGGAACACGTGAAACCAAATTTCTGTGCTATTCAGCTGCATATGCAGAAGTAGAACTATCTTCTGTTCCATGTCCGCCTGAGCTCTGTGCAGAAAAACAGCAGAAAATTTCAAGTTGAGGAAACATGCAGAGACAAATCAAAAACTTTCAAATATC
Source organism: Nothura maculosa (assembly GCA_032353885.1). Classification (NCBI taxonomy): domain Eukaryota; kingdom Metazoa; phylum Chordata; class Aves; order Tinamiformes; family Tinamidae; genus Nothura; species Nothura maculosa. Next base: position 696,537 of record JAUBOD010000954.1, read on the forward strand.
AAGTATTTCACAAAGAATGCTGTGAAATATCTCTGTCTGCAGCTTTATGTTCTAGAGGCGTTCTGAAGTGAATATCAAGTGTCTAGTTTGAAAATGCTGAGCTTTTTAGCTTTGTGGCTGGCAGAAGTTTCTTGATTGCAGGATAATGATGCGGTGTGGGCACGTGCCCTTTGGCTGGTGGTTATGAATTTCTTTGTGCACATACATGAAACCCACATCAAACAGCAAACATTCATGCCCTTCCAGTCTAATTGAGAGAGAGAAGGATGGCAAAGGACTGACAAAAAAGAAGAGCAAACATAAACTGTAGAAGAGTTAAAAATCTTGGATTTAAAAAATAGTCTGCAAAATATGACTTGCCCTGATGTCTTCCCATGCAATATGTCCTGTAGTTCAACACTGCTATTTGAAACTATTAAAGATCCCCTCTTTCCTTGAGGGAAAAAGAGGCAGCTGCTTATCTAGACCTTGACAATTCTAGTGGATTAAATTCTGATCTGTGACAACACACCCTGTAAAACAGGCCTGAGAGAATTGTCTGAGTGGAAAGAAAGAAATTGAAATGTTAGACTTGCTTTTGTTGTGATTGACATGACACTCTCCTTGTTTATTTTTCAACATCAGAATGGTTTTTGGTAAGACTTTTGCAACCAGAACTCTGCAATCTGTTTAGCAAGAGGTCTGTTTTTACTCCAGTGAAGAATTGGTTTATCTGAATTTAGCTTTAGGGATCGTCTCTGCCATCTCTTGCCAGAAATTTTTCTCATGTAAACTTAATACATGATCTAGATACATGATTATTTCAAATTTACATTTAAAAAGGAGTGAAAGATTGATAGGATTCTTGGGGGAAGGGAGGGAAGTGCAATGATGCTGCTGAATCTTTTGTTCCCAGATGAACCTGGAAAGGAATAAGGGTCTTAAAGAAATATAATTTGGGTCAGACCAACCATCTTAATCCATGTCAGTTAAAGAAATTATTTTCCCCACATTTTTAATGCGTTAGACATAAGCATGTGTGATTTATGAGGGGAGTCAAAAACATCTGTACTTTGGGGCACAAGCAAATGCTTATTTAAACAATGGGGCTCCCTAGGGGGGAATATAGGAAAGAAATGGCATTCTTTTGCAAAGAATTCAGTGGTTTTTTGCTCGATGCAGTATCTTACTTTGTTTTGAAAAATACTCTGCAGAAGACACAGTGAGTGATTACAAAAGAGTCCAGAAACTTTCATCTTGGTGTCACTGGTATGAATATGATCCAGGTTAGTACAGATAAAATATTGTTATTGCTTACTTGCCTTTGAGTGACCCATATGAAAAGAATTGGTCATCTCAGTCTCATTGGCAGCCTACAAGTATCCACATCTTAAAAACATTTGGAACTAGTTGGCAGTCTGAGGCCTTGTCTGCACTCAGGATTAGCTCTGATTTCAAGAATTATTGTAGCTTCTGGTACAAACCCACTGTAGATTAAACAGGTTGTGATCTGCACTGACATCTGCACTGTTTGTTGGCCTACGTAGGAACTAAGTCTTCAGCTGATGAGGCTAAGGAAGATAAACCAGTTTCTGAAGAGTTGCATGCTTTGAGTCAGTTCCTATAATGTACCTTTTAAAAAACAAATAAACAAACAAAAACTATGTTTTGAAATTTGGGGGGAAAAAAAGTTTGGAAAAAAAGTGTGGAAGCCTGTCAGAGGACAACATCTGTAACACAGTGTAAGTTCTAGCCTACAGTGAGTGGAGATTCCTCTTGGTAACCAGATGCCCTGCTCCACATGCATTCATATGATTAGAAACAGGCTTGAAAATAACATTTAACTTTCTTAGTGAACTTCCCAGACTTTGGTAAGACAGATTTGTGAGTGAATGTGGTGTCTGTTCCTTCTCTTAAATCCATAATCTTCAGTCCAGGCATCTCTACGCTAAAGGGACTTTCTTGCCAAGCTTTGGAGCTGACCTCTGTACCCCAGCGCAGTCGACACACTGTGACAGGAACGTGCCTTGCTGTTGAACCCAGAGCAAACTGCTAATGTCAGTGAAGAGGCCGGATCAGAGAGGCAGAAATATGTCTGTTTCTGAGAGGTTTCCACATATTGGGAAAGAAGAAACCTTTAAATATCTACATTCCAACTCTTCCTGTGTAAGGCAGTGCCAAACTAGAGCGAGGAAGCCCAGGGTGTTTTTAAAGAAAGTGTGAAAATCGCAAAAGCAAGTGTAGAATTTTAGAAAACAGCCAATGCCTCTGTCCACCTTCAGGAAAGCAGAATGAAAGAGCTCTGGCAGCCATTGCAGCTACCACCGATTTATTTATGAGTTCCTGGAGTCAATCCAGTGTAATTATGGGCCTGAACTCCAGATCAGATTCACTTGACATTTGAGAAAGTCTGTGGAAAAACAGTAATAATAAACTGATAATAACTGTCTGTCTCATAAGCAACAAAAAATAACAGGAAGAGAAGAGACAGGTGGGGAGGGAGCCTAATCCCCAAAAGATCTTCTGCTTGTATACCTTCAATATATACCACTATGGACCTTCTAGAAGGAGCTATGGAAAATTTCAGATTAATTCCTGACTCATGTCAGTGCTATTGCAATTACTGCACTGGAAAAAAATGAAAATGGAGGGTGCAAGGGAAGCTGGAATAAGATGGGACAGCAGTTTCTTTTGGTTGAGTAGTTTGTGGCCCACATGGCATTTATCCAAGCAGACTCATCACCTAAATTATATTACCACGAAGCTGTTGGCTCTGCAAAAAGATGTTTGGAGAAATTGTGTTGTAGCATGTGATTTATTTTCAAATTCACACACTCAATGAAAATACCCTTTTTATACTTCACTGTGGGTCTCTGCTTCTGCTATTTCCTATCATCAGTATAACAGAGATGAATATCAGAGTTAAAAAACTTTCTTTAAAACATCTGTAGTCTTGTATCAAGGATTTATGTTCCAGTATCCAATCCAGTCCTTCTGAATCACCTCACATTATTTTCTACTGAATTCCTGTAAGATGGTTTAAAAAAAAAAAAAAGTCTTTCAGAGTTTTTCTGAAAAAAAAAAATTCTAAGTAAGATAAGTTGGTTAATTCTCCTGAATGGAAAAGGCATCTTCTCTGACAAGAAAGAGATCTGACATTTAGTTTACAGTTGTCTCAAGTATTTTATTTCAGTTGATGGAATTGAATTGCAAGTTATGACCGAATGTTTGGCAAAGCAAGGAACAGTTATTTACATTTATGCTGCACCTGAACAACATATTACGAGCTTTTATTACATAGGTTTTGAGACCTATCACCAACATATACACAGTTGCAAAAGAGTTCGTAGATGTAAATTGAATTCCCCAAGGAACCTACCAAGCAGCTGTCTTCATCAAACAGCAACAACTGAGTGTGGGATGCCTGGGAATCAGTGCTGAGCACAGTAACACTAGCCAGTATCTGGAAGAAAAGGAGTCCTGGATGAATGAATCAGATTATTGGCCCATAACAGGTCACCTTCAAGTGCTCTGTTTTACTGTACTCAGCTACCTTCTCACTTCACTCACAATGCAGAGCAAATGGCTCCAATTCTGAACGGGGAAGCAAATCGAGGAATGAGCAGCCAAGGTTGCATGCAGAGCAAGTTCAGTTCTCCATTATCCAGGGAAGGGATCCTGCTTTTGGTTAAGTCACAGGTTGAAGTGATTTAGTCTAGGTTATTCAACCCATTCTCTGTGGTCTGACAATGGCATCAGACTTTTCTCCTCAGAAATGATATGTAGAACTGAAGTTTTATAACATGTAAATGCTTTTTTGGGCTCTTTTATTTAACTTCTTTCTGTGACATTTACTTAACATTTTAGGTTACTGTGTTATTTCTTGGTACTTTCATTTGTAAATACATGTTTCTTAGCTCTTGAGGAGGTGATCTATCAGAATGATGCTAGAGTAGAAGGTCAATAGTAAGTGTAATACATGGGAATTACATTTGTTTTGTGGTTTTCTTACCTGCCATGCACATGTCTTTCTCTAGGCATGTCTTTATTTTTTATACATTCCTGGTAGTTTTGTTAGGACAGAACATGAGAATGGCCACAATTGCCTGGAACAGTCTAATTGAGATGGCAGCTCTGCCTGGACTGCTGGGTAGCTGGAAATCCCAGCCAGGTTCCCTGTGTGCAGATCAGCTCCACAAAATATGCAATGCTCCCACAAAGTGCTAGACCTTCGGAGCATATGCCGTCCAGATGAATTGCACAATGCCTAGTGAACCTAGGAAAACTGTGCACAGTCAGGTTAACTATGTAGTTTATGCACTCTATGTCTGATGCTTTGACATGGTGGGCTCACAGTTACTTCCTATTCAGCACATGCTTATACCTTTCTATCCAGTAATCCTTGGGCAGGAATCAATTGACTTCTTATTTATTTGTTTGCATGTCTCTCAATGATGAGACACTACCTGGAAATAATTAGTTTTGGGGGCATTAGTTAACAAAATTCTGCAAGGATCTGTCATGGCTGGTCAGCCGTGCTTGCATCCAAACCACTGAACTCAATGGAATGCTGGAGCACAGGAATATTGGAGTCACACTGAATAAAGCTTTCAGCTTCTGACAGCATCTGAAGAACATCAAGGAAAAGTTGAAAGCCTAGGTAAACACCCTTCAGGAGCTCCTGGCATCGCTGTGTGGATTTCAGCTCAGTGGTCTTGTCTGCTACGGAGGTTTTTTCACAAATTTGGAATACTTGCCCTCACAGGGAGATCACAGTTATTAAAACAAATAGTGCTTCTAGAACATGTGGATTTTAAACTCCATTCCTCTCCTCTGAAGCAGCTACCATTCAGGAATAATGTTATGGACAATACAAAGCTGACATTCTATAATGACAAAAAGCATTGCCTCAAAACCAGAAATCCCTGTTATATACCATAGTGTTTGTTTTCCATGGCAATTTCATGAGTTCCAAAAGAACTTAATGTTCAACCTCCAGATGTACTTTCTTCTCTTGTCGATAGTGGGCATCACTCAGGTGCATCCAGGAGACGTGAGAAAGGTGCAGATCTCCTGTACTCAGTGGTACAGCCATTCACCTATTTTGGGACTGTCGTATGACTGAAAGCAACCATCTGTTAATGACTTCGGCATATGGATTTATGCAAGGTTCATAAAATGATTTTGTTCTACTGCCAGGCTTCACCTGAATGACGTGAGTTTAAGCCTCTATGAATCCACATGTAGGGCTCTTCCCACATGTAAAATCCTGCAGATTCCAGTCCTTGCTTTACATCCTTGCACTCATATAGTTGGACTTGTCAGTTTATCTTGTCCACATATGATCCCAACTTCTGTTTCCATACAGATATTTTTCTGCATGGTTGTGTTTGTATTTCTAGCACTGCAGTGGAGTATTCAAATTACAAATGATGGTGCATATAAAAATACAAGTACTTTCAGCAATCCACTAGCTCATGTAACATGCATTAATCCTTATAAAAGCCTTTATTTGCAAACATGTGCAGATAGAGCTTTAACTACTTCAGTGCATGCAGCATTTGATTGCTTGTATAGACCAGCATGCGTATAGAATAGTCTGCTCACTGGGAGCCTTCTGGCCACAGAACTGTTTTACTATAGAGAAAAAATGTGCCTTGCGCTACTGCATAGTAATGTGGGTTTTTTTTTTTATTTTAAATAGAAATAATTTTGAACAAGTTGCATACAAGAGGCCATTAGTATTTGGGAACACGAGTCGAATTTTATTAGTTGTTTTATCTAGAAAAACAGTGTGGGAAGAGCCAGAAACAGTAAATATTTAATTTTAATATTCTGAAGTGACATTTGACTTCAGAAGTGGCATTTCAGTTTTAAATTTGTCTTTTTTTCCCACAGATTCACAAAATGATTAAATAAATCTAAGAAATAAATGAAATGTCTTAGAAAATTCCCAGCTATGAAAATTTAGATTTTTTTTTCAGTGCAGCTCAATGAACCAGAAATCCAGAACCCATTTGGCTCTACGGGCTAACTCGGGCCACCACTCGAAGATCCACGAAGAGGATGACCTTTGGTCTCCTCAGCAGCAGTTAGAAGCATTTTGCTATAAAACCAGCAGATGGAAGTGGACAGTCCCGGATGATGCACTAGCAAGAGCAGTTTAGTGGTTGCACTCCTGTGCTGCTTGAAAACAGGCTTCCCGTCACGACCCAATGACAAATATTTGAAGATATATGAGAACAACAGCCTTTTAAAATAATCCCTCTCAAATCTTCCTGGCTGCCAAGGTCATACAAACATTCAATATGAATCATGCTAATACTCCCAGGCAAAGTTCTTGCACTCGTTTATTAGGACCCTGCAATTTAATAGGTCATTCTTTATTTATTTTCCCTCTTATGCTAGTATGTTAGCAACAGATGTAAGAGGAACTAGAAAAAAAGGAAAACAACAAAGTGGAGATGCTTCTTAGAAGCAATCCAGATCAAAGCGAATATAAGACTGTAGAAGACAAAACTCGAGCTTAGAGTGACTTCTGTCTAAAAGAAGGAAAATATTTGCAGTCTCACTTGCCATGTTTGTTCTCAAAAGAGTTATGTGGAACCATCCTCCTCCAAGCCAGCATGTTCACATGTCATCTGTGTGAAATAAAGGTCCCATTTTTGGCTTGCCTAAAGCAACTTTTCAGAGAAATAGAATAAGGTTATTTGAATAGGGAAGCCCTAATTTAAACAAGCCACACTCTGTACAGTCTCAGAGCTTTTTCAGCAAACTCAATTCAGGAAGGAACAAAAAGACTAAACAGAGATGTTTTGTCCCCTAATGAAACCCTCTACCTCTTTTAGAGCAAAATAAAAATTTCAAGGCAGGAATTTAATAGATTTTATGAAGTAAGTTCTTGATTACTACCAAGTGATACATTGAGTAGTTTAGTGACCTGGCAGTTACTCTTTCTGTACGATTATATTGTGAGCTTTCTTATGAAAGTCATGTTCAGACTCAATATGTTGTGTAATGGAAATACTATATTTAGTGCTAATTGATTTTGCAAATGCTCTTTTAAATTCACTGGTCATTTACAGGATAACTCCTACATAGCTAGATTAGGCAGAAAATGTAGCATTACCTGCACCCCATAGCCAAGAAATGGAGGTTAGGAGGACACTCAGCTGAAAACTTGAGCTCTGAATACACACAGCTTAATTTGCATGGGAAACACTGCACACGTTTCTGAAGAGATCCAGAATGCTGCCTGTATTTTATAGGCAGCAAGGCACAAGGTACGACAAATACTTTAAAAGATATGCCTGTAAGTTCCTTAGCAGTGCTACCACCACCTCACATGCAGATTCTCCCCCATTCCCACCAATGGTTTGTTCCCAAGGACTTGTATCTCACAGTCAGCAAGAATAAATCAAGAAAATTTAGTAATTTCATCTCTGACAGTGTTTCAAATAAAAGAATCTTTAGCAGGGATCATTTTGGAAAGCCCATTTTGTTTAGACCCAAAACATACTCTATGGTATGAAAATACCTCACATCAAGGCATTTCTTTCCACCTTGTATATTATTTATTTGTATGTATAAGCTCCAACTGAATATATCAATGAATTCTCATAGAATATAAAGAAATATGTGGAGATTTTAAGTTAAGCTCATACTGCAGCAATTTGCCAGACGTGGATGCTACCTATGCTGAACTCATAGTCCAGGGCAAGTTGTGAGTGACATGGTTGATGGCCAAATTGATTGGTCCTTTAAGCTACATTTTTGCTTCTGATTTTCTTCAACTATTTGGGGGGTCAAACAAGCACTCTTAGCAGCTTTTAAAAAGCTGGAATACAGCAGAGTCTGGAACAAATGTCCTTACACTGATGTGCTCCAAAGTGCTTCTGGTTGCTGGAGTTGGAGAGGAGCAAGGAGCACCTTTTCCTTGATGATCTCCCTGGGGACCAATTGCATTAACTCTGAACCTGTCATCTTGCTGAGAGTGGGGAAGAGCTAGAGCAGAACCAAGTTAAACTGGAAAAGGTTTTCAAAGTGTCTCTGAGCTTAGTGTTGCGGGAAGGACATGAACAGTGAACTGTGTTTTGAGACTTTTCTCCTACTGTGAAGAAGTGATATGCAAGGAACAAGGCAATGGAAAATCAGGCTCTTAAATTGTCCTTCATTAAATGCAAGCTGCTTGCATTTTAGCCAATTAAAATATCTCATGTGTTTAAAGAATCTGTAAATCTAGGATCTTGGAGTATGTCCAAAAGCAATGAAAAATGCCAGTACTTGCAACAGAGTTGTCACAAGTCAAGTACTACTAAATGTGCCGTACAGGTCTATACAGTGAACACATTTGAGTGAGATTGCTTGTAAATCAGTAGATTTGGGCTTGCATGGATAGTCTTAGCTCACTTCATTGGAAGCTGCACCCTATTACAATAGAGTTCGATCTTGTGCCTTGCTTCTGTGGATTTTTATATCAGGCATATATATATAACCAATTTAAACACAGATCCTAAATCCTACAAGCTTAAACATTTTAACTAAAAGAAATAACCTTTCCCATTTTGTTTTGAATAGAATTATATTTGATTATTTCACAGCTGGACATAAAAGTACTCTAAAGAAGATGTTTAATTTTAGCAGAAGCATTAAGAAAGCAGTGAATAATCCCATTTCTCCTCAGCAGTGTTGGTGACTGTGAATGCATGGGAGTCATGGTGCCGCATGTGTGCAGGCCATCAGATGAAGAAACACGATTGGGGAAAAGGTAAGAAAATGGAGGAAGCCTTGAACTTCCTTAATGAGGATGTTTCTGCAGAGTCTACAAGTTTTTTAATGATGTCAGAAAAGGAGAGTGTGTAACAAATTGCCTCATGAAGGGGTGACAAGGCTTGTGTAAGTTTGTTCTGCAGACATCCACAACTGTCTGATCTTCAACTCAACATCTGTTCCTGAGCACAAATGAATAGACTTGAAAGTTGCTGGAGACTTTGATTCTGTTCCGTGTTACAGGGTGACCTTTGTGTGTGTTCACGGTGGCTTTCACAAGAGAGCACCATGTTAGACCTCTGCTAATGGCTCCTTGAGCTGAAGATGCTGTGGTTAGAGACCAGGGGATGCCAGGCCAGACTTCACTCCAACCCCATGGAGACAGATGCCCTTTCACCCACCTTGTGTACCAAATTGCAAAGTATTAGATGTCAAAAGACTTATTTAACAATTATGACATTTTTATTAAAATTTATTAGAAAATATTAATCATGACATAACTTTGAAGCAGCTCCCTAATCTACTCCTAGAGCTGGGCCAGCGTTTTCAAAATGAATGGTTTTGATTTTGAAAACACAGATCCGTGAGTAGGAACATGTCAGTGTGGATATTTCAAATTGGAAATACTCATATTTCATAAGAGGAAAATTGGATGTGGTTCATTGGAAAGTCTTTTTTTTCCTTTTTGCAATTGGATGTTTCTTATTTATTACTCTTTTTTTCATAAAAGCTATTTTTCTTTAAAAAATATATCACAAATATAAAAACACAAATCTAACTGGAAATCTCTTAACAAAAGGATAGATTGCCAATAACAGATTTTTTTAACATTTTCTTTTACAGGACTTTCAAAAATGTCACATTTATTTCCACTTTGGACCTTGATACATTGAAAAATGTTAGAATTTCCTGTTAAACAGAAGTTTCATTCTAACATAGATCAGATGGCAGTGTCTCCCAAATGGAGGATGGTGATTAACCTGTGCAGTTCCCTCTGCAAACCTAAGCTTAAAGGGATTTGCAGGGCCAGAAAAAAAAGTAAAAAACCATGAAAATATAGGGAGAAGATATGATTTAGGCAGGTTTTTGAAATGAACATGTCTCAGCAAGTCGAGCACACATTCATCTGTCCCAATAGCAGAATGAGTTTTACTTCAAAATGGAGGTTGCTAGTGAGTGCCAGCCCCGTGACGTAGTTGCACAAAGGGGACATCCATGGTATGAAACAACCCTTTCTTCTAGCCATCTTTTTAAGCAGACTGCAATAAGATGGGCTTTGTTTAAATCTGTGGCAGAAATAATCAGTTATAAAATGGAGGAATCTGAATGTAACCGAATGGGACTTCTTTAAACTGTCTTACTTTGCTCTAAATTATTTCCTCTGCTTATTAGTGGTATACTTAAATATTCATCTACAAACCTGGAAATCTTAATACTCTTGCTGATCTGAGTCTCTACGATTACTCACCCAAAGTCTAGGCTTTTATTTTTTCAAGTAAATTTAACAAAGGTTTTCTCTCTTTCTCTCAATCCCTTTTCAGAAGATTAAAAGAGGGAATATCTAAAGAGGATATAATACCCTAAGGCATTCATCTATTTAAGGAGATTGATTCTGTCTAAGAAGGCTATGGGTAATTCGGGCTATTTGATTAAATGAGTTTTATTTTTTGCAAATGTCAGGTAGTATTCAACACCACAAAAAGGGAAATGTATAGCCCTTGTAAGTACCGACTATTAACTTCAGGAAGGCTAAAGACCAATGAAAATAGCTCTAAGTAGAGGGAAGAAAGTTCTGTGCTAACTGTAACTTAATTAGTTTTTCTTACTTCCTTTTAGTATAAGAAAAAAAGAAGAAAAAAATAAAGAAAGCTCATGGCTTTATTTATTAAGTATAATTCTAGGCGTATAAAGAAGCAACATTCTGTCTATACAAAACATCTCAATTTGCAGACTCCTCCCACTTGAATTTGCTGGATTGCAGCCGAAGAGCTGTAACTGCCAGATTTTTCTCTAATAGAAAATCCATCTGAGCAGAATTTATTATTGGCAAAGGATGTTTGGGGACATGTGTGAAAAATTAGGAGCCCTTTAAGGAAAAAGTCACTCAATTAAAAACGTGCAGAAAATAATCCATCATGCATTCCCACCAAATCCCTTTTGACTTCAAGAACCATAATAATGACTGGATCAGAACCAGTTGAGTTTGGAGATGTTGAACTGTTATGGATTTAGCATTATTTTTGGAGAGAGCAAAATTCTGAATTGAGCTTGTAGATGCTTTTATTTTTACTTTCTATGGGCATTCTTTGTGGAATACCTTGCACAAATAATTTTCAGTCTTTTGGCTCTTTGAAACTACTTCCTTTGAACATTTCACTGCACTTTATCCATGTTGTATGACTGTACTTTTAAACATTATTTTCTCTGACTGGCTGTCTCTAATTTTTAAATATAGTAATAAATCAGTGAATAAAAATAGCAAAGCATAGCATATTGTGCTTTAAGAGAATAACCATTTTCCTAAAATATGTGAAACATTTGCAATCACTGACATTTGGAAGAAATACAGAGTCATTTCCTAGGTACGTGCATCTCCTTAATAATACTAGTAATTAACAGTTCCCATTCTGCAGCTAATTTATAACTGTATTTTCTTCTTTAGATTCTTTTTTTTTCTGTCACCATGTGTGTGGTACCAGACCTGTAGAATTTAAATGAGTGAGCTAGATTTTCTGTTTCAGTGGGAAAACCATAAAGTTGGAAAAAAATGTTCCCAATTCCTTTTGCCTTGAAATAAAGATAAATATTTAATTTTTCAGTTCTGTAATTATTATCAGAACATTTTCTTCTTAAAAGATAATCCATCTTTTTAGGAAGTCAAAATAATTGCATTATTTGTGAAGTAAAACATCTCATTTTCAACATTCTGAAGCCAAAACTTTTGAGTGGTGTTCATTTGCCTGGCTTTAAGAATCAAGTCTAGTTTGAGTTAGATGTCTGTCTTATATATATATCTTTAGATGGAGTGGATTGACCTCTGGACATGTCTATTTCTCTTACCTGACTAATCTATATAGTTACACAAAATGTTTAACTTAGAGCTGATTGCAGGTAAGTGAGATAAATTACACCTTTCAGTGCTTTGTAAATATATATATATTTCAGAGGGTTAGCGGTTAAATCATGATTTCTTCTGTCAATTCCAATCTGAATTATTTTGTATATATGGTCCAGCCCCACTTCTGCTCAGAGAGAGATGGAAATGCTCGTATGGTATTTACTTCTCTATCAAGATAACAATGAGTTCCATTATTATAGCTGCAATTAGATCTTTTTCATCTCGCCTGCAGGATATGTTACAGAGTTCCTTTTTTTCTGAGCTAATAAAGAAAAATATGTCTATTATTCTCCACATTTATTTTGTGGAGAGAGTCACCATTCCTGGGCACGCACGTGCCAAGTGTTCACCTCAGCTGAGATAGCACTGGAAGCCCAAGCAGAGCAGTGCAATGAATTTCCAACCCTGCAGGTTTTGTGGTTGCTTGTACAGAGAGCTAGAGAAAGGCTACAGATTCTGGGAAAAAAAACCAGACAAATCAAAACATATCCTTCAGGAACATCTTCTGTAAGTGATTTGACACAGAATGGAGAAATTATTCTAATGTTTGGTGACAAGAACTTGGCAAAGATCTAGCCATCAGTGGGAAGCTGATGGACTTCAGAAGCCTTAGGCATAGACTGTCACATACAGCATCCCGGATATTCACAACCAGTGAAGCTAAAAGAGCTTTCTAATAAATGTAAAACAAGTAGACAGGATTCTTATATTGGCAGTAACGGTTTTCTAACAGCTTCCTGAAATAATGAAAATTAACTTAGTATTTCTTCTTATTTCTCATGCAAATTATGGTATATTTCTCACCTTGTATCTAGTTTGACGTCTACTTTTCATGTTTTTCATAGAAACATAGGATAATTTAGGTTTAAGGACCTCTGGAAGTTCTCTGGTCTGTTGTTCATCTTAAAACGGGACTACCTTCAAAATTAAATCAGATTGGTCATGGCTTTGTCAAGCGGAGGTTTCAGCATCTCTAAGGACTCCACAAACTCTTTGAGAAGAATTTACCACCATCCTCTCAATAAAAAACTGCAAAATAGTTAAGACAGCAGTAAGGCCTTACTTTGGACTTTCTCTTCTCTAGGCTGAACAAACTCTGTTCTCTCAGCCTCACCCTGCAGGTCATGCGCTTCAGCCCATTAACACTCTTGGTGGCCCTCTGTAAATATATGCTCAGTTTTTCACATTTTCTGCCCTTTCTTAGAATTTCTACCTTAAAAAGCCAGGCCTTTGAAGTAAAAATGCATTTTTATTTGTACAGTCGCAGATATATTTTCTGTAACCTGATCATCCCAAAAGAACTGTAAAAAATGCAACCAGTTTTTCTAGTCATCTGGTCTGTGGAAAGGTGGATTAGTGCATCAAGGCAGCCAAATTTAACAGGGAAAAGAACCAGATCTGGCAACTGTATCAAAAGCAGACATTGCCTCAAAAAGCTTAAGACTCATATTCCAGCCAGATAGTATAAGTAAATTAATTACTGCCCATTTAAAGGTGGATGGAAAATCTGTTTCTTAATTAAAACTGTTTAAAATCCCAAATTAGAAGTGGATATATACATAGAGATAAAAATTATACATACACCCCTCTCTTTGGCCTGGGGGCAAGAAAATTGAATGTGCTTTCAGAGAGCCTAGTAGTGGCTGTCCCATTTCTGCAGGACATCTGGGGACTGTTGGTGGGGACAGTGGCTGGTGGCTGCTCCACGTGGGGAGCCCAACATGCCGTGCTATGGGACAGAGGGCTGAGCTCCGTCCCTCCATCCCAAAGGCTCCAGCCCCACCAGGATGTGACCTGTGTCAATGGGATGTGCCAATACCCTTCCTGTAGGGAGGTGTATATATCTTTATCTCATCGTTACAAGCAGTAACACCATCAATTACCACGCCAGCTGAAGTGGAGAAGGGAAACTTGGTCAGGCACTAGATTGTTTTTCATATGCAGCAAGTTTTAACTTGTTTATTTAAGGAAGAGTGGCTGATTAGCCATGTCACTACTGCCCATTTACATTGGGAAAGACTCCTGTCCCATCCATATAAACCAGGTGTAACTCCTGGGGTAAGAGGCACATGGAGGAAATCAACAACCTCTCAGTCAGCCTGGTCCATTACTGACTTATTATGGCTACATTTCCTGAGATGTGGAATTTTCTTCTGCTTGCCTAAGCTGAATTCAAGATTTTTACATAATTTTCCAGTATTTCTGGGCTTACACCCAGAAAGCAACAATAATATAAAATGTAAATGATTAACAGTAACTAATGTATAATAAATAATATTATAAATTATCATAACACATTAAAGGAGTTAAAATAATATTAATTATTATTATAATTATATTTTAAAACATAATATACAAGCAAATACTTGGAACCGAATGGGCTGCTAGCGTGCAGAAATTCTTCTCATGTTCTCTGTGTGCAGGCAGATCTCTCTCCCTCCTAAGGACAGTGTGCAGCAAGCCTGGTGATGGTTAGTGTCTGTCTTACCAGATACGTGTTGTGCTAGTGCAGGGCACGTAGGTTAGCTATCCATTATGGTCAAGGCACTTCAGATTTATGTGACACACCCAAGAAGAAGATAAAGCAACTATGACTCTAGCTGACAGGATTGTTCAGAAAAGCATCTTCAGGACTGTTTCTGCATGATTCCTTTATTTCCGTGTTTTTGAGTGAGCAACCATTCTGATCTTTTGCCTTGCCTTGCCTTGCCTTTGCCTTGCCTTGCCTTTGCCTTTGCCATTCTTTTTCTTTTTCTTTCTTTTTCTTTTTCTTTTTCTTTTTCTTTTTCTTTTTGTTTTTGTTTTTCTTTTTCTTTT
>JAUBOD010000954.1:726582-738168 GCA_032353885.1 Nothura maculosa
TGGGCAGATCTTGGGAACAGCAGGAGAGATGGCTGAGGCAGGTGAGGTGATTTGGGAGGCTTTGAGCCAGGCTTTGGAAATTTTAGGGGGCAATTTGGGACTTTGGGCTTGGGGAATTCTGCCTAGGTGCTGTGTTTTCATATTAGTTATCCAGTTGTCTACAGTTTGGGGAGTTATAGGAAAACACTGCAAACTATAATAACACCAAGAGTGATAAACTCTTGAGAAAATGCACAAGTCACGATAGTGGCAGGAGTAACACGCTATCCCACCACCTCCACCCATTTTTACCTATTATTTATCAAATTGGACAACCTAGGCTGAAACCTCTGGTGACAGCCCCGGGCTGTGGAAGGTTGTGCAGTCTCAACACACGCTCGCGGCGGCGAGCTGCTCTGCCTGCCAAGCAGCGCTGCTAAATTAGCAGGCAGCTCTTCTGTAAACTGTGCCTACGCTGTGCAGCTTGAGTCCCTGCCATCCCAATAATGGTGTCCAGCATTTTTATATGAGTGGTCATCTCTCTGCCTTTTGTAAAGCATTTTCTGCAGCTAGAGACCATACATGGCTAAGATTTATGTATATTTATTTTCAATGGCCTATTCGCTAACTCTACAAGATTGTGCAGGCAATCAGGGGCACCCAGGGCTCATTTATCCCAGAACGAGGGAGGAGCAGAGGAAAAGAGAGAAGATTAAACGAGTGAGACCAATATTAAGAATGATTTTTTATAGCATTCTTTTGAATGAATACCTTTTTACAACACATTTTTCTCCTAAATGATGTGTTCAGGCAGGGGCCCCGCGTTGTAAAAAGACATATAATTGGCACTCAGAAAGGCCTGAGTTATTGCCTGGTTGGTGTAATTTTACACCTGTCACTGCCCATATATTTAGAAAGGGTGGAAAAGCCAGCGCGGGGATTGTTTCCCTGCGGGCTGCGCCGAGGTGCCGGCAGGGCCTAGCGCCGGCAAACGCGCTGCCCGCCAGGACGACACCGAGGGCCATGCTGGGAATATGAGGTGCAGGTCAGCGCGAGGCCTCCCGTTATGGGGCCATTTGGGGCCAGTTTCACTCTCCGGGCTCCTTGCGCCTTCTGCCCAGAGTGGAGGGTTTCTCCTCACATTTTCTTTTCCCCATCGGTAAACTAGAAGCAGAGCAGTGACTTGCCGAGCTCTGGCGGTGATTTTCCTCAAAAGATTTTGCCCCCTTTCAGCTGGTGGTGACAGCAGCAAGGAAAGGGGGTGCAGACTTGCCAGGGAGGGCCCAATGGGCACACATGGGCCCGGCCGGTCTGCGTCCCCATCCCTCTCCTCCACGTCCCGAGGCCAGCACAGGCACCCCTCAGCGCAGCCCTCACAGGCGGTAGCCGCCTTCATGGTCAGTGCAGCCCTTGGAGGCCGTAGCTGCCTGCTTGGGAGATTGTTCAGCAAAAGTCAGCAAAGCTGCACCATTAGGGTGGAAAATCGGGTCAGCGATTTATAATTTAAACAGTTTTAACTTCAACATTCTTAAATGGTTTTATAGCTCTGGGGAAACACTGACCTTTCAGGCTGTAGAAGTGACCAACCTCTGAATGCAGACTGATGAGTCAGATAAAATCCATTTAACTTAAAGCTGTGATATCTTACAGGATTACTTATTTTAGACGATTTTTTTCCATCTTGGTTTCCATGCATCGTTAACTACATTCAATTTGTATTTTCCCTTTTTCCCTCCTGCAGTGCTGGGAGCCACAAAGTGATCTTGTGGACTGACATTTGAACATCTTGTGTGTCCAGCTGGCCAGACTCTAAGGACCCCCGAAATGCCAGGACACGAGTGACAGCGGTCTGGCTGTTTGCAGCTCTGCTGCTGGCCAGGGAGCAGCAACCCTCAACAAAACACAACTCCGTACATAACATATTTTGTCAGTTTAAACTTCTTAATTTCCTGTGGTCATAAGTAACATGAAAGAAGGTCCCACTGCCCTAGGCTGGGCACTGCTAGTGCAGCACTAGGTTATATTCACACCTGTGATACATGCTCAAGACACAGATCTGGTTTTTAGTTTCTATCTGTAAATTCCAACCTAAATAAGCAGTGAGACCTGCAAGCCCCAACCACCCAAAGTCAGGAGGGGCCTTGCAGAGGGAAGGGTTTTCCAGAACAAGCTTTCTCATTGTGAAAGGCTACAATTATTGCTCTCATGTGATTTATAGTGCAAAGGCCTTCAGTCTTATACAGCACCTGGGATATTCAACAATAATTCAGAAACAGAGACATGTGTTGTTGATATAGGATATCCCTGCAGAATTTATAACATTACAGTCCCTCACTTAGTTGCACACCAAGAGCTTATATGGGATGTGCTAATAATGTGTGCAAACATATTTGCTCTTATTGACATAACTCACAGCACAGAGTGGATGTAGCCACAACAGAACCCCCTAACTGCTCATTTTTTCCTTCCTTCCTTCCTTTCTAGCTGTGACTTGTATCTGCTTATATCTTCCCAGGAATGATGAATGATGAGGATGAGAATAATTTAATTTATGGCTTCGCCATAAATTATGTCTTAGGTTACAACTATGTGATCTTTAGCACTGTAAAGAAGCTATTAATATAGCAAGGGTCTTTACAAAACATAGAGAACTAGTGTTTACTTCTGAGTGCCAGCAACGCTCTCCCCTGCACCACCGGCGCCGAAGGCTCATGTTTTATCTTTGGACCTGGACAGGACAGGGAATCTCTCGGTATCTGTCACATGGAGCAAGGTTTCTCCTCTTGGATGAATTTTCCCATACCTCATGCAATCCACACCAAAGGCAGCCATGCAGAGAGACCGTAAATGAAACAGAGAAGCCCTGTGACAGGGCTAGGAGGTGACGAGTGTCAGTTTGCAGCGACTCTCATGTGCGTCCATTGGACGAGGAAGAAGGAACTTTTGCTGGCGGCCGAGCAGAGACGTGTGGCTACAGAGATTGGCCACCCCGCTCTGAGCTTGGCTGCTCCTCTCCTTTCTCCCTGACCTCCCCCGACCCTCTGGCGCCCTTTGGACCTGTAATAGTCAGTGTTTGGCAGTGTTTCCTGCTGGGTTTAGGAAAGACTGCGTCTCCTGGCCAGGCAGCCCAGCCCTGAGCACTGCGTCCTCAAGCTCCTGTCCCAACCATGCACACTGCAGTCTATGGTGTGAAGAAAAGGGAAGAGGAGCCCAGGCTGCCTCAAACGGAGGCCTGAAGGACCTGGAATCAATGCATACTCTTTTGGGTCTACTTTCAATATCAGAGTGCTTGGACATTCCTTTCATAATGAATCTGGACCTACCATGTGGATCTGGGTCCATCTGGATCTGCCATTTTGACCTTCAGGCTTCAGGCAACACCGAGAGTCTGATGCCGTCAGTTGCAGAATGTACCTGAAGCTCCATTTCTCTGTAAGGCTACAATAGTCTCCTCAGTTGTCTGGTTTACCGCTATATTCTGGGGAACATCTAACCACTGAAGGAAGCATAGCCCAGCCTTTGCTAAACAGTTTCCCGTGCAAGGGTTAGGTTGTCACAGTGAGAAGGCCAGGGCACCCTTCCCACCTCTGCTCTTGCCCTTGCTAGTGACGGCTGTGAGTGTGCTTCCACATGGCCTGACTGCCTTTCTTTGGGCGTGCAGCCTTCCCTTCTACCATCACTCTCTGAAGCAACAACTGAGCATCCAGCAAGTCCAGGGTGCCCTTCAGACACCCAAACTTTTTCAAACTTTTTGGTTCCTCCTTCTAGCCTTTTCTTCGCTGTAGCTGCATTGTGTTTAATCCCAGTTGTACACAGTTAAGCTATAAAAACTCACATCATAAGCCTAGGGTGACCTTTATTGAGCTGCATATAGGCCCTCACAACTGCCAACAGTAGGAGACAGACAGCACCACAACCATTCAGCAGCACTGAAAGACACTCAGGACACAAACACGAGAAAGTCCCCAGCACCACACAGAGCTCTGAAAGAGACTCCCTCACCACAGGCTGTGGAGAGCCACTGCCCCACCAGGGAATTTCAGCCTCGGTTGCAAGTATCAGACATGGAAATGGCACCAAGCTGAACCTAGCACAGAGTTGGCAGAGGCAAGAATGAGGTATATATCTTTTATTTTCCTACACTTCAGTGCAGTTTCATGGCACCGTTATCAAGACACATGCTACTGCAAGAGGTTTTAACATCCCAGCACTGCTCCTGAGATGGGCTGAGCAGCTGCTGGTGCCAGCTCATAGCTCAGGTTGCCCAGGCAGCCCCCACATTGCACTCAGCACCCCCAGGATCAGGATCCCCAGGACTGGTCACCCTGTCCAAAACAACAGCAAAGTCAAAACTTTCAGCCCAAGGAACACACACAAGGGAGAAATGGTAAAACTGTGCATTTCAGATGACTCCTGACTGAGACCCACTGGAAACGTAACTCCAACCCAGGCAATTTTGCCAGCACCGGTAGCTGCATCAAGCATTCAGTCTCATTTATTTTATATCACCAAAAGAAGGCATGGTGTTCTGCACAGAATAATATTAAGGGTTGACTGATTGCAGATTAAGAGCCTGAATAAAAGCTTAATGACGTCAATGGAAAGATTCTCATTGGCTTGAGCTGGTCCCAAGACAGCGCTGGACTGATGCAACAGGGTTTTTTTTAATGTAATTGTTATAATGTAAAAGCTTCTGTTGGATAGAAATATCTCATAGAAACAGAATTAGAAAGGGATTTTGGAAAAAAAAAGTACAGATTTAGCTGTCAGAGTTTGCTGTGTAATCATGGTTTTATGTTTATGCCCTGTGAATCTTCACAACCACATACTTCACACTTTGCATTGCATAGGAAAAGAACTCAGGTGCTCTGGGAGACGTTTGACATGTGAACTTGAGAGCTTCCCTGTGTAAACTAGAATAGATATAACTCATATAGGGAATGCAATATATGTTTTATAAAGGTTCTTCTCTAGCCATATAGCCTGTTACTGGGGAGATCTTTGCGAGCCTGCAGTGTTTCTTCTAGCCGCCATGCTCCCAGGATAATGTCATGCTTGGCACAGAGGTATGGACTTTGTTTGCGGAAAAGACAAGGGCAAAAGGAGTTCTCTGAAGGGCCTGCCTCCTGTTGCCTGTAATGTATATTACCCATGAGAAGCACAAATATAAATTTTCCAGCTTTATATTTCAGGTTATTGTACTCTTTCTTCAAAGCAGAGGAATTTTCATGAAGTGTGTGTACATCTGGTATCAGATCAATTCAAGATTATGATAAAAAGATTATTTATAGCTCTGCATTGACATTTGTTTATGGTATAGATTACATCATCATGCCAGACTGTTCTTTAACTTAACATTTCCTACTTTTATAACATTCTTGATCCTCTATATGGCCAGAGAACAAATCATTAAAGAGGATCGCATGAAGGATAATGAGCACTATAATACTTTTAAGTCTCACATAGACTCTTTTGCTAGACTCAAATTCTTTTGATCTGCAGAGTAAAGTTGTAAGAAACAGAAAATAATGGATGCTGAGTGACACATTTGCTTGTAATCCCAGATTTTCCAAATCCCTCTGGTGTACCTGTGTTCCCCTTTTCCTCACTAATGAATTCTGACACTGAAACAGATGTTGCCCTGTAAATTCCCTTACAGTATTTTACTTCCCAGCAATGTCTCTGCTCTAGATTTATTTGGTCAGAGGCAAATGCTCGAAAATGCTGACTCCTTCATCACGTCTTTCATCTTCACCTCCCCTTGCTGTTTGCCAGATCACAGTGGACTTTTTCCTGCATCAAGCAATAGTGACATAGGAAAGACTGATCTTTACTATAAAGTAATTGTCAAGATGCGATTTTCTACAAACCGAAGATGCTAATAGACACTTCAAAGCGGGCAGAAACAGCTTAAATAAAATAAAGAAGCAATTCTGTGTTTCTAAACTGCTTGCTAAGCCTCGCTACCAAAGCAGGCAGCAGAATCAGAGTCGGAGGCCGGCAGAGCTGTGGGATGGGATGCAGCTCCCGCAGCCCTTGAGTGGTGCCAGCCCCGGGCCTGGCCCCAAGCCCTGCAAGGCCCCAGACCCAAAGCTGGGTTGTGCTGATTGTGTCTCCAACCACCGGTGGCTTTGTCACTGCTCAAGCAGGAGGCCAGCGCGCCCCTTCTTTGGCCATCACAGTGAGAGAGTTTTGCAAATTTATAGTTTGGACTGTAAAACACCTTCTTTCGCCCAGCTGTAGAAACCAACCTTTCTGCCAAGGGATTTCCTCTGGCTGATTTCTTTTGTGAGTTCTAAATTTTATAGGAAAAGGGGATTGTTTTGTGCAAAGTAGGAAGGGGATTGGAAGGGGCTTCCAAAACGTTTAGAGAAGGGACTCCCTGGCCCGGACCACAGAGCAGCTGGCCAACATAAGTGTCCCGGCTCCTGCAAGGCATGGCACGAAGCACATCTGTGCTTCTGGCACAGGAGCATTTCTGTGCCTCTGTTCAGCAGATCTGCCAATGGAATCAGAGGAACGAGCCTGTGGCTGGTGTATATGAGCTGAATTGGAGTGAGCCTGTAATTCTCCATCAGTCTGCTCAGGTTTATTAAAAAAAAATGCCCAATTGCCAGATCAGATCTTTTTCATCTTTTCTAGTTTTCTTTCACTGAAAAAGTGCAACCTTGTTCTCCTTTCTATACTTCATTTTTCTTTTCATTTTTCTTCCAGTATTCTCGACCTTTTCAGATTTTCCTCATTTTTGTGATGTCTTGAAAAGTTAGGGCAGTAAATAGAAAAATGAAAAAAAAACAGAAAGGGAGAGGAATCTACCTTACAGCCACCACTTAGTTTATTACATTTGGCAGCAAAAAAGGAAACTCAAAGTGAGCTATCTCAACTTTGAAATAGTTGTAAAAGTTTCCACCACTTGTAAAGGTGTGAATGGAACTGCAAAAAGGAGAATGGCTGTTTCCCTCTCTGCCCCATGGGAAGGGCCTTGATGAGTATGTGTGGTGGTTTCCCAGGAAAACGCACCACCTGACATGGGATGCATGGAAAGTGGCCTGCCCTTTAGCTCTTCACGGAGCCCATTCCCTTTTCTTGCTGCTGGCTGTCCTGCCTCATTAAGAGGTTTGTAAGTGGCGGGAGCAGGAAACCAAGGCTGCAGTTCCTTTCTGTACTGCCTTTAAGTGTCTGCATTCTACTCTGAATTTGCAAAGGTGGCTACACACCTTGAAAGTGGATCCCTGTGGCCTGCAGAGACAGATCTCTGCTCTGCTCTGTCAAGACAGAACTTCCTGTGCTGCAGTTTGTGGCCGTTGCTTCTTGTCATATTGCTTGGCACCACTGAGAAGAGTCTAGTCCCATCTTCTCAATGCTCAAACTTCAGATACTTGTATACATTGATAAGATCCTCTCTAAGTCTCCTTTTCTCCAAGCTGAACAAATCCAGTTCTTCCAGTCTTTGCTCATGGAGAGATGCTCATGTTCAAAAACCATCTGAGCAGCCCTTGGCTGGACTTGCTCCAGTAACTCTAGTGTCTCCCTTGAATTGGGGAGCAAGGGCAAACCTGCAGAGCTCATTTTTTGCTACCTTTGGCTGCTAACTGCCAGTTTTCCAAATGAAAGATTTTAAGTGATATGGCTTGAAGACACATCACGTACAGTTTTACGTCATGAATGATAGTTTGCTATTGTAGATATAATTAAAAGACTAGAAAAAGAAAAACCTTAAACAATAGTTTCAAGTAGCCTAAAGCAAAGTTGTGGGTAGAATATCAAATAGACTTTTCAGAGTGTACAGAAAGAATTAAATCCCTGGCTGGGGAGTGACTCCAGATAACCCGAGGGGAGCTTTGGAAGGCTCATTAGTTTGCAATGTGCAGATCGGAACTTAGGATTCATTAGGCTGCTTGAACCTCTGGAGTAATTCCTGAGTTTACAAGATTTATGCTCAGCCTGATCTCTCCTGTAGTCTCGCACCTTGAGAGGTTTGAGATGGAGAGAAAATGGCAATTCTTGACTTGAGGCCTGTCAATGGTACATGAAACCATATTCTGTCCTCAGAATTAATAGGTTAGTTGTAATAGGAAGTTCTTGGGCATGTGGCAGATTTGGGTTCAACCAGCTTTGCTATGGTTTCTGTGGAATCTGGATTCTCCGATTCTGAGGTTCTGGTCTGCAATGTGGGGATAACAACAGTTCCCCCTCTCTGCCTTGAACCACTGAAAGTAATTTCCAAGGAAAGGGGCCTCCTCTGGCAAAAGGGGCTGCTGAACCTCAATATCTTTCAGGACTAACAAATACTCATCATGCAGAAGATGCTATGAAATACTCGACAGCAACAACATAAGGGAAAATATAGTGTGAGATTCAGGGCAGGACAAAGGCAGAAAGCATAATCAGGTAATAGTAATCATTCATGGATACATAAGATCACAGAATTAGAGAAAAATATATGAGAAGGTACCTCAAAGATCACTTAACCCTTTCTCATTCCCTGAGGATTATGTCATTCCCTACAGACAGTTTTTTCACCTATTGTTAAAGATGTCCACTCCTTCCCTTCACCAATACCACAGTTCCCTGCCCTGCTAGGAAATGGCAAAATGAAGCATTAAATGTTTGGCTAAAGCTCAGGGCTTTGCCTCATCCACAAGGCCCTGCAACCCAGTCACAGGGTGAAATTTGCTTAGTTTCATATAAATTATTCTTGGCAAATCCATGCTGAGTGCTATTTATTTCCTTGATATGGATTAAAAAATTTCCAGAAGATTAAGCTGTCTGGCCTGTTATCCCATGCTCTTCCTCCTTCGATGGGCACTACAACTGCTCTCTCTTCAGGTTTGGCAGACCTCTCCTGTTCTCCAGAAGTGCTTGGAAATCTCAGTTAATGATTCTGTATTTTTTTCAGTCTTGCAGACCCTAGGTTTGCTAGACATAGCAAATTTGAAAATATCTAAGTGCTCCTTAATTTTTCGGTGGAGCACTAAAAACAAAAGCCTTGCCTCTTCTCACCTATATGAATCACACTGGCTACCTGTTTGCAGCAAACACTGATAGAAGAAGCATACGTAAAAAATGGAGTTTTCAGCCAACAGCTATATCCTTGCTGAGTTGGGAACCTGGATTTTCCATGTTTTCTTCTTCAATGACAATATATTCTTTTATATAGAACTTACGCTAGCCACTGCTTTATGTGTTCGTGCCCTGATCTATGCTGTTGTCTCCTGAGCAAGGAGCTGTATATTGAACAGCTCATTCATTTTTCCCCCGTATCAACTTGTCTAAGGAAAGATACAATTTCCACGTAGGAACCCAGCCTCCCTAAGGCTGCAGACAACCAACTACTTTCAAAGATACCATGGTCATGAACCTTTTGAGGCACCTCTGTTGTGTTCCAGCCTCCTCTCTGTCTTTATGCTTAATTCACATAGTTTCCACATTTTTTTTTGTTTTGCCTGGAGCCCTTGTTTCAGTCAAGTCATTCATTCCCCTCCATTCACTAGTATCTCCTGCACTGGATATTTGTTGTCATGTCCTTGCTATCAATTCTTTGAAGCAATGTCACCTCTCCTTGGCTTCTTCTTTTTCTTTAAACTTGCCTCTCCTGGAATATAACAAGTAGTTTTCTCCATTTACTTATCCTCAGCTATACAATTCCTGTTGATGTAATGTCAGAGAAGTTCTGTACATGTCCTAGGGGCATACTTTTTCATTATTATCCACATAAATTAAAAGAAAGCCAGACACAAGATTAAAAAATGTAAATCTTCTCTTTGTCTTCATTAAGAATGCCATGTAGACTGGGGAAATTTTCAGCCTGAGTCTTAGAGATGAACAAATAGAAGAAAATTAAATGTAAATTCAATAAATAATATAATGTAGCTTTTCAAACCTTCCAGCAAGACTTAATAAATCCAAGTTATTCAGACACATGTTTATCATATAACTATTGTGGGAACATGGTTTATATCAAGAAAGTAAAATTTCTTTGCATTCCTATAAAGACATATTGTAAGGTGTGAGAAGAATGTCCTAGTCAACAACAATCTCTTGCTTTCAAACGCTGAAATATATCCTCATATAAACAAAGGGAGAAGTCAGTAAGTGAAGGTTATTACAGTGGAGAAAAATAACAGCCAATCCAGGAGTTAGATTTCGTCATTGCAGAGACCGTTTTACAGCTTTTCAGCTTCTTCCACTCCAAAATGAATACTGTAAATGAATTCTAATTATGAAAAAAAATACAAGACAGTTAAAATATCTTGTACTAACAAAAAAGAAAAGATTGATATAGGCTGCTGGCAAGATATATATATATTATATTTTATAATACAAAGAACGATGATTTCCAAATAGAAAATTTTTCAATGTTATTAAAATTGTATTTCCATTTTTTTCTTCATTTTTTTTATTGAAGGCCAAAAGTATCCGTAAGGCAGTTAACTCTAGTCAGTATTTTATAGCAGAAAATTTTCCACTGGAAGATTTCCAATCAGGTCTCAATTTCAGTTCTCAAGAACATGTAATTGATTTTTCCATCTAGCTCTAGTCATTCAGATGCATTTAAATCTGTATTATGCTGTCTGTTTAATGTAGGTGACTTATTTTATTTGTTTCAAATGGCAATCTCGTTTCCAGTTTTCTAAATGGAGTTTTGCTCTTACTATTCACATCCTGAGGTCCACACTTGGATACTCTTAGTATTTATCTTTCACTGAAGAATGTTACATGTGTTTGCAATTATAAGTCTACTAGGGTGATGGCACGCACATAGACAGCTGATCTGGAGTAGTGGGAACACTGAGAGTTTATACCTTAGGGTGCTATGGGGTAACCATGTGCACTTCAAGCCTTGTTCTCCAGGTCCTTTTAGAGGTGGCCTGTGAGAGGTGCTAAGATCTAGCTCTAAATCCTGGGATGGGTTTTAGCTCCCAGCACCAGACACCTTAATGCAGGGTCTCTGCAGGTGAAGTAGGTGTCTGAGCTCCTGCTACCATCAAGATCTGGTCAACACATCAGTGGAGCTTGGAGAGCTCTCTGGCTGATCCTATGTTTCGTCACCCAGCTGAAATAATTCCCTGCTCTGCTAAATGCACAGGCTAGATCTCTAAGGACAGTAATGGGGGTTAGACATCGAGCTTGCCTGTAGGCACAAGCATCCTAATCCATGAGCTGTATCCTACCTTTACTTTCTCAATAAAGCAGCCAAACCTTGAAATCAATGATGTTTTCTACTGCAGACTTCCCCTTTCACATATACTGGGAAGGCCAAACCTTTTCTGAGTTTCTAAACAGGAATAAACAACTTTTTTTTTAGCTGCTTTATGGGAAACATTAACCAACATGAGATCTATGGAAGTGTTCTGAGTGTGCTGGTTTGTCACGGTAGCCCTGGCAGAGACATAGACAGGAAATACTGGAAATCACTGAGGAAACCAGAACCAGCTTTTCCAAACAGGAACTAATGACTGAAGAGCTAAGGCAGATTTACTCAGCTCTAGTGAGGCCACACCTAGAGCACTGTGTGCAGTTCTGGGGCCCCCAGTATAAGAAGGACGTGGAGCTTCTAGAGAGGGTCCAGTGGAGGGCAACGAAGATGATTAAGGGACTGGAGCA
>JAUBOD010000954.1:757333-775566 GCA_032353885.1 Nothura maculosa
ATTTGTTTCTCAGGCAACCACAAACAAGAAGTTTCAGTGCAAACTCCTAGATAAAACAAAGCCCAACCACCCAGAATTCGTTGCCTGTGATATGTTTTTCTTCCCATAGTGGAATCCAACTTTGGAAGGACAGCATAAATTCTGAAACAACCTATTGTTGTCTGCATTTGAGTGCAAATAGATCAGTGATGAATCAGCTTTTTATGAATGCCTCTTTTCATCCCTTCCCCATCCCTCACTTGCATCTTGCTTTTAAGACAGAGGGTGTAACTTCCTTTGTAACTTCAGTTCCCATTGCTCACTTCTTGTCATGTCACTGGGGAACCCTCCCAGGTAGGGAAGTTCATAAATAAATCATCCCTTACAATTACATGTGCAGGCTATAAAGAATCCAGTGATTTTGAGGAAGGGGCTAATTCAAGCTGGTGAGCCTTACGCATGAACCAAGCACAAACCAAGAACACTGAATACAGACAGCTGGGTTATAGGTTGAGCTACTTCTATAAAGCATGTTTTAAATTAAAATAAATATATTCAGTGTGAACTTTGATATGAACCAAAATAAATTCCATGTAGAGCAGAAGTAAGAGTTCCCAGATACACAACACGAGTACTCAACTGCTGGAACTGAGTGTGTAAATCAATAAGCAATTGTCATTACAGGATTAAAATACGTAATATAATGGAATACGATGTGTTGCAGAAGTCCCTACTTCAGTCTCACACTAAGTTTATGGTTCTGAAACAATATTTCAAAGTTTCCTTTTCTGAAAGTAAAGACTAACATAATTTGCAATACTTTCCAGTGAATAGCATATGCAATTCTTCATGATTTAAGCTGTCAGGATTGGGTTAAAAAACTTATATACTGCAGCATAAGCATTTTTAACAATATGGAACTCCATTAAAAGACAAACATTTCTTCCTGCAAGAAGGTCGTGGGAACTGAGTTTTCTATAGAGCTCTGCCCAGAAGTTTCTAGTTAAATAGCAGCCATTTAATTAAAATGTCTGTTTTCTGTCAAAGAAACATAGCACATCTTTAACTGTCAGAGATAGTTATACAAACATGTGATATAGTGGAATATAGGTCTGTGCACATTTACTAATAAAGGCACTAACAACTCTGATAAAGATGAGCTTAGCTAGTCTAGCATTACTGCTGTACTCATTAAGGAGCCCAGCAGTCAGCCACAAGTGACCACAGCCAAGTACTACAGGAATATCATCATCCCTCATCCTTATCTTAGGGGTAGGGTAGTACAGGCTGTTGCTTTTGTTATTATGATTTTACTCAGTGCATATTATAGTAGGAAGAGGTACGCGCAAGGAACAGAGTAATGCATACACTATTTGTAGTATAGCTTTTAAGCAAAAGGTATGGAGTATGTATCTTTCATTGCAGAAAATGGTGAAGCAAAGACCCTTGAGTTAGGTCCTTATGGATTTCTCTCCCCTATCAATGCTAATTCTCAGTTTCATCTTGGCAAGTTACTCAGTTATTCTGTTCTTGATATATTGAAACTTGTACGGAGCATCGTCGTATCTGAACGTGTCTCAGCTCTCCAGAGGGATTAACTTCTCATGTGCTTGCTGTCATTTACTCACTCTCCCAGTGTACACAACAATCTGAATTTTCTAATAACATACAGATGTTAGTGTATGTTTAAGAGAAGGCAATATCAAAGAAACACAGTTTATACTAAGAGCAGAAGGTGATGTGGTATTTCCTTTGGAAGTTCATGTTACGGTCTTAGAGCAGCTAAGTATTATCATTTTGAAGAGTTGAATCTTTGGTAACTTTATAAGTTTATTTAAGTTTATGTTATGTGTGGTGTTCTTTAAGCAGTGTTTAGTATGCAGTATGAGTTATTTGGCTGGGATTTTTATGGCAACCCAGTGACAAGAGAGAAATACAGACTGTAAATTTATGGTATACAAAAGTTTCTAAAGTTCCCACATGGAAAGCCAATGTTCTGTGGTACTGCACAGTTGTCCTTTGATATCTATTGCCTTGAGGCTCTTTGCTGAATCTACCTTCTGTGGCTTTTACTTTCAAGCCAAAGACTGTTTCAGTTTGTGCAGTTCCCATCTTGATGCATCCTAAATACCAGTTAAGATGGTAACACAGGATAAATATTTACAGCTGATACTGGCCTTGGGAGACAACACACTGACAGTCTATGCAGTCTAACACCTCCTGTGTAAGAAGAGCCAGAGCCCATAGCTGCAGAGCAGCAAAGCCTAAAGGTGGTATTATGTTGAAAGATGTTGCAAGGACAAGATTCCCCAGAAGACACATTGCAGGTTCTGCCCTATTGCCTGGAACCTTGTTTCTTTTCCACTGCTCCTCCAGTTGCCTTAGGGTTTAATGCTCATGTAGCTGATTATTATTACTGGTTTTCAGAACAATGTTTAATCCTCATATCTGCAAATGTGTTCTGACAAATACTGCAATTCAACTTACTTGTGAAAAGGGGTAAAAAGAGAAAACACCTCAATTTCCAAAATTTCCAAAATATACAAACTATCATGGTTGTTTTTCAGTATTTCTTCAGTGTCAGGAAATCTCACTTTTCCTCTGGTTTCCCATCTTAAGCTGGATGTTTAGATGTAGAAGTTATTTCAGCCTAAGTGCTGAGAAACACCTGAGGTGATCCCAGATCTGGACATTTCCCAATCCTATTTCTGCACAATGCCTAAATTCCTGCCTGATCCTACCTGTCAAACTCTCTTTTTATTATTGAACAATTTTTCCTTTTTCTGAGAAGAAACATACTTACATTCTACACTGACATAGTACTTTTGTGGAGCTATTTTCCTGAGACTTTGCATGGAGATTTTTTACTATTGTCATTATCTATGAAGATTTTCAGATGAAGTTACTGTTTTTGTTTCATTTGGCATCTGTATTTGGGAAAGATCCAAGGGAGGAAGTGACAAATCCATCAGCTTAAGATGGGAAACCCTGTGGTTTCAAAGTTTCTCATATCTTATTAAAAGTTGCTTTTTGCTTTGGCTGTTTCATGCTAATGTCCTTTCATGGGTCAGTTTCTCCACTCATGTCATAGGAATATACCATCCAAATGTTTCTTCATCAAGAACTCTCTGGAATATGTCGAATTTCTTGTCCTTTTCTATCTAATAACATCCAGGACAAGACTCCTTAAAGGGACTGAGAGCAAGATTGAATTAGAGTAATAGTTTTTCAAAAAGAATGGATCATTTGTCTAGCTGTTAACTTGGTTATATTCTATTTGTCCAGAAGACACAAAGTCACACACAGGTCCTACCTTATACACATACGCTCATATTTCTGTAGTACCTTGCCTCACTTGCCTCACTTGCCTCAGGCACAGTGGAAACAAGTAGGAGTCACTCACTCTGGCTCCTGCCGTGTGAATAACATGTATTTATTTCAGCCTCAAAGAAAGGAAGGTTTTTAGTCTGCTTCTCTCAGAAGCACCTCCCAGAAGCTCAAGACAATTACTACAGTAGAAAAACAAGTGAAAATAACTGCATTGATTAAGTGGTGCCTAACAAGGCTCAGAATGGTGATTCAGAATAATGATAAAAATGTTGCAAAACAATATAAATACCAGTGGGATTAGAAACCCTTCCTCTAAAGCAAACAAGTCAGAGCACCCAGAAGGAATATTACATCTAACAG
Organism: Nothura maculosa; assembly: GCA_032353885.1. Taxonomy (NCBI): domain Eukaryota; kingdom Metazoa; phylum Chordata; class Aves; order Tinamiformes; family Tinamidae; genus Nothura; species Nothura maculosa. The sequence goes on from JAUBOD010000954.1 coordinate 761,003, forward strand.
CTGCTCAGAGCTGCACAATATCTAACACTGCCTATCTGAAGCCCTCAGCACCCCCTGAACATCTGCCTGCAGGTTTGAGGTTTTTTAGCCCCAAACTCTACTTGTCCTTAGAGGCCTTGGTGCCTCCATGCACAACCTCTAACCCCTCCTTTTGCTTTGCAGCACCAACAGGAGAGCTGGATGTGGAATAACAGCAGGAAAGTTTGGAGTGAGGCTAATTGAAAGAAAGGGGAGATTAGCAGGAAGGCTGCATTGATCTGGAGCCAAGCAGTAAAGCCCTGCTACTTACACAGTAAATAACTGTGGTGAGAGCTTCGCCCACCTTTCAGCGCTCGCCCCCTTCAAACAATTTTGTAGTATCTTGTGCCCTTATTGCTAACAATGTTTCACCCTTGGTGTTGACATTTAACCTGTTTGTCAACAGCTCCATTTACATCTCATTTCGCTGGCACCCCATGCAAAAGGCAGTAAGTGAAGAGCATTTTAGTGCAGTGATGAGAGATGTCATTGCTGGTGCCCTTTAGCACTGCCTGCACAGCCATGAAGTATAGTGACCATTAGCAATAGGGATTTCAGTGTCATGTCTACCTTCACCCAGCAAGGTCAGAAATTTATGGTTATGACCTTTCCTCCCTCATTTGATGTTGGAGTGGGCTCAGGTCATGTTTGCAAGAAATAACATAAAATCAAATAGAGTTGGAAAAAAAAACAAATGCAGGCTCAGTGTGAAGTGATGCAGAGAAAGAATTTACCTCTCTATAATAAAAAATGACTGCAATGACTTTAATAATGAAGGCAATAAAGTTCCACAAACCTTACAACAAAGGCTGTAAGGATGTTAAATGATTCAAAGTGGCACATAAGAAAAAGCAATATTTCCAAGAAGACCTACATTCATTAATACCATTATGGAGTGCCTCAAGGCCTCAGATAAATGTTTCAAAGCAAAAATGCTTCTTGTCAGTCATATAAATCCTCCAAGCTTTCCTGAACAGTTTTTCTTGCCACTTACATATTTACATGTTCTTTATAGATATATCAAAGATGAATGACATTCTTCATTGTGCTCTTACTGATGACTGTAGACACTGGAAACCCCTACTGATGCCTGGTTTTCTCAGCCTTAGAAATAGTGAGGCCTTGCAAAGAGACAAGGCTGTGAATATATGAGTAAAACTCAGTAAAAACATTTCACTCCAGGTTAGGTCCAATAAAAAGTTCCCTGGCTGCCCAAGAAAAGGTTCCTTGGCTGCTCAAGCTCCCTGCAAAGCCCTACCAAAGTCCCTCTCTCTCTTTTTTACTACATCTTCCCTGGCTTGTGACAGACGGGGACCCCTTCAGAATTACAAAACAAATTTAGTTAGCAAGGTGGCCAGGAGAGGGGCTACAACAAGATGGAGTTGGCTAATAGCTAAGATTCACTTCTAGCAGTCCCAGACCAGCCTACTGATCATGTCCCCAAGTCTGGGGACACCATCTCTCATGTGCCACCAGCTGCCTCCAGAGGTAGCTGCTCTCTGGCTCACCAGCTGCCTCATTTGAATCCCTCCTATCCTAGTCCTGCTGTCTGCAAAGTGATTCATGTGAGCACATACTCTCACTAAATATGACAGATATAAGTCAAAAAGTTCAGCCAAGATCAATGCTGCCAGTATTTAGGACTTGGAGATTAGCTCAGGCCATTGCCGACACAGCAGATCAGTGAAGAACCATTTTCTAAAAAGCAAGTTGTTCCATAATCTTGTTATTTGAAATGCGCTTCAACAGATATTTTCTTCCTTCTTTTTTGTTGTTGCGTCCAATGGCAGTAAGAACATGAAGAGTAACTGAGCAGAGACTCTAATACATAATGTTCACGATGGTGCACTACAGCTGACATACTCCATTTGATTTAGGTAGCATTTGGCTCACTTTTAGTGCATTCTCTCACTGGACACTGATACAGCATATCTTAATGTGAGAGATTTGCAGATAACTTGAACATTTCTATGCTGGTGTTTCTAGCTCTTAACACTCTCCTTGACTACAGTACCAGAAGTTCTATGATGGCATCTAAGAAAATGTAGCCCTCCTTGAAGTTAATCTTTCCAAAACTTTCTGCTAGGCACAACATTAATTTGCAAATTTTTGCATTTGAGTTTGGGAATTCTTACAGGAAATTTAAAGCCTATTTGCATTCAATCTATTCATTTTAGCATTCAAGTTGACCTCCTCTGTTGTGGACTTCAGCACGAGTTGTTGCTTAACAGTTTCTTTGGAAATATCAAGTCATGCATAAGCTATGATAGTCTTTGTTATTGTTATATGGATATTTTTAACACATTTGTGCATTAGGTAATTAATACAAATGCACTTTGAGAACTATTAGCTAAATCTCTTGGTATCTAGCATGCTTCCTCTCTGGCCTTTGTAGTCTACAGGGAGATTTAATTTGGACCAATACATTCAATGAAATGGAATCTTATATTTTTTCTTTTATTTTTGCCTGTCCTCACCCCTACACTGATCTCCTTTCTACCTGCTGTGAAATTTCATGTACAGAAATTTCATCCCCAAACCACAGGATGCTAGTAGTGCTAACTAAAACAAATGCAAGGTTAAAAACAAAGAGAGAGAGGCCAGTTAAATGGGGATTAATGAGACAAACAGGCATATATATTATTCATTTAGATAATTACAATGCTGGTTCTAACCTCAGCAAGACCACTATGAGAGAATATTATTTCCACTAATGTTCCTTGTCCAAAGTAATGGATTGTACCTCTCTCTGCTGGTCTGTATATAGATACTTTAAATTCACTTTGTAAAACCATGAGGCAGATATACTAAACACCTTCTTTTGGCCATCTGTTCATCGTTACTGCAGCTCGTGACTTGCCTCACATACCGCCAGGGTCCATCACATCAGTGCTCAGCCCTCCCCTTCTGGTCAAGAATGTGGAGGCACCGAAACTCTCAGATCTGTAGGAAATCTTTAGAGATCCCACAACTAGCACAATATCATGCAGTTTTTATTACTAATGGTGACCAAAACTTTTCTGGGAAGTCTGTTTTCTATGGGAAATATTTTATTTTTAATGCCACTCAGTTTTCACAGATAGTGTTGGCTTTCCACTGAATTAGTTGACCTCTCAAAACTAGAAGAAAGTGAAATCTTTTAAGTTTGGACATTGAAAATCTTGTTAGTTTTTGAACCCTGACCCTGTTCTGCACAGGTCAATGCCCCAACTCCAGGGATCCATATGGTGTTTGTGGCAGCACAGGATTCGGTGGCCTATTTTTTTCTCATTTTCATTTAGTTCTCTAATTGCTTATTTGGTGTCAAGACTACAAAATTTGCTACTACAGTACCTGGAGAGCATAACTACTAGTACAAGAATAGGATACCTTGCTCACAAATACTATCTTTAACGCACGGGTTACGCCACTGGGTATTTCATATTTTTTTGTTTTGCTTTTTGTTGAGCCATTAGAAAGTACTCTTTTGTTTGCATCTCAGTGGAATTATTGTAGTAGGATACTCTACCAAAAAAGGCAAGAAAAGAACTTTTCTGTCAGTCAGGAGTTCTCTGTTCATTTTTCTAAATAAAGACAGACTCACAAAATAGGAGTATTTCAGAGGAAAGGAGTGCAGAGATTGGTTGAAACTAGTGAAACACAAATCTACATGTAATGACTTGCTCTTGGAACAATGATCACACCAAAACAACCAGGAAACATCACAGAGTAAACCTCTCTCTGTTTATATTTCCACACTGTTACTAAAATATTGCTGCTCAGTACTCAAATTATCCAGACCATGTACTTCTCTGCTGCCCTGCTCAGCAGAGCTTCCACAACTGATCTGCCCTATGGATTTTCCTCAGCTGCCCCATTTCATGGTTTCTACCCCTTCCAGGGTTGGTATTGAATGTAAAGGTGGAGATGTGTGGAGCCTGCTCTGTCCCACCCCAGGGCTGCAATGCACTTAGCCCCTGTAGCCACTGCTCTCCCAAAGCTGCATGACTAACAACCACGAGCTCTTTAAGTGCTTGGGAATTTTTCCAGACAGGATTCAGAGAGCAGCAGCAACACCTCTGTTGTGGAGGGTCTTATGACCTATTTCATATTTTTTCTCTTTCAGCAAAGAGTTTGCTGGCACTGACTATGCAGCAAGGCAACTCCCAAACAGGGCACCCTTGCAATGACTGTTATTGAATCCTGTGTCTCTTGGAATTTCACGTGAGCACAGACTACAGTGGTGACAGTGCCAGTCTCTGCATTTTCTCATGCGTGCTGTGCAGTTAAACAGTTGAAATGTTCATTTCATGGCTACTGCACAAGAACTCACAAGACAGACGGTGAAACTCCGCTCGGCTCTGGGATATTTTCCCCAGAACAATATCACCAGTGTGCACTGGCTGCTCGCAGAGCTGGTAAGACAGTCCCTTGAACTCTTCCATGTGCTGACACTGCATTTTGGGTTTTCATCAGTCTAGCATGCGGCCTGGGAGCCCCCACGCAGGGTTAAGCAGCTGCCTGCTGGGCACTCTCATTAGCAGCAGTGGATGCACTGCTGTTCCTTGTGTGCCTCTCCTTACATCTGTTTCCATGTTTCAGCGAGGCCTTGCCAAGAACACCCCAATTTATTCAGCTCCCATGTATGATTTGATTTGATGTTTCTTGGCCCCGCATCATTGGCCCTGCCCAGAACACTGGAGCACAAGTCACAAGATTTCTTAAAAAAAGAAACCAAAAATTGAAAAAAAAGACAAAAACTGTGTACAATAACCAAGAATTAATTTACAGTCTACATGTGACAGCTTCTTAGGAAAACATCTTTCCAACTGTGGTTTCTATCACTCCAATGAATGATGGGCCAGATTAGCATTGAATTCCTGCCAACTTATACACTAAAGCCTTTTTATTTATAATTGCTGCAGTTTGGGTAGGGCTTGACCATTCCTTTGAACTGTGGCCATTCCAATTGCCTGACTGGCAAGTTTGCACCTTGGTGAATACCTGTGTATTGTTCAAGCTTTACCTGATGACAGCAAGGGTGCCTTTCACTTACAAGTGTCACCCACATATAGTCTGGCTACACAAGGTGTGGCACATGGAAAATGCAATTATGCCTCAGCATGAGGAGAGAGACAGAGCTAAACTAAAACAGTAGAGTTTGGAAGATGTTTTGCCATCCTCAGTTTCAGTGCTGTATGACTGAAACCTTGATAAAAATTCTGTCATGTTAGACACAAAAAAGGAACAGCTAATTAATTCACATTGTCTCAAATGGCTTCTAAATAAGGGAAAATGTAGCTTTCTTCAAGGCCAACATTTTAGATGTAAAATTAAATTTTAGTTGGAGATTCTTCACTTCTTTTTGAGATGGAGCTGCTGCAGGGTCAATCTAGCTCATGGGACCCTGAATTACCAACTCCAGTGGGAAATCAGTTCTGCTAAAAACGGAATGATCACAGAATCAAAGAGAGTCGAAGTTGGAAGGGACCTCTAGGGATCATCTAGTCGAACCCCCCTGCTCAAGCAGGGACACCCAGAGCACGTGGTACAGGCTCACATCCAGGCAGGTTTTGAATATGATGCTATCAATATCATCCCAAGGCTGATGTCTCCAAACAGGGAGCATCACTAACTACTTTGTAAGATAAATAGGTTTGGAAATTTTGCAGAAAACACAGAAAAATCTGTGCAGAAAAAAAAAAGAGCAGAAACAATTTATAGCTGCAAATTCTCTATTGAAGAGACATGACTAAAAGTTCAACTACAGGCATCCATAAAGAGCAGGCCAAAATCAGATGACTTTACTTTCACAACTTGAGAGAATATGTATTTAATCTTAAAGCCTAAACCCTGCAGACTTAAGTTTCTAACTAGCTCCGAAATGTCCAATGCACAAAAAAGGGTGAAAAAAAGGTCTTCTGAGAGCGAGAAGAAAATTTCATGTGACTGACTCTCAATTTTTTTCAGAACAGCTTATGAAAATTATAGCCCTTGACTCAGCTTATAATTGGATTCCCGGGATATAAATACAGATTTAAGACAAAGCTCTATTTCTCGCAGTAGAAGAGTTTTCTTTGCTTAACTTGTTTCTTAGGGAGATTGAAGAGAGGTGGCTATTTTTTCACAAAACTAAATGGTTACTGAATGGTGGTTAAAGTAAGAAAATCCCCCCCAAGATACATCCTCTTTGCCTAGGTGTAAATCCTTTAATTTGACCAAATTCACTTCAGAGCAACCTACAGCAACCTAACACTGTGTATTTCAACAGCTAGTGCCAAAGATGGACAGAGCAGGGCAGGAAACGAGACTCATCAGACCCTGAACCAGCACCTGGATCTCTGCCAGCGGCTCTTCCCAGCAGCCCGGGATTGCCAGGAAGCCCCGGACAGGCAGGGCCTGCGCAGACATCGGCGGCTGCAGAATCAGGGCCTCGTGCATTGATTTATTTCAGAAAGTCCAGGACACGGTTACTGGAGAGGCTAAAAATAGCTATATCAAATATGGAAAAATGATGAGGATTCAGCTGTGTACAGTAAACAAACTGCCTCACACACCTCAGGTGAGGGGATGTGCTCTACCAACAACGGAAGTGAGTTCTCCGCATGGCAGAGCAGGAAGGAAATTACCAAGAAAGAGAGGGCAGAACACATCCAAAGCAGGGTAATCCTTGTGGACAGAATAGCAAAGAAATGCAAGTGGGCTTCAGTTTGCAGAGCAAGCTGCCTTTTGCCAGAGAAAGAAATAGTAATGCCCCAATAGCTGTGGAAACTCCGTACAAAAAATAGCAGTTAAATGCCCATAAAGCTCTGTTTCTCCAAAAATTTCTTTTGAAGCAAGATGTGGAGGAAACCTGTTTTTCACTTGTGCAAGCAGTCTTGTTTAAATGTCTTATATTCCCTCCTCCTTCACTGCTTCACTAGAAATCCCCTTCATTACTCAAACACAAACACCGCTGTTGCCATAGAAGGTGTCTTGAGTTGGTTAAAAAGTGATTCAAGAGGATCACCCGGTGGCTGAACAGCCTTATGGTTGGAGTAACGCACAGCACAAACCAGGTCCCCTTGGGGGCTGGGGGTGCTGGGGGAACCCAGCTCTCCTATGATGCCTTGCCAATCTTGACCTCTGTTTTTGCTCAAAGTGAAGCTCAACAGGAAATGATTGTGCTGTGCAGCATTGAGAAGTGTGTTATGTAGTATTAGGAAGATCATGCTTATGAAACGTTGCTTTCCCACTTCAATGGTTACACCTTGGAGCTTGTTGTTTTAATATAATTTTCATTTTATGCAGTTACTTACATTTTAGTACTGCCTTCTTCCAAAGGATCAGATCTCCTCTTAAACTAGTGCATAAATGTGATGTCTGTGTTGGGACCTGGGAGTCTAATGGATGATAGACAAGTCCTGACACATGCCAAGATACCGTGATGGAAATCATTCCCACATGCCTCTCTGGTGCAGTGGGCCAGGCTCCCACGTGCACCTGTGGCTGTGGGGACACGGTGCCAGGAGCAGGGGGACAGGCCAAGGGAAGGGACTATCCTTCTTCCATACTCAGCTACGCTTGCTCATGAGAATCTTCCCAAACAGAGGAGCCTTATGCTCCTCAGAAAACCAGCAGTTCCCTCATACATGCAGGAGACAACCACCATCCAGCTCCAGAGGGGCCACGTACAGCAAGGTGGGAGAAAAGCTTGGTGGGCATCACCACTGGTGCTGCTCCTACTGTGGCTGTGGCCTGGGCTCCTGCTGGGGCTCCCAGCTGCCACACAGCACCCTGGTGGGTGCCCCTTGTGGATTCCCAAACATCCCTCTGCCAATTGCTAGATAAGTGGGAAGGAGCATCCTGCCTCTCATGTGCTGCAGTGAAAGAGGAACAGAGAAAGGTGGTGAGGAAGGAAGGATGGAAGGGAGGAATGAGACACAGATCTGCCACACGTGAGGGATGCCTAGGAGAAGGAGGGAGGACGTGCCATGGCATCCCAAGATTAGGACAGCTTGCCATTGAGCTCCAGCCTGCGCTCTCACCTGCCATAGTAGGCCGAAATACCAAGGATTGGGGTCACCCTCTGAGGAACAGGAGGTTCCTAATCACTGGAGAAGCTGTTGGTTAATTAATAACTGTTCTCTGTGGTACCCTGCATGAGACGAGGCCCTGTGTGGCACTTGGCTGTGCAAACCAAAGCTCTGCCACTCTGCGGGACGTGACACAAGGAGGCACAGGAGGGTGGCCTGGCCATGGTACTGCCGCTTCCTCACCCAAGGGCTTCATTCCATATTTTAAATATTCACTGAGACATATTTTGGTGTTATGTTTTGAATGATATCTTGAAGTTTAGCACAAACCACTGTCAAAAGTCTGAAGCTGAAAAATAAGATCAGGTTTGTTACCACATGTTACACATGTGGATCTAATTATTGGGAGAGCGCTAACAAAATAATCTCTCTGCTAAGGCTTACTAGGGCTCCCAAAACATCATCAGAGAGAAACATCTGATATCCTAGCAGTGTTAAGGCTAAAGACTTTTATTTGCATTTTTAGAGGTGTCTGTGGGATGCACACGACATATTTTTTTCCATTTTAATTAGCACTTTTGTTGGCTAAACCATGGCAAATATTTTTAAGACATATACTGGCTCCACATATTATGAAGGCTGTAGGAAAAAAGAAAAAAAGGCAGAGGTACAAAACCTGCATAATGGAGCATTTTAGCAGGTTCCATTTACTATGTGAATAATGTAATACTAATCTAAAAGGTTCAAACAGCCTTTGATGTAAAATTTTACTTTTGAGAGAGTTTAAATTAACGTGATGCAGAAGGGTAAAACCTGTGCACTCTCCTATCACCTACCTGCATGAATTGAAAAACCTCAGAATGAAATTTCTTCCCCTTCCCAAGGCTAACTCAAAAGATCACCTATAAACCTGGTACTAAATTTTCAATATGGATGTGCTAAGCTGTTCACACACAAAGTAAATCAAGGAGCAGAACATAACTACCATATGGACAGTGGCTTGCTTCAATTATTAGTCATGGAAAGGTGACCCTTTGGAAAAAAAACGTGACATTTTCCTCATTCAACAGAATTGAAGTGTCTTATTACAAGGGGATTGTCAGGGCAAGAGACTTACTGACTTACTGGGTTAAAAAAGCCAAGTGCCCTGTGACTCTAATGCAGTGAAAGTCTGACACAGAAATGGCCACTTCTCCCTGTTTAAAGGACAGGAATAATGCTTGTGCATTGGTCTAAAAGATAAAACTAAAAGATCTTAAAAAATTCCCATGCTAAATGTGCAGGACTTTACTCTCCTCCAGAGACATGCAAGAGTATGCCTTAAGAAATATTCCTTTTCCAGGTATTCTGGTATGCATCTGGAGTGTGGCACTGAGCCTTTGCCTCTGTTAAAACAAGCCAGGAGTATTTACAGAGTTCAGGAGATGAAAAGCAAGGGATACCTGCTCCATTACCTGCAATAGCATTTCCTCACTGGCAGCCCTCAGATAGCTAATGAAAAAGGCAAGCACAGACAGCACAGCTTTGAAACATGCTCTTTTCTTTACATGTCATTGTCATCTATCCTCACATGCTCTAGGGAAAAAAAAACACAACAGCAATTTGGCTTTTAGATGAGGTGCTAGCAAAGCTTTTGTACAGTGAAGCTGAGCAGATCGTGGTGTAATGTAGCACTGCAATCCAGCACTGCCAATCTCAGTAACAGGTAACAAGCTCTGTGCTGAACTTGCAAGGCCTCAGCACTGAGACCTATCTGGCCTGCTCTGTCTGAGCCTCTCTTGACCTCTGTGCAGCTTTGGTTCCTTTGGTTTAGCTGTGACAGCAATTTCTCTAAATCATCACATGTGTAATGCTAATTTGGTTTCCTTTTGTATATCTTTGTATGGTGGATCCATATGTAGCGTTTTATTCATAGCAGTAACAAGCAGTCTCTATGCAGAATGAGGTATTTATGACTAACACAATGATATAGCCTAAGGAAAAATGGGCCTAGTGCAACAGCAGAGGCCTTGAGGAGTAGAGACAGCATAGAGCATTATGGGCATGGGATGATGAAAAATGGGACACAGGATGGCATGAACTGCATGGATCAACTGGAAGAAGCCATTACCATGAACATCACATTCCACTCAGCCAGGTACTGTAAATGCTGATGAAAAATCCCAGCACCACCAAAATGAAACCACTGACCTTAGGATAAAGGAGCAGGAGAGGGTAAGAAGGTAAGAGGTAGAAGAGAAAAGAGGTAGAAGCTAAGAAGCTTGTCCTTTATATTTCAGTAACAATTAGATCTAGACAAACAATGCTATTTGAATTAGACTATTAAGATTTCAGTTATACTAACTATAAATTCTTGGCTTTACTTGTAAACATAGGATGTGCTTTCACTTTGCCAATAAAGAAGATTTTGAGCTAGGAATGGAAATTTATGACATTAAAATGCACAAGAGAGGTCAAGATAGGAAAGAGTCACTGCTCCTCTATGGACTGTGGTAATTCCCATGACTGGGTTGAGGTAGGGGTTAACTTCTAGAGGTCAGATGAGGGTCTGGCGAGGGCAGCACAGGCTGTTCCTGGGTGAGGGACATCTATTTCAGAACATAGCCAGGAAATCCTTCACCCACTGCTAGGAAGTGGCAGCCTTTCCCAGGAGAGAGACCACAAATGGATCCCAGTGAGTAAATGGTAATGAGTAAATGCAACAGATGAACTGTGACACACATAACTTATGCTAAAATATTAAAGACGCGGCTGGAAAATGTTATAACCAAATTGATTTGGAAGGTCCAAGCCGGATTCATGAGAACAACTAACAGAGGATGGTATGTTTCTAATCTGTAACTTAACCCAGGCTGCCGTGATATGGAGACACCAGCTGTCGCACCCTCAGTGGATGCATAGGAAATATTTAACACGATCAAATGAGGCTATTTGAATCAAGTGATGCTGAAGTTTGTTTTTCACAAGACCTTTGCTGATAGTGTTTTAGTTATGGGCCGTCCCCTGCCAAGTTACTGCCAAAACTCAGCAGGATGCAATTTCTGCTCTGTTTTCTCTGGGAAAAGAAAAGCGCTATAATTCAGTGGAGCTAACTGGGCTTAGCAGGTATCAAGTCTTTAATATTTTGCCCAGCCAAGGCAGCCACATTGGTGAATTGCCAAGGATATTAGGTAATGTCATTTTTTTGTTTGTTTCACAAATGGGGAAAAAGGTATTTGCAGCTGTTTTAATGCAACAATGACCACAAAAAATAGAGTCTTGGAGTCCGGGGCACCATTGGCCAATACATAATTGTACAAACTGGATCACACGGAGCATTGAGGACTAGACCCCTAAGCACAACTTCTCTGAACTCCATTAGCTGCAACGTGCTTTGAAGACCTGGTTTGTGGATGGACATATCTGTGTGAACTAAATTCACCTTTACAGTGCAGTGGAATTAAACTTATGGATATCAAGCTTTAGATCAATAGAAAAACTCATCCCTGGCAACAATTTGGACGAGCCAACATTTTCAAAGCTTGTTGCAAACTCTGCAATACCAGATTTTTAGTCTAATGTTCAGACCTATGCCACTGTTTTACAGATAGATAGACAGCAAGGTTGGTCTTTGCTCCAAAGGTCTTATATTTAAAACAGATGGATCCCATACAGACAAAGCTGCTGCTAGTACTAATAGACTACTAATCATAATAGCTCTTACATTTCAGTATATGCTGATGCCATATTTCTGTAGCCAAGTTATCTATAAGATGATGGATAGTTTTGCCTGTTTCTCATTTTCAAGTAATAGTGGGTAAAAGCTAAGATCTAATCAGAAGAATCTGACATTATTCTATGGATTTGTTCCTGGTATTGTTATCGTGTTTTAAAAACACTCCCAATACTCCCCTTCCAAACTTTAAACAGAAATGGGGTGGGTATTCTCCAGGTTTCCTGTCTTGGACGTTTCTGAGTGAGGTCCTCTCAAGAGGGGGGCCTGTTCCAGATTACTTGCTGTTGTACCTGGACCTCCCATATCGTTAGCCCCAAGCCAGGGTTGTGTGCACGGTTGGGGCTCATTCTCCAGCCCCACAGTCACCCTCTGTCTGGCACAAGAGGCAGGAAAGAGGCTCTGTTGGAGGATACCCTTCCTTGGACCTTTCTGTAAAACGTCAGCCTTCACTGTGGTCTGAGAGCAAGACCCACTGGGCTGTGTGTCAACCTCTCCGAAGCAGCCACCATGGGAAAGATCTGACATGTCAGCTCTCCTGTGCTGCTGGTTGAAGGAGCATCGTGGGCCAAGAGCCCTGCAGAGCTGCAGTGGTCCTTGCATGCGTTGGGCTCTGTCCTGTCAAAGGAAAACACCGGGGGACAATGGGCTGTGTCGGTTCCCTTTCCCATCCCGGATAGAAAAGTCACAGAGCAGGGGGAGTTCATTATGTTCCCTGTTTGTTGATCTAAGTGACACAGAATGAACTAAGACTAATTTTATTTGGCTGGAAAGAGCTGAATAGCAGCTAATATTAAACACCTCTCAGGCGAAGCTGGGACATTGGTACTGAAAGAATTATAATGACTTAATGCGAACATTAATAAAGTGTTCATTAATAATGCGTTTTAAATTATTACTCAGATATTGGGTGGCTGGCGTTTCAACCTTAGCCCATATTTCTTTGGCACTATTTTACTTTGTCACTAACAGAGAGAATGACAGGCACTAAAAATCTTAGATGTAGGGGAATATGGACAGACTTTACAGTATAATCCTTGTCCTATTCATGCATTCCTTCCCTTTCCTCTGCAAGGGAGAGTGTAGGAGATAAAATGAAACCTACACCAAGTCTACAGCTTCAAGCAGATAGGGCTTCCAAGAAGCAAGACCATGTCTGAAGGACCTCATCATACACTGGAGCGTTTCCCACAGGAGGCTGCCATTCCCTCCAGCAGGTCCCTTGCAGGTTCCCATTGTGCTGAGCTGGTCACTGTGTAGTCACTCCCTTGGGTCTTGTGGAACAGACAGCAAATTCAGCTGAGCTCCCTTAGATTGAGAGAGAGGTTATGATTCATTTGAAAAACATTCCAGTGGCCAGAATTTTCCAGACAATGGAAGAGAAAGATAACACTGTGATATCAGACTTGCCAGGTGACACGTATATTGGACTTTCTCACCTTTCCCCAGCTGGCTGCTCAAAGGGCTGTCTCCATTTCCAATGTGCTGGGCACACTGCATGTTTGCATTGTACCTCCCATTGAACTGCATGGCTGCTTGTTCTCTCCAATAAACCTACACCTCTAGCAAGTGTGTTAGTAACTCAGGGCAAGGCTCAGCAAACAGTTTGCTCTGAGTAAAGTGGAGGTGTGGATTTATACACAGCTTAAGCACTGATGGCAGCTTCTCGGGTGCAGCCTCTTGCCTTGCAGCAAGTATCCCTTTATCATTAGGCAACTTGGCATTTACACCGGTGATGGATGGAACCTTGTGGAAAATCCAGTGGGATATAAATGCACATCCCTACACACACTGGTTTGTGTAGCTGTACCTTCAGAAAGAGGAGCTGCAACCAGAGTTTGAGAAGAGCCCTGCTGCTGGCCAAGCCACACACTCCAAGGAGTTCAAACATTTTCATGGGGGATTAGTAAACTGCTTAGCTCTATGAATCACTGCTGCACCCAAGCCCATTTCAGCCCATGAAACCATGGTTTATAATTAAAACCCACCATGCAGCGGTAACACAATAATAAAGCAATTCCTCTGACTAAAACTGGCCGCAATCCTAGAGGCTTTTCTCTTGCTTTCTCAGTCACACCCTTCCTTAAATCCTCTCCTGGGTCATGTAACTGACCCTAAGTCAAAGCCCTTTAGTGGCAGTCTAAAGCAGCAAAATGATTTTCAAGGCCAGAACATTTCAGAGTTTGAAAAAGCAAGCTTAAACCCTGTCTCCCTCTGCATGCTGGAGCAATGCCTGTCAACACTGACGTGTGCCCAGCTGCTTTGCAGAAACTGAGCGAACGGGGAAATATTCATCCACAGCTTCCCAGACACCTAAGGTGTCCTGCAACCGAGATGGCACCAGAAAGACACACAGCAATATGCACCCCTACACCTCTTGTAGTTGCTGAGGAGCTTAAACAACTCCAGCCTTCCTAGTGTTCTTGGGTGAGTAAATAGGCAGGAGCTGCTGACTTCCTTTCAGTTCCCACTGCTCTCCAGTGTAAGAGCCCTGGGCAGGATGTAGGTGCAGTGGAACAAGGTGGGAGCCCCCCTTCCTGACAGTGTTGCACTGAGCCGTGCTCTGCCCTGGGGCTGGGGAAGGGTTAATCAGAACAGGCATTTTTTTGCAGGATATACCTCTTTTGTTTGGATTTTTTAATGAATTAAAGTAAGGTAATGCTTAAAAAGAGATCTGTGGAATAACTCAATTTTAAATGCTTGAATGCTATCCTTTAAAAAAGAAGCGGAAGGAAACCTCAAAACCTGTGGACAAATATTCTCCAAATTTCTCTGATCTTTCCTCAAATTAAAACTCCTGTCCTCGGCAGGAGCTTCCATGGAAAAGAAATTAACAAAAG
>JAUBOD010000954.1:799282-814960 GCA_032353885.1 Nothura maculosa
CAGGTTTTGTACCATGGAAGAGCTGTGGGCTTTTAGGTTCTTCAGTGAAATTGGTCTGTGTCTGCTGGTCTTTGTACTGATCACCTGGCCAGGAGCCAGAGTATTTGAGCTCTCTGTGTTTTGTAGGCTGAATAAATCTGAGGTCATTCATTTGTTTGAACTCTTCTGGTCTCCACAGTTCTTGTTTTTGTAACTCATTTTTATTGGTCATGCTTCCTGTAAGTGCTTGTAACTCCAAGTCCGTTGAAGACATACTCAAGAGACTTTGTTCTTGCAAAGCCCCATTGTTATCAAACCCATTCTTATCAGGGCTCCGGGTTATGTTGTTGTTCCTATCTGTATCTGGCAGATTTGATTCTGATTTTAGTGGGATGGAGACCAAACAAAATATAGTTTCATTCATTTTCTTCTTTGAACTCTTTTTGCTCTGCATCCCAGTCCCAGGTTCAAACTTTTTCACTTTTGTAACAGTCTCACAGGTGCTATCCATATGTGAATTTCTTCCAAAAAGTTGGCCTTTTGTGTATTCTGCACTTCCTTCATTACGGGGACTGTGGTTAGTTGTGCTACAACTGTCTCTTTGGTCAGACAAGGCACAATGTTCCTGATCTCGGGCGGATGGTGCCAACCATCTGTTGTTACTGTGGGTGGAACTGTCAGAAGTTCTTTCTCTCTTTACAGAATTAGATAAGTTTGATGCATCCAAAAAGGCACTGTTGTACTGTACTCCAAGATCTCTATCTTGCGAAGTACCAGAACAGGGATTACATGCATTTTCAGTGTATTTAGTGTTCTCCTGGAGACCTTCTGGTGGTGCAATTTTAATATGTCGTATTCGAGGATCATCAAAAGGGATATACTGAACAGAACGCAGGTAGTCGGCTGAGTGCCTCGTATGGCTTTGCTTTCCGTGAGAATGATGGTTGTCTTTGCAAGGTTCACCCACAGTTTCAACAGCATTTGTGGCTGTTCGTTGGCAGGTGAGAGCCCTTTCTGCAGTATTCTGCTGATCACTGTTAGCGTATGCATCACTGCTAGGCACTTCACTGAGGGAATGGGGAGTCACACTTTGGTGAGATGGGGATTTGTAAGACGGAGGAGGTACATAGACCGGGGGCTCCAAACCAGAGTCTTGAATGCAACCATCTTGCCTTGGCTCATTAACTTTGGCTAAATAAGAAATAGGCTCGCTCTTTTGATAGTGGTCCTGAAAAGCACTGGGTTCTGCAGATGTCCTCGTCTGCCGCTGCGCTTCATAGGATGGAGGTTTCAGAGGTCTTCCATACTTGGGTTTTGCCAGCGGTAGGAAATGGCCTCCTGTTTCTTGGTGTTTGGTTGGTTCCAGAGTTATTCTGTTTAGGGGATATGAGGGTGTCTTAGTTCCACTGAGAGAGCTGTTACTGTTGGTCACGGAGGGCATTTCCACACATCGCAGGCTCTCTGGTGAAAGAACTCTTGGCAACGACTGTGATTTCCCTTTGTTATGGGTGGTCAATACATTGTCCCCCAGAGTCAGTGTGTACAGATCTTGAAGCAGTTTCTCCCTGTCACCATCTGACATTTGCCTTCCTATTTTTTTGGGTTCATTCCAGCTTTCCATTCTTAAACTTTGCCATTTGCAGTCACTGGGCACTTTACAGCTCTCTTGCAAACCACTTCTCACATACTCTGGTCCTGCTCCTACCCTGAGCTGACTTTCTTTAGCATGTCTGTGTGCCCCATGGGCTGGGGACGGTCCTTTCATTTCAGAGCCTCCTTTGTGGGAGTAGCCCAGTAAGACACTAAAGTCTTGTCCTCTTCTTCTCCAGTAGGCAAGATCTTTATCCGTCTTGGGCTGGGAAGACCATGTTAATTGAGGCCTGTCAAACCTGAAAAAGAAATGCAGTGTCACAGGCAATTTATACAGATGTCCTTTCTTCCCTTTATGGGTAATTCTGTTAGGAGGTCAAATGTGGAGTTATGCCAATGGGGTTTCTGTAATCTGTTCACAACCAGAAGATGTTATGATTTTAATGAGAGGATTTAAAAGTCAGTCACTAATATGAGCAAAGAAAGGGTGAAGGAACCTATACTCTGCTTGCATGTTGTTAGCTATGCAAAGCTGTTAGGAGGAGAAATAAAGCACATCATACAGTTTTGTCCTGCACAAACACATACAGACCTCTTCAACAGACACTAGTAAAATAGAAATAATTCCTTCAACCGATTTCTGCACTCTGTTACATCAAAATCTATTGACTTCACGGGGACTACAGTTTTGGGGAGTTTTAATAAGAATTTGAAGTTAAAAAGCACAGGAGAAGGAGAATGGTAGAGGACTAATTCCTAAGATATGTTCTGCAAAAGTATGATTTGCATCTAGTACACAGACTGAAACTGCACACGTTATTTCCTACTTTGATGCTTGTTTCTTTCTAAGGGAACAAATTTCTTTCAAGGGTTTGAATAAAATGATGCATACCACAAGCACAATTAGGTATTAGTAGGATTCTCAATAAGATCAAGCTAATATTTAAAATCTAAAGTACCTTAAAAGAAATATAAGATTTTTAATTAAAAAGAGATTAACTCCAACAATGCATCACTAAATTATGAAAGACAGTGAACATTTTATTGCAAACAAAAAATTCAGAACAGAGATTAAGATGAATAGAATAGGTTCTTTATATGTTCTGAACAGACTATAAATTATTTTATATATTGCTGCTGAGTGACCTTTCTACGTAAATAATTAATCTACTATTTGAACCAATTTCTGCTATTCTAGCATCTAAGGTGTCCAACAACATAACTGCCATTACACTGCGTAGCTGCCACCAGCATAAGACTGGAAAGAAAAATCAAAATTGACATAAATAGGACAAGTATGTAGATAAAGCCTAAGAATTTCTTCCTTTTCCCTCAGTCCCAAGGTATAAAAAGTTTCATCTGACTCTTTTTTTGTAAAAAACAATCATTTATTTAAATACTACTTTATGAAAGCATAAAACAATTCAAATCTCAGAATCAAAATTAAACAATTCAAATTCATAGCCCTATTCATTTTTTTAACACGTACTAACTTGACCCTACAAATATGAAAATTAAAAAATAATAACTTGGCCAGGATGCATCTTGTTCCTATTAAATCCACTGGATTAAGATTTAAACCTGAACAAAATATTAAAAATTCTGCCTGTGAAACACACAAAGTACAGTTCAACTGGTGAAACCCAGGAATTAACAGAGGTCTTCATTGATTAATGAGATATAACAGGACAACTCCCCTATTGGAAGGTTGATTGTGGTAATGATGAACATTACGATGCCTCTCAGCATGCAGAACAAATGCTACCTTCTTCTGAGACTAGCAAATCTACCTTTTCATCTCCTTCTCGTGCTGTTATGGTGCCGTTTGTACCCGTGTTTACAAAAAGAGGTGAGAAAGAGGCTCTAGCTACAGCAAAAAGGGAATGGAGAGATTGCGCTTTCTGCTCTGCCAGATCTACTAGGAACATAAAATATCTTGTGTGACTTTATCAGTCATTGGAAAAGGGTTTATAAAAATCCCAGAAACTACAGAGCCATGGATTACAAGATCAGAAGAATTCATTAAAATTACTTAGCTTGGTATCCTGCTTAACACATGCCATCAGGCTTCCCTGAAATCTGGCCTGTTTCAATGGCAACACATCTCTTAGAGAAAGATATAAAAAGCTAATCTTAGAATTTCCATTGATGGAGAAACTATCACAATAGTTGCAAAGGTTAATCCAAAATAAAAAAAAAACAAATCCCTCCAAACTAAATATAAAGTGAAAACAAATTCTTATCCAGTTAAATACAGAAAACATTGAGGAAAGCAGACATGGCAACCAGTAATACGGAGTTTTGCGACAACTGCAACTCACAAGAGAGAAATGAAATGGTCTGGCTACTTAAGCAGTTTAATAGGAAATTGGTAATAGATAAAAGCATTGCTTGATTCTTTCCTAGGAAGTCACGAAACACAAAGGAGTTTTGGTTAGTTTCTTTTTTTCTCTTTTTTTTTAAATGAACAAACAAACAAAACCCAAGTTCAAATAGTCATTGTACTAAATTAGCCATAAGTTAGGACAGTCTAGCTTCAGTTACAGAAAACTCATTCCTGCATATTTACAAGTTGTTTAAAGGATTACACATCCTTTAAAAGATTAATAATAGGCTATAGTAACAAACTTATAAATGTGACATAAATCACCCTGTGACCTGTACCATGTCATGAGTTTAAAGAAAGAGTTGATAGGACATTTAAAGGGATGTTTTTAAAAACTTGTCTTTTCTATAATATATTCACACAACAGAGAATCTCTCCAGCTACAGGTTCAGACTCCTTCCTGGTCTTGCTAAGCTAGTGGACAGGAAGCCAATATACTGTGCAGTGGGAAGGGGATGCTGCGGTCTCCTCAGGGCCTCTCTCATTTGACTCCAGGCCAAAGACTCGTGGATACTTCTCCAGGGTGGCGAGTGGACTATCCAGGTGCCTGCAGCCAGCACGTGAGCTGCAGGAGCTCCCTGGACGACCATGAGGCCTGGAGCACAACTACATGGACTAGCAGCTCCTCCAGGTACCACCACTTCTGGGCCCTGCAGCCCTATAAAACAGTGGATAGGTGGAAGGGGGAGCATCCAGTCATCCCAAGTTCAAAATATTTCACTACTGCAAATTTCCACCGTATTCCTTGGCACTGATACAGGAAGAAATGAATTTGCAAGTGCTCCACAGCTACCTCTCTACCAGTGACTGGAGCAGTTCATGGGACCAACCAGGAAGATTTGAATTCTATGAACTCCTTTCTAAAAGGTCTGGTTCTAAGAGGTGTCACATTTGCCATGAAATAAAGTGCAATTAATTGGCTCTATATACAATTAATCTAATGAAAAACTTATTTTATAAATAAACTATTGCTAGTTTTCTATGAATTTTAGGCTTTTGCAAGAAACTAGGCCATCAGTCCTGCCTTGTGCTGGCTGCATCTCCCTGAGTAGCAGCAATGGGTCAAAAATGCCTTGCTCGCCCAGAGCGATGCTGGACCAGCAGGACCTTCCATGACCAGTGTAATGGCAACAGAAGCACAGGAGCACAGCACAGGCTGTGAAGCCAAAAGCCTGTAGAATGAGGCCACTTCTAGTTTACTCAGCAATGCCACAGAAGCTCCTGTCTTGTTCCTGGTTCCCAGTGGGGAAGCTGTAATAACAGGGCAGCCTTGTGCTCTGGACGCATCAGATGCTGGTGTCAGGGGAGGCTGTGCCCACAGCGGAGGCACTGTTAGAAATTTCTAGGATTTGGCAGCAAGGGAATGTGATTTTCAGAGAACAATTCTGGTAGTTTCTCTTCTTGTTTTGGATCCCGACCTTATATAAACCTGTTGTCAACATTTTGAAACAGGAGTTTTCTAATACTTTTAGAGTAGGTAGTTTCATTAATGGTAGTAGCATCTACTTATGCTGCAATTTGCTAGCGACCAAACTAGTCCCACCTTCATCTGTCCTTCTTCCCACGCAGAAAACTAAGCCCAAGGCATCTCTGTTCCTTGTCTCCTGCTCAGAAGAGAAGCCGGAAGTGGCTCTCCTGTGGATCCTCTCCCATCAACCTTCAGGGTGAACTTCCCTGTTTTATTTGCCTCACCTAAATATTGAAAGCCATTCCTTGGAAGTCTCCTAGTACTCAGTGAAACAAGGACTGCCCTCAGACCACCTCCCTACCCCATCCCCACAGCCCGCCTCAAGAGCCTTGGGATGGAGCAAGAGGTCAATACGAGCAGGGCCTCTTGCATTATAAAACAGGCTCAGCTCTGCAAACTGTCTGTGAAGGCATTAATAAAGTGGGTAACATTGCTTTTTATTCTTTTCTGTGGCTTTGTGGAGAGAGAGTATGTCTTTGACATCCAGTACTTTGAGCACAGTGTGTGGCACAGCTAATTGCCACTGTTGAGCAGTGCGAGTCATTCTCTGAATTCTCTCTCATGGACCTGGTCAAGGTGTGTGAAACCAGACAGGTTCCTGACTACCTCTTCTGGTTCTCGTGCCATGAAGTCTGCTAGGTTGACAAGGCAACATCACTCCCTCCTGTGTGCGCTGGCTGCTGTGCCACATGTCCTGGTCACTGGATGGACTGGAGCCAGGTTGGTGCAAAAGTTGGTGCTGAAGTTCAGGCTAATTACAAAGCATTATTAATTAGATCAGTTGCTAAACAGAGAAAGCCCAGGCAAACCTCTCTGCAAATTGTCACCAGTTGGAAGCTTTTAAGAGGCCGATCTAGAAACAGAAGATGGTTAAATAAAGTCTTCTAAGTCCAAAAAACATTGTGCTTGCTACATGTTCCCCCTTAGGTCCAAATTTTCTCCAAGTCTCTAAAACAGTTCTGCAGTTCTGTCCCAGTCTAAGAGCAAGAATCTGTTCACCAGGATGATCCAGAGACCAGAGAGAACGAAATGAAAATCCCTGATGATGGTCCCCATTCATTAAAGGCCTGCCCATAACATGCCTAAACCCCACAAAGTCTGTTCTCACTGTGAAAAAAAAATAGAAAATGAAAATTATTTTGTTCTAAAACAATTCACCTTTGCATGACCACGTCCTGCCCTAGATCTTGCCCTGTGCAAGGAGAAGCTTGGGAGCTTGAGTCTGTCCTCAGAGAGTATGAAGGCAGAACCTCAGATTATCACTCTGGAGGTTGGCAGCTTGAACATGAGTTTTACAGCACTGAGCTTGCAGATATTTTGACTTGATCTCACCCTTCCTTACGGTGAGAGCAGCACAACTCAAGGAATGCTCTCTGATGCTGCACATCCATGGACTTCAAAAAAGAGGGTTGATTTTCCTCTTTCATAACTTGTACTACACTGCAAGGGTTCCCAATATGGTCACTATGAATTAGTGCTGTAAAAAATAAGAAAAAAAATCTATTTTTGTTAAAAGGTGACAAAGTTATCTTCAGTGCAAGATTTTCTTCCCTATTTTATGGGGAAAAGTAGCTTTTAAAAACCAGAATCTAATATTTAACTATGCTGTGGGCTGACAGATTCCACCCCTGGCATTTTGAGAGGTTAGCGAGAGACATTTAAACTGTCACAAAGGATTATTTTGCAATGTACTTCCCAGCCTACACTTAACAGTTATAGATACCTTTGCCACATCTCAAGCGTGGCAAGAGCCCACACAGCCATGACACAGTGCGGATTTAACGGGAGAGGCGGGAGCCTTCCCACCACAACCACACGCTCCAACCACGCTCGGCCTCCCAGCGTGTGGGAGCAGTATCTCTACAGCTGCTTCCACCCTTGCACAGCCATACTTCATTCACACTCTTTTTCCTTGTGTTGTAAACTGTGCTGCAAAGTCAAGGGCCACCTTCTTCCTTCACAACTTGTATGCCCTGTTTCCTGCTTTCCTCTTTTTGTTACTTTTTCAGAGTCTTTTCTCATTGTTTTATGCTCTCCCTCAAAGAACATCACAATTTCCTTATCATAATGGATTTCCCTTATGATTTTCTTTTTCTTTAGGATTTCTTTTCCTTTCCACACTTTTAAATGTGTGTCCTTTCCTTCCTGCTCCAGCACTAACCCACCTGCACCTGGGCTCCCACCTGAAACAAGGAGATCATTACACACCGCAGTGGGGACTTGTAGGCCTAATCCTGCTTTACAGTGCACACATTTGCTCTTCCTGTTATTCCCACTGGCAACAAGCAGTCATTTCTCCTCCAGGCCAACAGCCTTGCAAGGGAAGAGACATGAAGGCAAAGAGCAGATGAGACCAGCAGTTGGGGGACGCGTGTCTTTGCCAGGTGTTTCTGGAGGTCTGCACGTGGGGACAAGATCCCAAGCCTATGGTGTTTTGCCCTGCTTGCAGTTTCCAGCCCTTTCCACAGGAGGAAGGGGCTTTTCCACATAAAGCACCATCACATTTGGGCTTGCTTCCAGCATGGCCTTAGCCCCTTTCCTTTGTTCAGATTTAGCACTGCAATAGCTGCAAAACAATGATCGCGGCCCGGCTGGATACACAGAGCTCTTCCTGCCCCGCAGGCCCCGGTTCAAGTGCACGTCCTCCACAACAAGCAAGCCCCGGTTGTACGAGCATTTTATGAAGTGACGACAAGAGCTTCCATCGGGTTCGGGCTGTTTTAAAAAGAAACATACAGGCACCTTCTCATGTTTACTCCATGAGAACTGCCTTAAAAAAAATTATGTAGGAACACCCACAGAGAGCTGCACACAGCTGAATCTACAGCAAAAATCATGGCATGTTTATGACAGAAGAAGGAGTTTTCATTTTTTTAACTATATTTTTTGCAAGGAAGAGCTTTTGCCCCAATTCTACTGCACTTGCAGCGAGCTTTTCCAAAGCTGCCAGAAGGCTTTCTAATACAGACTATATTGAAAAATTAAATCTTCCCTACAGTTTGTAATTTTTCACCATCCAAGTATTCTCAAAGTCCCTGCTCTCCCCAAAGGTGAATGGACACACCACTCCTTTGCATGGACATGAAGGGCATGGAGATGGGTCACACGTATGGAAGCAGAAAAAGATCATGAGAACATGGTATCAGGGGTTAGGGTCATGATTAGTTATCTGCAGGAACCAAAAGGAAGAGAAAGCAAAGCCATGGCATGATGCTGAAACTTACCCCCCTTCTGAAGTATGAAAAGTGGACAAACCCTGAAGGCCATGGTGGTAACCAGGACCTGCTTGCCTCCCTTGGCTCCCATGGCTGCTTTCGGTGCTGCACGAGTTGCTTTTTGCCAGAGGTCTCTTGTTGTAAGCACTGGCTCTTGATTCTGCCTCAAACCCATTCAGCACTCTCTGACCAGGTCTATTCCCTGTGACTTCATGCCGGTATCCATCATATCTGTTTTCACACGAAACAGGAGGATTCTTTGATAATTTGTATCCGTGAGAAATCAGGAGGTCCTCGACACTGAACATATTGTGCTGGTGTCAGTCACAGCTGTGCCCTCAGAAAGCTCTTTCCAACAGGATCCATCACTGAAAAAGAAACAGAAAGCTGCTTTAAATACGGAAAGATGTCTTTGCTCAACTGGTAGGCTGCTGAAATTAAGTTTCATCCCCTGGCCTCAGTCTTCCACCCCTATAATAAAATATATTAAATAAAGTGCATGCAGATGCCGATGAATCATGTGCTGGCCTTCCCTAGACAATACACCTACATTTATTGAGGGAAGGAGCAGATGCCGTGCTGCTGCTGAGTCAGGCCATTTAACTGAAGAATTCAGTGATGACTGCAGCTTTCAGTTTTCACTAAGTGAGCTCAAAAAGATCTTTGCTCCAGAGGTAAGAACACAATCTGAGGCAGCATTCACTTAAAAACAGTTTTTCTCCAGTCATGAGGCAATGTGCTTTGTACTGGGTTTTGGCTAGCTGTGGGAGGAGGGGCTAGATTATCCAGCCTCTCCCTACAGTTCTGCATATTCCAACCAGGAAAGAAAATCACAGGAACAAGGACAAAAATATGCATGAGAACAAAAATTAATTATGCTACCGCATGAGAAGCCAAGGTAATGTCATGCAATGCTCCTTTTAAACACTCTATAGATATTTTTGGCCTAGGTTAGCATTCTGGCAAACAGTAATGCTAAACTAGAATAACAAAAAACTTAAGATTTCAGGTATGCTTTCTTTCTACAGCACACTTTCACTCTGTAAAATGACAGGAAACAACCTGAGATGCCCATGTCTGTCGGTCTCAGTGATTTCCCAGGCACAGGATAGTCAAGATTTTTCATTCCAGCGACAGCCCTCGGTTCTTTACTGACTACAGCCAATTGAATTAGTTGGTTGGAAACAATCTCTATTGTCTATATTACTCTGCTGGCTTCTTATGGCAGTTAGGGAATACTCATTCTTCCATAGTTCTAAAATAACCAGAATGTAATGATCTGTTCTGTAGATTATACACAATAACAAATACATTCGAGTACATTCCTCCTTGGCTGGCTGATGTAACAAGGCAAAAAAAAGTGCATGAGCAAGAAGTGAAATGCACTGAGAAACATATTAATTAGGTACAACATTCCGCACGATTTTACCTGCATAAAGACTTAATTTATCATGCCAGGTGAGTATTGCATGTCCTCTGGAGCAGCAGATCTTCTCTGAGGGGGTAGAGCCCAGCAATGTCAGCTACTCAAAAAGAGACTTATCTCTGCAAAGATCATGACCAACAAGTGCATTTAAGATGCAAGGCTCTAATGCTCTTTTTGAGGAATAAGAAAGGGAGAATTCTGTTCACTGCTATTTACAGGAATTTAAATGAGATGGACCAACTACCAAATGGCTGTTGCATGTTTATCAGTGTTAAAGCTCTCCAGCCACCTACACCCAGAATTTGGCAGCTGGGTGTGGAGCTTAAACAAGCTATGGAGGAGGAGCCCACCACGTTAGGGCACTTTGTGCCTCTGCAGTGTCCGGTCTGGTGTCGGCTCTGGCCCTTTCCTGGATGCATGTGCCGGTTTCTGGGGCGCCGCTGGGTCCCTTCTGGCCACGTCTCGTGGGTGCTGCTCACACAGACAGAAGATCTTGTCTTGAAGACAGCCCTCAAGATGTGGTGTAGAAAAATACAGTTTCTTATGCAAATCCATGCTTTAATGTGGAACTGAGAGCATTGCAAATAGTGGCTTTTCAGCCTGCGTGGAGTTTAGACCAGTTTGTGTTCAGAGCTTAATGAATCTCTTCCCTTTTAACACAAACACACCTTTCAAACACAGGAATAAAGCTCGCTGTAGAAGGTATTTTAGGAGTATGGCCTTGCTGGAACAGGACTCCAAACTCCCAGTAAGTGCTCTAAAGAACAGAGTCAGCAGTAAGTCCAGGTAGGCAAAAGTCAAAGAGAAGTGGAACTCTTCTCCCAAGGGAATGGGAAGGCTTGGTGGGTTGTTTCCAAGTGTTGACCTAGAAGACTGATTTTCCACTCGCACCACCCAGCCTGCTCAGCACCAGGTAGGAGCAGAGCGGTGGGAACAGCTGGCTGCTAGTGCTGCTCGGCCTCCTCTCCGTGAGGAGAAAGATCCAATGTGACTGCACGGAGAGCAGAAAGCCCACTGGGGCGTGCACAGGTGCACGGCAGAAATGGGCTTTTCCTGCTTCTCTTGTCAGGCTGCGTCGCAGTGCCTGTTAACCCCCTCTCCGCCAGCCCTGTGGAGAGCCCCGCGAGCCACAGCACGGCTGTGGGTGACCCCCTGGCCTAGTGGGTGTCACTGCACAGGCCACTGAGCTGAGTGGCAAAAGTCATCGGGAGCAACTACCCTCTGTCAGCAGCTCAGGGCTGTGCAGGACAGCAGGGACCCTCACTCAAAATAACTCCATCAGGAGCCACCATGGCAGCATCCACGCAGAGCCTGGCGGGCTTTCAAAGCAGGGTGCAGTGCTGGGACGCTCCTCCTGCCTGCCCCTAAACAAATGAGCTTAAAAAACAAAAATCAAAGGAATGGGATTGGCAGGCATAAAACCAAACTGTTGCTGCTGCGGTCTCCTCAGTAATTTATGGGCCTGGGCCAAAGAGTAAAGTCTGTGCAGAGCTTCTAATTTGAGGTAAGATCAACAAGACTGGAAAACAGTTTGTTTTCCCAGTGCTCATTTGTTTTGTTTGCCAATGACATCAGTGTGTTCTGATAGGGTTTGCTTCCTGAGGATGCCTGCTATCTTGCCAGCGTTTCCGACTTGTCCCAGTCAGCCGGTGCGACTCTACATCACACTGGAAACACGGGCCAAGCGTTTTTCTGGAAACTTCTCAGCTGCACTCTCAGTTGCAAAGGACAATTACATGCTGAACTACGGAAATCAGAGCTAGCACAGGTACACACGGACACAACGGGGGCCACAGGGAGCTGCAGAAATCGGTACCAGGGGACGGACACGTAACCAGAACACCTCATTTCAGGGATAATCTGTCCAAGACCAAGGATCTCATCCCTATTGCTAAGAACTTCCCTGAATTATATCGAAGAAGCTTGAAGAAATCTGGTACTAGAATTTCCTAGGCCCTTCTCAGCAGGAAAAACATTGATTTCTGTACCTGTGGCAGGGATATCTAAGCCTTTTGTTTTGGCTGGTACCACCATCATCACTGCTGACAGTGACAACAAATACCAGCCCATGTAGCCATGGCAGAAGCAGGTCCTATCTCCAGGCTTTCAAGTGAAGCCATTTGTGAATCTTCACCAGTGGCATTTAGAGAAGTCTGTCAGGACTGCTCCTTTGGTTACTGCTGGTTCTTGAGAACATCCTTGCAGATCACCCAGGTGACCTGCTGGTAGACCAGAAGTGACAAAGACGTTGGTACTCAGCTCCTGTTCTCTATCATAACTCTGTCCCTCCATTACTTGAAATAAAGGAGAATGTGGTAACCCTTCAGCTGTTGAAATATTGCCCTTGAAAGTGATTGCTGTCTGCCCCTCCATCTCCATATAACTATTTATAACATTTTGTAGGCAATCCTATACAACTTTGTAGAAAATAAAATAAGAACAGGGTTCATGTTGCAAAATGAACCAAACATGAATTGCCAAGACTAAGGTACCCTCATGGAAGCATAAGTTACCACTGCCTGTCATTACATTGCTTCAAGTTACAAACGTCCTGCAGGACTCCTGCCTCTTTGGATACATAGGGTAAGTGATGCTGGTCTCCACAGCCTTCATCTACAGCAGCTATAGACACAACACTGAATACGGAGTTACTAGCAGGCATTCAAACCTGGATTATTTAGCTGGGTCGCACATTAAACTAGCTTGTGTCCACCCAGTTCTGTGGAGTAGGGTGACATTATTCCCATTTCATGTCAGAAGTGCATGAGATAGAAGTATTTATGTAGAGGGACTAAAGTAAAAAGCATCCCTTCATGTTATAGGTGTTGAATCTAAGGTGTTTATAACCTGGTGTTTTAAGTATTTAGCCTTAATATTGGACTAGGTAGGCTTGAAACAACGCTGTCATGGACTTATTGGCCAGCACCAGAAACTAGGATGCAGAAGGATGTGAGGAGAAAGACTTCAGCAAATGGAGCAGCTAGAATCTGAAGAGTTTCTGCTGGGAACATGCATGGACTTCACAACAAGAGGCCCTCCTCTCAAGCCTGATGGCACTACAGCTGTCCATCAAACACTTGTAAGATTTGTTTTGTTTGGGTTTTCTTCTTCCATTTTCATGTGGGCAAAACAACATTCCTTCTCCCCCTCCTCCGCCCCCTAGTTTTTCTTGGAAATGGTTGAATTGGTTTAGCTGACGATATTAAAATAAATTTAGCCTGAGAGAGAGAGACAACCTGAAAGTCTTAGATCAAGTGATAAAAGCCTGACAAACTACAGCAATGGAAAACAGGTTCTTGTAGTAAAAGTTTTAAAACTAGATGTTATTACTAGCTCAAATCTAAATATAGCCCTGTGCTAAATCACAGGAAAATATGTTAGTCTTTGGCTATTGTAATCTCTTCTGTTTTCTCACTCTGTTTTTGCATGTGTACATACCAGACGGCTTATCAAAAACAAACACATTAAATAAGACTTTTACCTTCATCATTTCATCTTTTTTAAAAACAATAAACTCAGATCAGACTGTTCTGCTGCTCTGTGCTTGTACCTGGCATGCTGTGCGTCTGCCCTTGATTTAGAGCTACAAGGCATGACAGAAACCATCACCACAGTGCATTCAGTTGCTTATGAAGTGACATTCAAATGTCAATGATAAAATATAACTGTTTCAAGAGTCTTCAACAATTATGTTTGCTAAAATCAAATATTAGATATTTAGTACAAATACTGTACAAAAGATGATAGAGCAGAGTGAGGAATGAAGAGGTTTCAGAATATTCACAATGTTGGATGTGTTCAACTGAGCAAGGCTTAATTAAATGTGCAACAGAAGTAAGGAACTAGCCAGAGCAGAGCAGCCTCCGAGCCACAAGCAAATACCTCCTGGAAAAGCACAAAGGATGGGCAAAGGACAAACATATTATCTAACTTCAAACAAAAGAGGGTAGGAGACAGAGCCTACCCTATTAGAGACAAAACAGCCTCACTTTGATATCTACTTGGACAAATTATCCAGCCCACATGTAAATGCATATAATGTGTAGATTTATTTCAAGCAAGTAGGAGAAAGGATGGAGTTGTGTGACACAGGAGGAACAGCAGCACCTTTCCCAGGTCCCACTCCCTGTCCCGTACAGCAGCTGCATTCACTCCCAGCAGATAAAAGCAAAGAGAAAGAAAACACAGACCTGCCAAGAACAAATTACATCTAATCAATTTAATTTTCTTCTTTGATGGAATAAGTAGCATAGGGACTAGGGGAAAACAACACTAGAAGTTGCACATTTGGAACTAGGAAAAGATTCTGTAGGTACATATGATAGTCTTATATGCAAACCAGGTGAATACAATGTAGGTGTAATTTAGTCAAGGTGGGTACACAGATATTTGAAATCTGTACTCAAGAAATAGTTAGTAAATTCCATTTCAATCTCAAAAGACTCACCAGGAGTCTGCCTGGGGTCTTGTTCTATTCAATATTTCCATGAATGACTTTTAAGTTAGCATAAAGATTGCAATTACAACTCTGCAGGGAGTGCTGCAAGCATTTTCAGGGATTACATTTAGAGTAAAATTTGAATAAATAGGAGAGCCAGACTGAAATCAATGACTAAAATTCAACACAGACAGAGGCAAAACACCATGCTTAAGAAGGATGCAATGCAGAAGTGCAGAACGGAGCAGTACAGGGAAAGAGTCTCGGGAACTAGAGCTACAAACACCAAAGATATCAAAGGTCCCAGGGTTTAGGATGGAGGCAGGAACGTGCAGAACTGTATGGCCAGCAGCGATGCCAGCAAGGCGCAAGAGCAGGATGCTCTCCCCTCACAGCAAAGCAGCCCTGAATCAGTTTGGGGCCCCGTGCCAGGGGAGATGCTGCTCTCCCCCAGCTGCTTGCAAGGATGATAGAAGCCTGAGGAAGCATGACCCCTGGAGAAAGGGCTGCATAAGGGGGACAGCTTAGCTGCAAGAACAGGGAGGAGGAATGAGAGTAAGAGAAGGAGACATGATAATAACTTTCCAATATGCCAGGCTGTTAAAAGGGAGCGATAATCTTGTCCTCCTCCCAACACATGTGGGCAAAAAAAAAAGAAAAAAGTAATTGGTTTAGTATGAGGCAAGGGAAATTTGGGTTAGATATTGGGAGATATTGCCTAAGTATGATAGTACTTAACCACTGGGTACCCTGGGAGGCTGTGAATCTCAATCATTAGTGGTTTTCAAGAAGAGGCTAAATGAACATGTCACAGGAACAGTGCAGATAAAGCAGATCCTGCCTCAGAACCAAAGAATTGGGGATGGAAACTAAATATTTATAAAATTACAAATATGACATTCCTCCATTCCCAAACAGAAACAAAACAAAACAAACAAACAACAAAAAGTATTGTTTTGTCAGAATGCCCTCACCTGTAGCTTCTGGACTTTTAAGTACTGAATCTTTCCCATCTTGACTCATCAGTTGCAGTTTCTGGTCTTCATCCTGTCCCATGGGCCTCCATCCCTGGCTTTGAACTAATATAAACAATGCCATGCACCTCCAGGACAAACCACACACGGGTCATACTGTCCTGCACTGAGGACAGCCAGGGCATTGCTGTCTGGGAGGGAA
>JAUBOD010000954.1:820713-835182 GCA_032353885.1 Nothura maculosa
GCGCCTCCCGCCGCCCTTGGAGCCGCGCGCGCGGGCGGCGGCTCCCGCTGCCCGGGGCTGCGCGGGCGCGCCCGGCCCCGCGCTGCCGCTTTCGGCGCTTGCAGAGGCTCCACTTTTCCTTTCTCCCAAGAAACGGTGCAGCTCCCGCCCCGTCTATTCCCTCGCTCTTTTTTTTTTAATTTTTTGTCTTGGTTTTGCTGCCGGGGACCGCAGCGCACCAGCTGCCTGCCAGCCCCCCTGGTCCCTCCTCACACAGGCACAGAACCTGCCTCCAAACCACGGGTCCCTGCAGCAGCTCCCTGCATTCACGGATCACAGTCATAAGCCCAGCTCAATTGGTCCTGGGGGATGGTGCCTCCTTGGACCCCGCTTAGGGCATGAGGTCCAGCCTGGCTGGCTCTACAGAGCCCTGCCTTGGTCGCAGCCCCATGACTTTCCAGCCTTTACTCACACAGAGCTAGCGGAGGGCGCCAGCCCTGCACAAGTTGTGTGCGCTCCTCCCGGCTAGTGCCAGGATCCACAGATCCCCTCCTAATCCTTCCCTGTAAACCCGCTGCTCCTGTGACCGCAGCGCACGTCCCACACCAGCAGCAAAGCCTGGTGCAAGCTGCATAAGTGACGTATCCCAAGGTCTGATTTACTTCAAGGCCCATCCCGTCCACCTCGGGTGTGCAGGACGGCTCCACACGGAATCCTCCCTGAACAACAACACAGCCAGCCTGACCCAGGCACCGGCCACCCCTCCGGGAACACCCGTGCGCACAGGGCAGGTCGTTTTCTCTGTAAAGAGCCAGAGCCACCTCCCTTCCCTGTAGAAGGGAAAAACAAGCAGAGCACAGGCCGTTAAAGCAAGCCGGGGCCAGCAACCCGGTCATGCCATGCAGGGCTCCTCCAGGCACTGGGCAGGGCTGGGATCGGGATATCGCAGCATGTGGATGCTGGCAGATGAGACAACCTTGTTCTCCTGAATGGCTCTGCTGGTGACTTCACCCAAAAGAGCTCAAGATATTTTAGCTTGCTCCTCAACAGCCCTATTTGAATTCACTTTCCTGGTTTTCTCTTTTATCAATGCTACTTCCAAGGCCGATGCCGTTAGGACCTATTTTCATTGATGATATTCATGAGCTTGTTTGAAGCACTATTGGATGCCTGTGTCCCCACCTCTCTACTCTCCATCATTTAGCCTTTGAAAGAGAAAGGGAATAGTTTGCAAATCTAATTTAGTTTAATGACACTCTTGAAAAAACATGCTTGTGAATCATATACTTCACCAATTGCTTGGGTCCATCAACTGTTCTCAGCGTCTTAATTGACTTTTACCCTAGGCTATTAAAGCTCTTTAAAAACATGTTCATAAATTGAGTCCTATTCAATGTATGCTGTAGTTAATAGCTGGGAAAACAAAGGCAGTGAAATTAAATGACAAGTCCAAGGTCACTGGAGTAGCGTGCAGGAGAATGTGAGCACAGGTTTCTCAGTGTCCTGGTTTTGTATCTTCATTGACCTGCTTTCCACGGGCACCTTCTTTCATCTTCCAAGTGAGGCTTTGAGGCTGCACTCTCTGGCTCCTGCCTGGCTGTGCACACACGAGCCCGGCCACCAGCATCTGGGACATCATGCTGTTCAGCAGGGCCCCTTGCAGACACATGGCAGCTAATATCTGCAGGATATTGGATATTGGAGGACTTCACCCTAGATTTGCGGGCTAGAGAAAATCATGCTCAGTTTCTTTTTTAATATCTGTCTCTGGTGTCTTACATGAAGCTATTTCCAGAATGGTTTTCTCCCTCGATTGGCTGCAGTTTTCTTCAGCTTGGAGCCATCTGCTGTCCTTGGTCACAGGAAACAATCTAATTTACATCCCTCCTACCTGGTCCAGAAAAGCTCAACTCTCTATTGGGCATCTGCTATGTGATGTGCTGTGAAGGTCCATGCTCCAGATCCAGGAGCCTTCGTGGTTCCACTGGGGAAAGCTGCCATAGCACTGGGTTTAGGGGGTTGGCAGGAGGACAACACACAAGCTTGAGCTGCCACTCCGGAGAAGGAAATTTGGATCATTGACTAAGCCATGCTGGGGCGAACGCCTCAGAACCATATGCCAAATGCATCTCAGCTTTTGGGGATATTTTTGTCACACCTCATTTGAGAATTCTTCGTAGGCTGGGAAGGGAAGCATTACCCTTGAAAGGAAGACATTTCCGTAGATTTGTTAGGAGTCCTGCAATTGCTGAAGAATTCCTTAAAGCCACAGGTCCTAGCATTGAGATTTTGCTCCTGTTTGCTCTTATCATTGTAATCTTCATTGTGTGATCCCTTTGGGCAGATCTTGCTTCTAACTTTGCCTAAACTCTGTGCCCAGATCATTGGCGTTGCAGTCTCCAGGAGGCTACTGCAATATAAACCATGACCTTCAGGAGAAGGGCAAGGACAAGCAGAAGAGACATAGGAAGCCATTCCCCCTCTTTTTTATGGTGATGGGAGCAAAAGTGCAAGAATGACCAGGAATTGCTTCCGTGTAGAATCTCACTGTCCTGCAGCCAAGATGAGGACATCTTCCCCTCCTGGGTCTTTCCAGACAAGAGGGCTGAAATTTGGCTTGTAGGGGCAAAGAGCAAAGAAAAAAGTCCTGCCGTGTCCGTGACAAAGGAGGGAGCACAGAGGGGCTGCACGAAGCATGCAAAAGGTAAAGTCATCCTCTCCTTGGAACCCAGGTTCTGAGGAATGCCATAGAGCATGTGAGAGCATGTATAGAGCAGGCGCCATGTGTCTTGGTGACCACAGTCCAGGACCACCAGGGCTCAGTTCCAAGGATATGAGGAGCAGCACCTGAAAGTCTGAGTTAGTGGCCGTTGTAGAAAGAAATCATGGAAAATAGAAACATGCAAACATAAGAGAAACAGTCCAGAAGAGTGAAATATAGATGAAATAATACACAGGGAAAAAAGAAGGAAAAACACGCGCATGCTGCACATCTGCCAGCTCTTCTCTTTAGCAGCAGTGCTGCTGCTTGCCATTACTGTAAGGTGACTGAATGGGAAGCCTTGCTCTGCTCACTGCAAGCTCAATGCCTTTATAATTCTCTTTGGGCTAAAAACCTCCCTGACCAGGAGTCCTCTGTTTCTGTTTTATGTCCCATCATCAGGTTTGTTGCTCACAGCCATTTCTTTCTTGCCATCCCTGTCTAGTTTACTGCAAATGTTGTTGTGCTTCATTTCTGGAGTTGATCTTGTGTCATTTTTTTTTCTCCTCAGTGAAATCAGATTTCCTCAATGTTTGGTGAGATTTGAAAGGAGTAGGTGCCTGAATGATTCCCTGAAAAAGTGTGTCAGTTTTTATCTTAGCTCCACTTGCTGGGAATGTATTTAAGAACATATGCTGAAATCACCACATACCTGAATTTTGCCATAACTAACTAGCCACAGATGTGCCTTTAAAGCCATGTCTATTTTTTCCTCTTGTCTGTCCTATACAGCACGTGTTACAGCCATGATATATTAAACCTTCTTAAAACAGATGCTATTCATAAACAAAAGCTATTATTCCTTTCCAAGAAAACATGTCGCATTACCCATCCTGTCAACAATCACCTGTTTATAAAATTGTCACCTCTTTTTAATTTGGAGTATAAGAGCTTGAGATATGTTATAGATGCATCAAGGGAAATGCTAAGCATTGCCATGGAGAAGTGATGTTTTTGTTTATCAGTTCATTTGTGATCCTTTAGCTTCATATTTTGAGCTGATATTTGGAGGTTCTGTGTCTTATCAGTTTTGCCACTTCCTAAGCATCCCAGAGAAGCAGATTGGATGGTTGTGTACGTGTGCTGATTAGATGGAAATAGTTATTGAATAGATGGAAATAGTTATTGATACCACATGCAGTTGGGATCTGTGAAAGGTATTGGGACACAGGCTGTGTTAATTTGTCAAACTCAAATTCTTGTTCCTTTGGACATGGATGTGACACACTGACTGATGCATAGACAGCGATGCTGCGGGACAACAGTAGTTCTTGGCATGGGCTGAGTGTCTTTTCCCTCTGGATGCAAGGTCTCATGGAATTAGCTCAGAATTCCAAAACATGGTACATAGATGCACGCTAGCAGGAGAAAAAAAATTGGACAAAGAGCAAAAAAAGTATAGTTAATGAGAAGTAAATGTGCACACATACTTGGTGTACAAAGACATCTGAACATTGAGCATTCATGAAATAATGAAGAGATTTGGCCCACAAATTACCCTTTAGAATGTAGCTGTTTTATATTTGGGAAAATTAGGTAGTGTTTCCAAAAGTTTTAAAATGCTCAGTACTGTTAGTGTAACTCTTACAGCTTCTTCATTCAAAGTCTTGGCCCAAAAGACTTCAGTAAAAATTCAGCAAATATTAATGAGTTTCTCATCATAACACCTGGGAGAGATGAGAAGTCATGGCAGTAATTGCCCTCATCGCCTAGATGAGGAACAGAACAGCTAAGGCCTAATTTTTCAGAAGAGTCTCCTGATCAAAATATTTGTACAGTCGTTCAGCTGTCAAGATGGATTAGGAGTTTCAGCTGGTCTCCCAGCAAGGTGCAGGGAACGTAGAGGGTCTTCCCTAAAGGGTGAGTAGGATAGAGGGGAAGTGGTTTTGCAGTAGCAAACAATATCGGTCCTGGATCTGAACTGTCTTTCCTAATATAAAATTTGTGTGCTAACTGCCATACAGAAGACTCATGCCTGCATTAGCCAAATGAAGGAGATGCAGATTGACACATTAAGTGTAAGTGCAGCATAAACTCTAATACACAGCCCTGTAGGTCTCCACAAAGCTGTATGTGGAGACTAAGGTTTGTCAAGGCCATATCAATCTTTCTGCTCATGAGCTATGCTTAAGCCATAAAGGATTGAAGTTTTGCAAACACTGGCAAGTCATCTCTGAGAATGGGTATTTCAGATGTGTGCAATCACAAGATGGTCTTTTCTTAAATACAGACAAGGCTTTAGCTTGTTTTTCTGGGTAAAAACAAGTGGTTACCAAGAGATGTGGATCCCACTAAGGACAGATGAGAAAGGCACACAGTAAATGAAAGAGCACTAGCGAAACACTCACCTCAAATAAGATAAAAGAACTTTAGCATATTACAGCAAGGAAGGATGAGCCCTGGGGAAATGTCCACTTTGGTGTTACCTGGGAGTGCTCAGCAGCTCCAAGCCAGCACCCAGCAGGCCGCAGGGTCATGGCCTGCATCCATGCCGGCACAGTGAGGAAATGGGATGCGCCCTGTCCTGTCTCAGTGATTCTGAATACACCCCAACACACTCAAGTTATAACTCCAGATTTATTGTGGCAGGTTCAGGTGCTGATCTATTGGAGCTGCAATGAAGGATGAATGCAAATTCAGGCTGCCCATAGACATTAGCTAAAAAGTCTTGGTCTCTCTTATGAAACT
This sequence comes from Nothura maculosa, assembly GCA_032353885.1. NCBI lineage: Eukaryota > Metazoa > Chordata > Aves > Tinamiformes > Tinamidae > Nothura > Nothura maculosa. The sequence continues at coordinate 826,142 of JAUBOD010000954.1, forward strand.
AATTACAAAGCCACTTTGGAAAAGACAACTTCATCTTCAGAGCAGCTGCAAATATATTCTTAGCTGCATAAATAATTTAACTCACGAAGCCTAGTGCGTATGCTGAACAGGTCTTTATCTGGGAGAATAAAAGAGCCTGAAATAGCGGGTCATCTGAGGGAGGAGAGGTACGAGAAGCAAGGTGGCAGAGGTATGAAAAGTAATGCAGGAACAAGAAAGCTAGTTTAGGAATGTCTCCTCCTTTTCTTGAGCACGTATGTAAATCAATTAACTAGAAGATGGCAAATACAACACTGATAGAGGCATTATTGTTATGTCCACTGCACACAGTTATGGAAAGCACTGTTATAGGACATACCTGGAGCCCAGAGCTTTAAAGGAACAGACAAAAATATATGCTGAGGGAATATCAAAGAGTATCAAAGAACAGAGCATGAGGGGGTCACAATAGAGGATGGGGGAGTGTCACTTAAGTGTCACTTCGCTGGCTGTGGTGACCAGCGTGGTGCTGGGTGTCACTCCCATGGGTGCCTCGGTAGCAAGGCCTTTGGCACATAAACCTGCTTCCCAAAGGGGAGGGAAGAATGTTGCTTAAATGATGTGTTTTAATACACAGCCCTGGAATGCAGTAAAAACAGCTCTTTTCATAAACACATTGTGCTGTAGCTCCTATTAATCCCACAAGGACTTAAATAATAGCTATTTAGCTTGAACTTACCAATTCAGCCTTTAGCTACAGTAGCATTATATATAGATTATATATTTCAAGTGGCAGCACTGCCCTTTCTGAAATACTGTTCCCATATTACAGATCTACGTGAACTGGTTGTAAGGGTTTGCCAGAAAGGAAAGCAATCTATAGTGTGTTGCTTGTTTGCTTGTTTTTTCATAGAGGAAGTTGAGCCTATCTGTAATGGGCATATTCAAAAATTCAGCAAAAGTTTGCAATGGTCCTTCTTGCCAGTATGTTCCCACAAAAAGCCTTACCAGAGAAGATGAAATTGCAGGCCTCGGTTAAAGAGAAAAATGTGAGAATGGCTTATAATTTTGAACTAGAAAAGCTATGTTTATCTTCCAAAGAGCAACCCCTTGACAATATGACTGTCTTTAAGTTAAAGAGCAGGGTTAAAGAGCAGTTGGAAAACCCAGAGCCCTGTAGCTGATGAACCCTGAGCATGAGCAATGAGCAGTGCGGCTCCTTGGTGGGTGGAAGTGTGTGTTATCTGGCTGAGAGAGACCAGAATGTCACACTTTTCCGTATCTAAACACATCTTGACACTGGAGATTACCCAGATCCCAGAGCTCTGGACGGAGGCCAGGGAGGCATCCCGGCCCGGAGCAGCTCATGACGATGGCGACAGGCAGAGATAGCATTGGGAGTTGTTATCAGAGAGGACTGACGTGTCACCAGGATCTCTAATGTGCCAGTGGGTCAAAGGATTATGGCTTAAATCCAGTCTTAATAGCAAATCTTGCCACAATGCCTGACATAAAGCTATGAAATCGACCGAGGAGAGTGCTGTTATCTGTGGGAAGAGTGCGGCCTATCTCAGCTAAAGTGTGAATCCAAAAAGGAAAAAAAAAAAAAAGCTGCATAAAAAAAGATTAGCTGTATAAAGCATCCAGACTGCAGAGAGATACCCCAGGCAAGCTGTTTTCCTTCCTTCCCCCTCACGCCCGGCAGTGCACAGGTGTGGAGGAGGGAGTGGGAATGTGTCCCTAGACCCACAGTCATAAACTGGTCTTGTGCGCAGATATAAGTACTCAATTTAACTCCATGTCCTCGTTTATTCTCATACTATTTTTCAGCATGCTGAGGACTTTCACCAACACTGCTGTCACCTTCATTTCTTACCTCTTCTCCATTCAAAATACTTTTGGAAGGATAGAAGAAGAGAATTTTTTTTCCACAAGGTATTTGTGTCAAAGAAAATGTTTTTTCTAGATAACCTGTAAAGTCACAGCAACTGCTAGTGAACTGCTAGCACCAGCAGCAGAATGTCTCTCTGTACCATAGAGCTCCATGTGAATGCAGAGGTTGCATTTTAACATGAAAGTTATTGAAATCTATTAGTTCTTTAAACTATCTTTTGAAAGATGATGCTGATATTGCGAATAAATCTTGCTTGCAGGATAGAGCAGTCAAAGCAGATCTTGTACAGTCAAAGCAGATCTTGTAGTTCTCATGCTGAAAGGTTTTTCTTGTTAATGTGAATTCTCTCATTTCCCTCCTCCTGTCCAAGGCTAGAGGGAAAATGGAACCAAGCACCAAAATAATAAAAAACTTTTATTAGTCAAAACCTCCCTCAGATTAATCAGAAAGACTCAGCAGGCATTTTACTAGGTTCTTTTTATGATCTGAGGTTGCCTCCTGTAATATTTATGCAGTCCACCTGAACCTTTGGGGACTTTCAGGCTCATGGATGGAAACTGCACCTGTACTGTCTGCTGCATTTGCTTACTTTGGGTCAGAAACACACACTTCAAAAACCTTAAATTGTCACATCCTTCCTTTTGGAGGTGCAAGCTCCACCTCTTGTATTTGGTCATAGTGCAGTGCTGTAGTAAAGAGCTGTCAAATAACCTCTTGTGGGGCAGCAGGCTGCTTAAAGGCAGAAGAAGAGTGAGACATTTATACTCTTTTAAAAATATATTTTTATATTAATCATGACATACTTAAGTATTTCACTATTTGACTCTCGAAGCGCAGATACTGACTGCAGGGAAAAAGGTTCAGCTTTCCTAGCTGAGCCCCAGGTCAGGGATTGCTATCAAGTGGAAGTAACTGAGGGTGGAAGGTCAAACCCTCAATTAATGTGAACCACCGTGAGTTGGACACTTCAGCCTAGGAGATGATCTAGGACAGAAGCCACGTTCGGCTTTTTTTTCAGCTTGCAAGCACTACAAAAGCTTGAGCCTAAGAGATTCCTAGTTCAAGCTGTTCTGCAGTGTCTCATTTTCTGTCAGGAAAGTTTTGGGAGAAAAGCAGCCAGGCAGCCTCTGAATGAACTGCTCTTGGAAATGAGATTAAACACCCTTGTGCCCACACAGCTTACAGTTGGGCAGACAACGCTGGTGACACTGAATTAGATCCACTTGAAGCAGAAAATTAAAGTAGGACTGAGCCTTCTTACTTCACCTCTGCCTTTTTTTGTGTGCTCTGCAGGCACTGTGCACCTGTGACCATGTGTCCTCTCACGTCAAAGTACATTTGCCCACAGTGAAAAATGACACACAGCCTTACCCTTTAATTCTCATCTTGGTAAAAAGAGCCTCTGTTCTCCTATTTAACAAGAACATTGTGGTCCTGAACAGCACCACAAATCATGCAATTACATAACACATTTTAGAAGGGAAGTTTAAGAGTGAGTTGCCAAGCTCAGAGAGCTGCTCGATTACTTTCAAGTGGCCACTCCATATTTACAAAAGGAGCAGGCAGTCTCTTCAAAAACAACACTACTGCTATTCCCTTGTATTTGCAAGAAACTCCATCATCTCCCCTCTCAGGGCCAGAGGAACTGACTGCAGGAGCTGCTCATCCATTTCAAGACTAAGCCTGTGATACTGGCTTAACTGGTTTTCTGGAGTGTGCAAGGCTGGCAGTTTTGCAATGAAGCCAATGAGGAAAACTCTGTGGAGGGGTGTTTCTTTGTAGGAGTGATGAAGGAAACGGCTTGGGGCAATGACACCATAACCCAGAACAGCTGTTTCTGCAGTGATCATTTGTTCACATTCTAGGATGCATTAAAAGAGCAGCTTGGAGCATTTGTGTTGCTGGTTATCCTCCGACTGGGCTGTTGTTAAAGCTAATGCAACACTTACTCAATGAAGTGTTTGGGATGAGGTCCAAGAAAGCACTTAGGTGCCTAAATCCAAGACAGCAATTCACAGCTGCCTAAGGACTTAGGCTCCCCCTTTCCTATGCCCCTTCCCAGAAGTTCTGTGAGAGCAGAGGCTCGAGGGAGGCTGGTGGCCCCAGGTGCTGCTGGTTCAGCTGGTTCAGCAGCCAGTCCTGCTGCTCTGCAGTCTGGACCCTCCCAAGGTGCCTGTGCTCAGGCTCACTCACGTGCCCAGCGCTCTGTCAGTGTCCTGAGCGTTGGATTTGACAACTGCAGCAGCTCTTGCTCAAGCTACAGCTAGTGTTGGTGAGCCCCATTCATATAGCCCCCTCCAGAGATGGCTATACAAGCTACATGGTGGCCATGGTGCTGTTAGCCCGTTCTCTAGGGTCTCCTCAGCTGGAGATTTAAGCTGGGCATCATGCAGGGGGGACTTTTTGCTGTCAAGGGAAGAGCAACAGGAAAGAGGTGGCCACTGGCCAGGCTGGGGTATATTTGCCAAACTGTAGCATTCCCTTCTCCTGCTCCGTAAGAGGTGTACAGGGTAGAAGTGCCTCTAACATTGCTATTGATGGCCCTACAGAGAAAAGTGGTGCCAAGCAGGACTGTGCACCTGTGTGTCTGGTAGCTGCTGTGTCATGAGATGTGCAACTTCATTCAGCATCCCATCTATAAAGCTATACAGAGGCAATTTCATGTCACTTTTAGCATGGCATAAAATTCCTTCATTAACCGACTCCTCTTCTGCGGAGTATGTGTGTCCACGTGTCTCTTTTCTGAAGGCAGAGCTCAAAATAGTTGCAGAAATCTGGTTATTAAGCTGCAGTGATTGACAGAGAGTGCATTTGCCATTCTGCTGCAGTTTACTCATTTTGCACCCGAAAAAGTCAATTACCTTCCAACAAACTCTTTGGAGAAACAAATTGCTGAGAAACGTGTGCTGAGAACTCATTTGTTCTGATGGCAGCACCTCTTCCTGGACTCTGAGTATCTGTTTGGGTGATCTGACAAAAATCTTTCAACTGAGTTCATATGTTTTGCCATGAGCTCATTAAGCTTTGCCAGGTTTCTCCTCTCATCTGATAAAGCATTTAGGGGTCCATGTAACAGACACTTGCACTTTTCAAATATATATGTCAAGTATGGCTCTACATGAACAAGCTGTTTTTCTCATTAAGCCCTTCAGTCAGTGCAATTTGACTAAATCCATGCTGGACTGTAAAAGGCTTAATCGATGTAACACATTCACTCCTGATGATGTCAAGGAGTGACTTTAACCATCTAATAGATGAGCTGATCTGATACCTAGTAAATTTGGGATGACAATCAAGGTTTATCACATTAAAACAGATGCCATCAGCACCCTTCAGTCCTGAAAAAAAAAAAACGCCCTAATTCCTCATAGACACACAAAAGACACATGAGATTTATCCTTTTTGCTTCAGTCCTTTGTTGCTTTACTACAATTAGGAACAGAACTCAGTGTGACAGCATGTTTCTGAAATGATTTAAAAGACAAAATTTGGTGTCTTCTCTGCCTAATTTGGCAAGAAAATTGCAGAGCAGCAGAGTGAAGAAGAGGGCTGCTGTGGGATGGAAGGTCTGTACATCTGTCTGCTCCTATGTATCTAGCTGGGCATCAGCTCCAGCCGTACTGAGATTCGGATTTCAAAGGGACCTTAATTCCTTCTCCAATTACTGGTGCTAGCAGAGGAGCAGAGCTGGCAGGTGAGCTTGCAGGGATTTCATTATCCTTCAGAATTCATACAAAATATGTCCAAGTTGCAATGCTTTTGGAGAGATAGACACAGATTTTGCAAAGGTTGGAAACAGCAAAGCACATATATTAATAAAACAGTTATGATGCTCTAGGTTTTATTCTGATTGAAATAATTACATGCAGAAGTTTTCTTTTATCTAGTTTAGAGTCTCTGTTGCTTCAAGTTTAGTGGTGTCAGAGGCAGCTGAATAAGAAGCATGTACATTCAGTGGATGAGAGTAGCCAATTCAGAAAGCGCCATCAATCAGTCTGCTTTTGGAAATGTAGTGAGAGAATGAGGAGAGCTCGCATGAACTCAACTATCCTCTGTTAAAATTATCCCAGCTCATAATAATATAGCAAGGACATCTTGGCTTAGAGAAAAAAATAAAAGAAAGAAGATTCTCCTTGGAGATACAAAAGCATTTTCATAAACATATATAAAGCTATTACTTGAATATTCATATTTGTTCCTCTGCTAATATTGTCTTGTTTTGATGGGATTGCTTGGACAGGGAGAATGGACATACTGGAAATGAGATACAAAAATGGAGCTGCCTCTAGGTGTCTGTTTCATCCTTGGCCAAACATTTGGAAACAAAGTCAGTGCGTTTTGACAACATTGTCCTGTTTAGGAAAGGAGACAATAAATTTTCCCTGCACATTTTCAAAATGTAAGTGTTGCTAGCTAGCAGTAAAAGTCAAAGCCTTTGTCCTCCAGAGGCCAAAGCACCCAACATTTCACCTCCCTTACAATTGAACTTATTTATCATTTACACTATAGTGTCTCTTTAGGATGAAATCTCAGGAGAATTAAGCAATATTAGATCTCATGTGTAAAAGGAAAATATACAGTGAAGCATATTTATGCCAGAGACAAAATTTTGCATTTAGGTATACTGCAGTGGTTATTGCTGAAAAGGGAAGCTTTTCTGCAAAATTCTGTTGGATCTCTCTCAGCAGGAAGCAATTACCTGTAATACCAATTTCCTGCAGAATTTCACAAATCCTTCCCTACAGGGATTTCACCTTTCATTGTTTCCACTGTACGGTACAGAAAATCTAACTGGAATTGTACAAAATCAGATCTAAGACATATTTTTCAGCCTCTGGCAGCTGAAGTGAGTGGTCTCATCTTTGACTGTACATGATGAACCAACACGGTAACTGTTTGTGGCCATGCTGGTTTTGCAGGGTGGTGGCTGTGGAGCAGGGGGTGCAGGGGGGATGGTGGGTTCCTGGCTCTGGGGACACGGTGCAGGTTGAATCATGGCTGCGATCATTGCACACACTTGGCTCTGAAGCATCAGTAAGAAGGAGCACTTTGTTAACTGCTGCCTGCTAGATGGAAGCCCTCCTGGGAACACATTTCAGCACCACCGCAGGCTTCAGCGGGGATAAAAAGTTGTCACTTTGAAGCTGTGCTACTGCAGTCGTCCGCCTTGTGCTGCGAGGGGGGTCACACTGGGGAATTTGCAGAAGCAAATATCCAGTATAGGCTGCAAATGCAAATTAGCAATGAGTGTAGGCACTAATGAGAAGCAGGATTTCAGCTGGGACAAGCCGGCAGCATAACTGGAGCCCCAGCCCCACAGTGAGTCCTTCCAAGGAGAGCATCACCCCCTGTTCCCAGCTCCCTCCAGGTGTATGTCCCTTCACAAGGAGAGTCTTGCCTGATTCATGATGGTCCTGGCAGCCCCTCAGGGAGACCAGGCCTGCAGGGATGGAGAAGCTGGACCATTTTTTTCAGCAGGGACAATACTCTTTTTGAAGGATGTTAAAGAAATACAAGGTAAGATCTCACATTGCTGCTGTTTCAGTTGCATCTCAGGTTTGAATCACCTTCCTTTTTCCTTGAACTGCATCAGGGGGCTTGTGAGGTAGCATTACAGCCACAGCAACTGCAAGTCACATATTCAGTGTTTTTTTTTTCTGTGTTATTCATCCTTGTTCTTTTCCCCTATTCCAAAACAGACAGCTTCTTGACTATAGGGTGAAAACACATGTGATGGCATGGGCTTTTGGGAAAAGAGAAACCAAGGTACGTGTGTGGGTCTACCTTGTTCTTTAGTGTTGGAAAGAAACCTTGAAATCTGCATATATATTAGAGGCATTGGTTTGTCATATCTAGGAGTGTCATATGTCTGAGTTGGCGTATATCTTGCTAAATCTATGGGCCCAGGAAGCACCTGAATGTTGAGGTGGATGGTAGGAGCTGCAGGGTGAAGGCTGTAGTGATGAAGGGCATGAGGGCACGGCCCCATAGGAAATGAAGCCTCATAAGCTCCATGGCACGTGGAAATTCTTGTTTACTGTTTATCACCATCAGCCCCAGGTTATTTATTAACTCTGGTTCAGACAGCCTGACATTCAAAGCCCAGGTAAGCTCAATCCTATTTTCCAGTTGAAAGAACCCTCAGATCTTTACCATTTCCAACTAGATTTGATCATGGAAGGCACGTTGCCATCCCAGAGCTACTCTTTAGTGCCAACAAGAGATGTTTTGGCTGCCAGAAGAAGGAAGCAAACACGTTTGCTAAGCCTTGACTGCAGAAAGGAGGGAGGAAAACAGGTGGGAGCAGCTGGTAAGATGCGGGCACTGTGGGACCAGGATGATCCGTGGGCATGCCAGGCAGGACACATGGACAGCACAGCTCCCTCCCTGCACAGCTGGTGGCCAGGGCTGCTCTTCCTCCATCCCACATCTTCAAAAATGCAAGTTGTGCAGGGGGACATGGGTCAACGAGGCCCCCCTCAGCTCAGGTAAACCTGCCTGGGAAGGACAGTGTCAGAAGTGTCTCTCTGCCACCCCCATCTCTCCAGGACCTGGAGACCTTGTCCTGTCCCCTGCAGCAGGACTTATCAAAACCCCAGGGATCACTGTTTCTTTGTCCAGAAAAGATCTCGAGCAGAGTTAAATATTGTTTTCATTGGCAACTTTTCATTTTACTTTAACTCTAAGCTAAATATTTGAAATATCTGTCTCTGGAGCTCCATGTTTGCAGTTCTTATTTTTTTTCTCTTCTTTACCATTCCACTACTGAGTCTGATAGAATAATAGCAGGTAACCTCACCAAGCTCAGGCCCACCGACAGCTTTCCTGCTATCTCTCCAAAAGTTCAGGAAAGTGATAATATGGCCTTTCTCTTTCTTGTCTACCACCTCACATTTACCAAAGCTGGAGACTTCTTTTGTGGTGTTGTGACAGGTCAGAAGAGAGGGACAAAAAAAGGGGAAAAATATGAAAGAACCATCTTTGATATTTTTCATATCAAAGCCGGTAAAACAAATGGAAAAATGGAATTCATTTTTTTAAAAATTTTTTTCCTGAAATTTGTGAATTTGAAGTTAAAGATGTCATTTTTTAAAAATCAACTCAAAGATTTGTTCAAAAGCAACATTTTCCTGCAACAAGTGGTTTAAAAAAGTGATGATTAAATCCC